>JBBCBC010000020.1:17721855-18245298 GCA_037126765.1 Stenogyne calaminthoides
GGGTCTGATTGACCTGTTGAATCAGTAAGATAAAGTTCTGGGATGTGCACTATTATGTGTTCTGGTTCTTTATCCTTGTTGCTTAGCTGATTCATTTTCTGCGTGTCAGGTATAGGTTGATCTGGTACGGCTTGTTCTGAGGTAGCTTTCTCTTGTTCAGAGGATGTCTCATCAAAGATCACATGGGGTGTTTCTTCCACAACTGGAGTTCGTTTGTTGTAAACTCTGAAAGCCTTGCTGGATGAGGAGTATCCTAAGAATATGCCCTCATCTGACTTGGCCTCAAAAGTCTTCAACTGACTTTTCCCATTGTTGTGAATGAAACACTTGCACCCAAAAACATGAAAGTATGAAACACGAGGTTTTCTGTCTTTCCACAGTTCATAGGGTGTTTTGAAGTGAGTGATAGTCAGAGAACATCTGCTTACGAGTATAGCATCTTTGTGTTTATTATACGCCTAAAACGGCTTGGTGTGGCATGTTCACTAACATAGTCTCGGCGAACTTCCTTGAGAGTTCTGTTTCTCCATTCTGCTACTCCATTTTGTTGTATGCGTTCTTGCGGTGACGTTTCATGTTGTATACCAAACTTCGGTTAAAAAATCAAGAATAAAGGAATTCGGGAACTCTGTACCTTTATCTCGATCGATCTTTACTATCTTGACACCCTTCTCATTTTGCGGCTTTTTGAGCAGTTCGGGTATCTTAGTCGTTGTCTCGTTCTTCTTGTATAAGAATACAACCCAAGTAAACTTGGAATAATCATCCACGATTACAAGAGTATATTTGCGTCCACTGAGACTGACTGGTGTAACTGATCCGAATAGATCCATATGGAGCAGTTGTAATACTTTCTCTTTGGTCTTTGGTCCGTATTCCCTTGAATGAAGCTTTAACTTGTTTTCCCTTCTGACATGCGGCACATGTCTGATCTTTGGAGAATATCGCATTCGGAAGTCCTCAACCAAAGACATCCTAGCGATCTTGTTAAGAGTTTTGAAGTTCAGATGACTCAATCTTTTGTGCCAGAGCCAACTGCCACTTTTAGAACTCTTAACAATTAAGCATGTATTCTTTGGGCAACTGTTCCAATCTGCTATGTAGATCGTGCCTTTCCTTGAACTAGTTAGCAAGATTTGTTGAGTGGCTCGATTCCTTATCGTACACTTGTCGCTCGAGAACTCAACGCTGAATCCATTGTCGCAGAATCAGATAATCGATAGTAGATTGTGCTTCAATCCTTCGACATCACGAGACTCAGATTACTTGTACATCATCATTCTCTAAGGTTCCGAATCCTTGGTAAAACCAAAGTTATCATCACCCGAAGAGTACACGTGGGCCTTCTTGTTCTTTGTAAGATCTAAGGAGATGTTTGCTTCGATCATGTGCCTTGAGCATCCACTATCGATGTACCAGATAGTTGCTTGTGCACCTCCTTTGTTGGCCAGTCCCACGCGAACCTCAGATTGGTCCTCCTTGGCCATCATGCAGACTTCATCGTCATCTAAAGAGAATATCAGATCTTCATGCTCGTGGAAGTCAACAAGACTTGCTTATCGAACCGAAGTCTTCTCTGAGATGAGTACCCCGAGTCCTCGGAAAGGCGGATATAGGAATCATCAATTCGGATGTGTCGGCTACCGGGGCTTTCCTATCTACGGCGCGTTGCTCTCTTTTGTTCCGTTTTCTCTTCTCTTTCTCTCGAGTCGTCAGTCGAGGCGATCGGTCTTTGTAGTGACTGGTTTCTCCGCATTTGAAGCATGATCCTCGATCTCTGGAACTTCCTCTGCGGTGAGTCACTTTCGGACTATAGGATCTGTCGGTGACTTCCCTTTCGATAATGTCGAGAACTTCTTCATCGATTGTTATCTCTTCTCTCATCTGTTATATCATCTCTTTTCTTTTCTTCTCTGTGATCTCTTCAATCATCAGATCTGGTTCTTTCTCGTGATCTGTCAGTTGGCCTCCTGTTTCTTTGATAGTTACTGTAGAATCTCCGATACTTACCAAGCTGAGTATTTGTTCTTTCAAGTTTCTTGGTAAGCAGAGCGATCTGTTCTGCTTGACTTATGATGTTTCCAACAGGTTCAGTGGCCTTCGATCTGATGCTGGTTGCTTTAAACGCAACTGATTTAGACGTTGAGGCTTCAGTAGGCATCTCGTCTTCATCTGCTTGTCCTCTTTCGATTAAGTCGAACTCGTGAGCTTTAAGGCTTAAGAACAAGCTACTCGGTTTCATCTTTGAAATGTCTTGGCAATCCTTGATTACCGTGACTTTCATGTCCCATTTCTTGGTGAGAGATCTTAAGATCTTGTAGTTGATATCTTTGTCTGACATCTCTCTACCAAGTTCTCGCCCATCGAGCTCGTTGATGGTCTCATTGGGCAACATCTTCAACTTTTTGAACTTCACCAGTTCAGCTTGTAGGCGGCTGTCTTTGATCTGATCATTTCCTTCGCATATCTCAGCAAGAGTATCCCACATTCCTTTTGCGGTTTTGAGATACTTTATCTTCTCTTTGGTGACTTTATCCATTGTCTTCATGATTATATGTCTGGCGATTGTATCTAGAGTAAACAACTTTCTTTCCTTTGCATCCATCAGGGCTGGGTTTTTTCGCACGAGACTTCCCGTGGCAAAGTCTGGATCTCCTCCCACTGCTGAGTTGTCATGGTATATGATGATGGGTCCTCGTTCGATGACTTCCATCATTCTGCCGCTTATCGATCCTAGACGGTTGCACATATATATGGCCCAATCTGCATACTCATCAATTGAGAATTTAGGCACATCATGATACATACCAGAGGTATTATCCATGCTGAGTATTTTGGAAACGAATGAGTTTTAAAAACGGTTTTTCAAGATCTGTTCAAATGACCACAAAAATTCTTCCTCAAGAATCGATGATACTCAAAGCCAGTGGTCTGTAGAACCACTGCTCTGATACCACTTGTAGGTCCCGAACGGGTTTTGTGAGGGTGGAAGTCTAGAGGGGAGGGGTGAACTTTTTGTGCGGATCAGGTGTGAACTGCAGATTACCCGATCAGAGTGCTAGTGTATCAGTTTAGACTGATGTTCAATCTTACTGAGTGCCTGAGGGCAGATCAGTTTGATATCTGTCAGCTTAACTGAATGGTGCGGAAGCTTGTTTTTACCCGTGTGAAAAACCAGTTTTATCAATCAGATTCTTAAGTCAGTTTTTCAACCAGTTGACTGAAGTGTCAATCTGATCAGATCAGTTGCTTGGTGCAGACTGATCTTAACTTTAGAATATGTATGCAGTTTAAACTCAGTTGTGTGACTTGTGTAAAGCGATAAGAAAGCAAGTAAATGTACACAAGACTTTTTATAGTGGTTCGGACGAAACCCTCCCTACATCCACTCTTCCCTTAACACAGGGGAACCTTAACCGACTTTAACCTGTGGGACTTATACCCCTCACGGGATGGCCGAGATGTTTACCGAGTTCACACTCAAGCGGGACTTATCTCCCTCACGGGATTGCCGATAGATGTTTACTGAGTTCACACTCAAGCGTAACCTACGGGACTTATATCCTTTTCAGGACAGCCGAGATGTTTATCGAGTTCCAACTCTACAAACGTAACCAGCGGGACTTATATCCTACAAAGAGGATAGCCGAGATGTTTAATGAGTTCTCACTCTACAGACTTGACCTAACTTGTGTTTGGATAAAGAATGATTGAGGGTTCCAACTGGAAATCTATCCTAATGCTTTAGATAGCCAAAATGCTAGTGGATAGGATTTCTTGCTAAGAACTATGGGATGAACACTCTAAGAATATTCTTCAAATGTAGTGTTCTTTTGAGTGGAGATTTGTTGTAGCTTTAGCTTCTTTTGCGATGTCTCCTTGTTTGTTCTTGCGTTTTCACTTGTTGGTCCTTGTCTTCAAAATGAAGATCGGTCCCATTTTATAGACTCCGAAATCAAAAGGCCATTGGAGAGCAATTTGAATTTCGGGCTATATTAGGTAGGCTGTAGGATATGATTGTGACGTGCTGTGATTTTTGGCGTGGCCGTACGCATGATTAGCACCGTTTTTATTTGCAGTGTCGTATCCCGTATTGTCAGCTCTTTTTGTGCACGTGTCGCTTTCTCCTTGGCTTCGCGAGGTGGCACTTTAGATATTTGCCCGTTAGACGATTGATATTCCTTTTGAAGAGGATTCCTCTTGTCTGGTGTATCTTTTTGATTGTCACCAGGTGTGAGCTGACTTGATCAAGTAACTGATCAGTCTACCTTGTTGAGTCTTCAGTTGCACATTGTCTTAGCTTCAATATGCAGACTCTGCTGAAATTAGGTCTTCAGGTCTTTTGATCTTCAGGTGTCTCTGAGCCTCAGTGTATTCAGTCGTACTGAGTCTTCAGGTTTGATGCTGAGTCTTCAGGTTTTATCTGAGTCTTCAGGTTCATCTGAGTCTTTAGGTTCTTCTGAGTCTTCAGGTTCATCTGAGTCTTCAGGTTCTTCAGAGTCTTCAGTGTCTTCTTGTCTTCACCTGATCTTCTGACTTCTTGTCTTCTGATTTGCGCTTAGTCTTATGATCATCTGACCTTCTCTGGGTCATCTGATACTTCGACCTGACCTATACATATTGAGTTCCCCCTCAATATGTGACCTATCTTTTACATCAGCTATCTAAACATTTCAGCTGGTCATATTATTCTGATTCTAAGTCATCAGTCAGCTAACAGGTCTGACTGGTCCTATTACAACCTATTTTGGAACTTCCATCAAAACTAAATTACATATTTCCCAACAGTAGAGGAAGCTCTACAAGATACAAGCTGGATTCTAGCCATGCAAGAGGAACTAGAATAGTTTGAGAGGAATCAAGTTTGGAAACTGGTGGATAGACCAACTCATCAAGACGTGATTGGTAGGAAGTGGGTATTCAAGAACAAGAGAGATGAGAATAATGTCATAACCAGGAATAAGGCAAGACTTGTTGCTAAGGGGTATTCACAATCAGAAGGAATTGATTATGATGAGACCTTTGCACCAGTCGCTCGCCTAGAAGCCATTCGGCTGCTTTTGGCATATGCTGCCCACAGAGGGTTCACTGTGTATCAGATGGATGTAAAGAGTGCATATTTAAATGGGGTACTAGCAGAGGAAGTTTATGTTGAACAACCTCCAGGCTTTGAAAAAGGCAACCAAGTGTACCGTTTAAGGAAAGCTCTTTACGGCCTGAAACAAGCTCCTCGAGCTTGGTATGATACACTTTCTCAGTTCTTGATAAACAGTGGATTCACTAAAGGATTAGTGGACAGAACCTTATTCAGAATAGAAGATGGAGAAGATATTCTGATGGTTCAGATTTACGTGGACGACATCATCTTAGGATCTCCCAACAAAAAGCTATGTGAGAAGTTCAGCAAATTGATGCAAGGGAAGTTCGAGATGTCCATGATGGGTCAGATGAATTACTTTCTGGGTTTACAAGTCAAGCAGAGTACAGAAGGGATATTCATCTGTCAAGCGAAGTACACAAGGAATCTACTGGCCAAGTTTGGAGTTCAACACTGTAAGGAAGCCAGAATTCCCATGATGACCGGGTTCAAGATGGATCCAGATGAAGACGGTCAGAAAACTAATCAGAAAGAATATAGGGCTCTGATTGGATCTCTACTATACCTGACTGCCAGTAGACCAGATATCACGTTTGCAGTAGGTGTATGTGCCAGATTTCAAGCAAATCCAATGAAAAGCCACCTAGAAGCAGCTAAGCGGATTCTCAAATATCTGAAGGGGACAGTAAACCTTGGTTTATTTTACCCATCAGATGATAATCTAGAGCTTAGTGGGTATTCTGATTCTGATTACGGAGGTTGCAGAATCGACAGAAAGTCAACCTCAGGTACATGTCAGTTTATGGGAAATAAACTGATCTCTTGGTTTTCGAAGAAGCAGACATCAGTTGCGACATTTACTACTGAAGCAGAATATATGGCTGCAGGAAGCTGTTGTTCCCAACTGCTCTAGCTAAGTCAACAGCTGAGGGATTACAACATCGTAGCTAAGAACGTACCTATATTCTGTGACAGTAATAGTGCTATTGCAATCACTCAGAATCCTGTTCTTCATACAAGATGCAAGCATGTGGATGTCAGATACCATTTTATCAGAGGTCACGTTGAAAAGAAGAATATCAGAATGGAAAAGATCCATACTGACAAGCAGAAAGCTGGTATTTTAACTAAGCCGCTAGCTGAGATCAGATTCAGAGAATTATGCAACGAGCTAAGGCTTCTGGATGTCGGAGAAAGTGCACCAGAAATGGTTGGTGGACTGATCTCCAGAACCAATTGGTTAAAAGACTAACCAAGTTAAGAGGAATCAGTTGAGTTGGGTATCTCAACTGATCAGAAAGTCAGACAAAGAGCCGATCAGAAGTTCAGACAAGGAGCCGATCAGAAAGTCAGACAAGGAGCCGATCTGAAGTTCAGACAAGGAGCAGATCAGTTCAAGATATATCAGATTAAGGGGGAACTGATCAGATTGGAAGGATACTTTATAAGTCGATTAAAGCTACAGTCAACAAGCAAGTAGTACAAGTTTAAAGCTACAAATCGCATAATTCAGAAGAGGCAACACAACAATGAAATAATAGAACTTTTCATTGATAAGGACCCGGAGGTCAAATTTACAAGCTACAAGTGATATCACAAGCTACCTTCAAGTGGTATTACAAGCTATAAGTACAAGAAGACCCGGAGGTCATTACATAAACCATAAACCATAAACCCTAAGCCAACCCAAGGTAGGGAAAGGGAGAGAGGCTTTAAAGATTTTAGAGCTTGATGCTCTCATTTTCCCCCGACCCTAAAAGGGGCGTCAGAGGCTTCTAGAATCCTGAGCCAATCTCAAAGCTTCGGAGTGAGGAGCGACAGAGGCCTTGAAGGATGTCCAAGCCAGGAGCCCTCAGACTTGAAATCAATGGGCTCTCCAGCTGTTAAATGGGGCACAGTGCCACAGGTTTGGTCACAAGGACCAAACGGACACTAGTTTCACATGCAAATATTGAGTTTAATACACGACATCAGCTATTGTCTGATGCAGACCGCGTATCAAACCCATGTTTTATTTCAGACTGAGTCTGTTGATGCTAATTCCGTCATCTCGATAGGCGCACAAGGTGCATACGGTTAGGAGAAGTGCCTTCTCATTTGCCTTAGCAGATCCGCCTCCATGGTGGTAAAGAATCTTTGCATTGATCGTATGTGTAATCTGCGATGAAGACGAAAGCAGTGTGAAGGAACACACAGGGTTGATTTGAGAAGCTGAATTCATTGGAAAAGGGTTAAAGGTTTTCGCCGGAAGTTTCACCGGAAATAAGGAATTCATCGGAAAGCATGGAGTATATGCTAAAGAAGAAAAATGGTTTAAGTTATGTTGTTTTCCTAACTCCCCAGGCCAATTTATAGACGAAAATTAGGGGTATAAATGCAAATTTATTTTCTCAGAAGACCTTAAGAGAAATTTGCATCGACAACGCGTATGGAATACGCGGCTAATGGTTGGATGAGTTGATGGTGTGAGTAATCACAGCGTATCTATGCCATTATTACGGAATGTCAAATCGCGCCGATTTGGGAATCGAGGCGACTTTTTGACTCCCCGAAGTAAATGCTTTGGCGGGAGTATGACTTAAGTGCATAGTAAATGCGGACTGAATAGAAGAAGATTGAAGGATGAAGTGGATCAGATAAGAGTATCAGATTAGAGAATCAGATAAGTGGATCAGATAAGTAACGAAGTGTTTCAAACAAGAATCTGATCAGATGAGTGGAATATTGTTGGGATATGCTTAAGGCTACCATCAGTAAGGTAAACAAGTACCAGATCAGATCACAGTGGTAACTGGTTGATTACAATATCAATCAGTCAGATACGTTTTCTTATTTATCCCTTTCTGAACATCTTATATGCATTAAATTGTTTTTACTCTGTTTTTCACTTTTATGACGCATGCACTGCAAAACTTTTAATGCGGACTTGGGAATGTGTATTTAATGCGTTTTATTGTGAAATTTCGAGTCCGAAATATGAGAAGACTACTTTTCTCAACCGTGCGATCAAAATACTTTTTGGCCGACTAATCTCAGCCACTGATTTCCAAACACGGATACTTGAGTACTTTGGAAAGTTGTGCAAAAAGGTTTTCCCTCGCATACTATAAAATCCAAATCTTTCTCAGAAAACTTCTATCCACTACTTCGTCTTCTCAAAGCTCTTAAAAGATCAAAAGTTTCAAAATCTTCAGAGAATTACTTTCAAAATCAATTGATTCCATTTTTTACGATTTCTCAATCCTACGAATCAATTTCTGGTAATTTCTCATTTAAATACTGCATAATTTCAATTCACTCTGGTACCTAGGTTTACAAGTCGTGATGATATGTTTCTGTAATTTATATTCGATCTATATGCTTACTTGCTAAATTGATGCTAAGATTACTGGTTTGACTGAATTTATTGAAATATTTTACTCAAACTAACATCAATTTGCATATCGTACAGAAATGGAATATCTTGTTCCACGACCGGGTCAAGGGAAAAAGTTCTGCAACTTTGCATCGATGAAGAAAGACATCATTGATGAGAAGTATGTAGTATTCTCCATCACCTCAGATCCTAAATCGCTAGAAATTCTGGAGTGCTTGCGAGCGTGTGGGCTTGAACGATATTGCTCTACACATCAGAACATCGTCCACACACTTGAAGCCCTGGAGTTTCTATACAATCTACAGAGGGATGAAGATATTGATGCTGACCTGATTTCTTCCGTTGGTGGACTGGAAGTACGAGTGTCGAATGATGATCTCCAGAGGATCTTCGGTTTAACTCGAGGAAGCATCAATCCAGAGACCTACACAACTGATGTAGGAGAAAAGGAATTTCTTAAAGCCGAGCTATTGAGACCAGCAAACAAGGAGAATACGACGAATGTCAAAGCCTCCTACCTGAAAAGAAAATATCGCCTTCTCCTTGAGATCGTTCAGAAGGTGATTATGTGCTCAACTTACAGTCTTGATGCTGTCACGTCCTATAAGATCAGTGTCATAGCTGCAATCATCAAGAAAGCTTCAGATATGGATTGGTTGGGTATGGTCAAGGCACGACTGAGGAAAGACTCGGGGAAGTTTGAACTGACCCAGAGAAATGAAGTGTGCTTATCTTCCAAGTGCTCCTTCATACACAAAATCTCAATCATTATGTCAGATAAGCTGTCGAAGAACTATGAATGGAATGAGAATGGAGCGAAGATATATCAAGCAAAGCACAAGGCCATATTGGGCAAGGATGAGCCCCTGCCTGGACAATCTGATGAGGATCCAACTCCTTATGTGCCAAAACCCAAGGGAGAAAAGAAGGGAAAAGAAAAGGCAACTGCATCTTCTGAAATGCAAGGAACGGCCATTCCAGAGAAGAGGATGAAGAGGAAGGATCTGGCAAAGAAACCAGATGCTTAGCGAAAATGTCAGAAGAGAGTTACATCTCCTCTAAAGACTGCTCCAAGTTCTGCTCAGCAAGTTAGCAGAACGAAGGATCTGATGCAAGCGGAATCAGAAAACGAGATAACAGTCAGTTCTGAGCAAACTGCCAGAGAAGTAAGGGACGAGCAGATGATCAAAGCAGAAGGAGAGAAATCTGTCAGAGGGACAGAAGTGGAGCATCCTGAGGGAGAATCACCATCTGATTCTCTGCCTCTCACCAAGATCTTCCAGAGAGCAAGATCGCCTACGCCCACTTCCAAATCACCATCACCCTCTCCTCAAAAATCATCACCACCACCCTCACCTCACAAAACCTTCTCACCCTCACCCTCGCCAATCAAATCACCCAGATCTCCCACACCCCCAATCAATGAACCTGTTCAGGAAACTGAACACCCTCAACACGCTGAAAACGAACCTGAACCACATATATCCCAATCTCACTCCCAATCTCCAAACAAGTCACAAGAACCTGAGAGATCTGATAAGCGAGTGTCCATCTCTCATAATCCCTTCAATACCAGAACCGTGCTTGCTTCACCTGTTTCAGAAAGCCCCATCATAAGGATAATGAAGTAACATATCAAGGAGTATCTGCTGGAACTGTGCCCTGAATTGGATCAACATCCTGGCATCCAGCAACAGATAGAAGAAATTGTGTTCTGGAGGGATATCAGACTGAAAAGCATCGAGGAATTTCTGATTCTCATGACAACTCTGGGATCAGATTTCTTTGTAGACTTGGAGATGAAGTGCTTGAACAATGCTGGGATTGAAAGTGTTGTTGAATTAGCATCTGATGATGATATAAGATGGTTGATTCATGAATGGTTCGGAATTGCTGATAACAGGGAGGAAACTGTTCAACCTCCTATAGATCATGAGGGAGCTGCCGATGAACCAAGAATGGGTGCTGCAGATGAGACCCGACTTGGCAAGGCTTCAACATCTGACCAGACTGCTATGCTGAGCTCCGATTCCCTAGATCTTTATACTGAGAAGAATCAGGATGGGATCAAGGCTGCTATTGAAGACAAATTCGCAGCGCTCACAGCAGATCTGATGAAGTCGTTTGAAGAAGAGCAAGCAAAACTGGTTGACAGAGAAAGAAGTCACACAGTTGGGATGCATAATGCCATCCTTTCTGAAGTAATGCAACTAGTAAATCCTCTTGCCGAGAAGCTCAATCTCCAGTCTGATAAACTCAAAGTTCAGACAGATATGCTCAATCAGACACAGGTACTATTGGAGAATGTCTGGGCATCTTTGGAGAAAACTGACAACCACATGGATATGGGTTGGAAACACTTTGTAGCTTCTACAGAACGAGCCAGACAGGACATTGAAATTGCTCTCAGACGCTTTTTGACACCTGCACCTTCTGCCACCGTTCAGATCACTCCTCTTGTTGTTGAGGAACTCAGAGAGGAGGTCTCACGGCAATTCATTGCTCTGAACCGCAGGCTGTCCAACCTCTTTGATGAAACCAAAAAGGGGGAAGGACAAGAGAATATAGAGAAGAAAGAAAAACAGACACAGTTGGTAACAATTGCATCTCTACCAAAAACCACTGTATCTGACTTGCCAGCCACTCCATCTACTAATCTCATTGCTGAAGTGAAAGAAACTGTGGAGCAACGTAGCAAAGAGATCACTGAGCAGACTCTGAGGAGAAAGAAAGGCAAAGGCAAGATGGTGAAAGCTACTGCGGAAGATCAGAGACAAGGCCAATTATTATCTACCAAAAGCCAGATGACTCCTGAACAAATTCAAGAGCAAACAAGACAGAGAATAAGAGAGGCCACCATCAAGAAGCAGAAGTTAGCAGAGGCTAAGGGACTGAACATCGCATACATCCGAAAGAAGAGGAAGAACGAAGCTGCAGCAGAAGAGATTGCTTGGGAGAAGAATGCCCTTCCGGCACCTGTTAAAGACATCCTCTGTGCACGACTAGATCTGCTTCTAGAATGGGATCAGATCAGAGGAGAATGGTTGTGTGACGTGTACATCCTGGAGAAGATTTCGATTCATCAAGATCAGACTAAAAATGATGATGAATTCTGGAACTGGTTAGAAACGAAGTATCCAGATTTCTACCAGACAGTGATGAAGGAAGGGAAGATCATGTCACTGATACTAGAAGCTCCACCCTTTGAACTACTCCTTCCACCTTTGCGTCCAGACAAAAAGCTAGATGCTGTAAAATTCAAAAATGCCTACTATGGATTTGCTGACAAAGGAGGGATCCATAGAAGAGAAGATCTGGACAAGCTGATGCAAAGGATGTACAAGATGTTTGGCATCCCCAAAGAGCTACAAATGTTCAAGTACACCTAAGGAAGACAACTTGGAATCAGATGATAGGTACACTTTTCATGTATTTTATAATGCACACACACCTATCTGAATGAAATATTCCATCTCTCTGATTCTAAGACAACATCTCATTGTCTTCTGAGGTATGTACTGTTTTACATTATCTGCATTTCTATTCGTGGTATTTGTTTTTCTGATTAAGTGTTTTGGTTCCATCAAAAAGGGGGAAATTGTTGGGAAATCTGTATTTTAGTTTTGATGGAAATTCCAAAACAGGTTGTAATAGGACCAGTCAGACCTGTTAGCTGAATGATGACTTAGAATCAGATTAAGATGACCAGCTAAAATGTATAGATAGCTGATGTAATATATAGGTCGCATATTGAGGGGGAACTCAATATGTATAGGTCAGGTCGAAGTATCAGATGACCATATAAGGTCAGATGATCAGAGGCTAAGAACGAATCAGAAGACAAGAAGTCAGAAGATCAGGTGAAGACAGAAGACACTGAAGACTCAGATGAACCTGAAGACTCAGATAAGATGAAGACTCAAATAAACCTGAAGACTCAGTAACAAACCTGAAGACTCAGTATGACTGAAGACACTGAGGCTCAGAGTCACCTGAAGATCAAAAGACTACCAGAAGACCTGAAGACCTTCATCAGACGAGTCTGCATATTGTGCTAAGACAATCTCCATCAGAAGACTCTACAAGGTAAATTGATCAATTATCTGATCAAGTCAGCTCACCTGGCGTCATTCAAAATGATACACCAGACAAGACGAATGTTCTATAAAAGGAATATCAATCGTTTAACGGACAAATTACTGAAGTGTCGCCTCGCGAAGCCAAAGAGAAAGCGACACGTGCACAAAAAGAGCTGACAATGCGGGATTCGACAATGAGGACATAAACGGCGCTAATCATGCCTACGGTTATGCCGATATTCGGAGCACATCACAATCATATCCTACAACCTACCTAATATAGCCCGAAATTCAAATTGCTCTCCAACGGCTCTTTGATTTAGAGGTCTATAAAATGGGATTGCTCGTCAAGTGAAGATAGAGAGACCAACGACCATCACATGAACAATTTAGCAAAGTGGAACAACAACATTAACGCAAATTATCAAGAAGCAAAAAGCCTTCAGAATTTTCGCTCGAAGAACACCAAAATTGAAGATTATTCTTAGAGTGTTCATCCCATTGGTCTTAGCAAGAAATCCTATCCACTAGCATTTGGCTACCTAACCACCAGGATAGATTTCCAGTTGGAACCCTCAAACATTCTTTACCCAAACTCAAGTTAGGTTAAGTTTGTTACCGCAAGATTTCAGATTAGGGATTCTAGTTTCTGATTTCTGGTTCGGTTGAGTGTGAACTCGATAAACATCTGTTGAGTGTTGGACTAACACATAAAACTAAGTCCAGTCGGTTAAGTTCGGTTAAGTTCAGTTAAGTTGCCCCTATGTTAAGGGAAGAGTGGACGTAAGATGGGTTTCGTCTGAACCACTATAAAAATCTTGTGTGCACTTACTTGCTTTCTATTGCTTTACACTATTCACACAACTGAGCTTAAAACTGCATACATATTCTAAGTTAAACTCAGTCTGCACCAAGCAACTGATCTGATCAGGTTGACACCTTAGTCAGCCGATTGAAAACTGACTTGAGAATCTGATTTGATAAAACCGGTTTTTCACACGGGTATTTACAAGCTTCCGCACTCTCAGTTAAACTGACAGATATCAAACTGATCTGCCCTCAGGCACTCAGTAAGATTGAACATCAGTTCAAACTAACTCACTAGCACTCTGATCAGGCAATCTGCAATCACTCCTGATCTGCACGAAAAGTTTTTCAGAAGTCTATTCACCCCTCCCCTCTAGACTTCTGCCCTCACAAAACCCGTTCGGGACCTACAAAAATTATCAGGACAACCTGACCCATCTGACCTCAGTGAAGAAAAAGTTTTTAAAAATCACTGTACACGTGTATTCCCCCCCCCATACACGTGTGAGACTCGTTTGCACCGGGACCAACAAGTGGTATCAGAGCAGTGGTTCATTTTGACCACTCTCTTTGGTAGCCATAGTCTTATTTGCTAAAAGACATTGGTGGTCTACTGAATAGATCTATTTGCTTATATCTTACAAGGCTCAGTCATCATGTCTTCTAAGAAACTTCCTATGTTCTCTGTTGAGAGCTATGACCTATGGAGACTGAGAATGCAAGCTCATCTGTATTCCAAACATGAAAGAATGTGGAGAGTGGTTTCTGAAGGACCATTCAAATATACTATTGTGAATCCCAGAATCACTGATACTGAGAGAACCCAGAGATGAATTTCCAAAGCCTGATGACCAACTTACTCCTGATGAGAGAAAGTTAGTCAATCTGGACTACATTGCTAAAGATACTTTGTATAGCACTATTGATGATGGTGTTATGGGGATGATTTCTCACTGTGAAACTGCAAAGGAAATATGGGACACACTTGCTATTATGTGTCAAGGCACAGATCATATTAAAGAGAACAAACTTTCTGTTGCTATTGGAAAGTTTGATAGCTTTGAAATGGAAGATGGTGAATCCATTGACAAACTTGAAGTCAGATTCACTAGCATTATAAATGATCTGAATGCTCTTAGGAAGAGATACCCACAGAGAGAAGTGGCACTGAAAATTCTTAGAGGTTTATCTAAGAAATGGGATGTTGGTCCCGGTGCAAATGAGTCTTACACGTGTATGGGGCGGAATACATGTGTTCAATGTTTTTAAAACTTTTCTTACTGAGGTCAGCTTGGGTCAGGTTGTCCTGATGATTTGGTCCTGAGAAGCACAAATCGCTCTGAGTCAAAGTCTACTAAGACAAAGGATCCCGAAATTTTTAAAAACTTAGATAATCCCAACCGAGTCCCGAGTTTGAGAGATCCCGAGTTGCTTGGATCGAGATAACTAACTTACGAACCCTCGAAGAGTAAGTTCGGTTTAGTAATCGAGGTCCCGAACGGGTTTTGTGAGGGCGTGTCTAGAGGGAGCGCGGCGAATAGACTTCGAAAACTTTTTGTCTTGGATCGGGTGTGATGGAAGTTAGCCCGATCGAGTGCAAAGTGAATCGGTTTGGACGATATCTAACTTACTAATCGCTGGGCGGTCGATTCGGTATCTATCAGTTTAACTGATTGTGCGGAAGCTAAGTTTTACCCGTGTGAAAAACCAGTTTTAGTAAATCAGATTCCAAAGTCAGTCTTTGAACCAGTTGACCAAAGTGTCAAACTTGATCAGATCAGAAGCTTGGTGCTAATTGATCTTAACTTGGAATATGTATGCGGCTTTAATAGTTGTGTGCGATTGTGTAGACAGTTAATCAAAGCAAGTAAAGGCACACAAGATTTATAGTGGTTCGGACAAACCAGTCCTACGTCCACTCTTCCCTATCACAAGGGGCACCAACTAAACCAACTGGACTTAGATTTATGTGTTAGTCCAACACAGTACACCAACAGATATTTAAGGAGTTCTCACTCAACCGATCCCAGAAATCAGAACTAGAAACCCTAGTCTGAAATCTTGCTAAACAACTTAACCTAACTTTGGGTTTGGGTAAGATTGTTTTGGTTCCAACTATGAAATCTTTTCTAGTTTACAAGTAGCCTATCAGTTAGATGAAAAGATTTTTGCTAAGAACTTATGGGTTGAACACTTAATAAAATAATCTTCAAGTTCGTGTTCTTCGTGCGGAAATTTGAATATAGCTTGAGCTTCTTGATAGTTTCCGTGTCTTCACTTTGAAGTGTAATCCCATATTTATAGACCTCGATTTCAAAGAGCCGTTGGAGAGCAATTCGAATTTCGAGCTATATTTGGTAGACTTGCAGGTTTGATGTGACGTGCTTCAGGAACGGCGTGGCCGAAAGCGTGAATAGTGTGTTTTATAGCCGTTAGAGAGAGCAGCACCAAATCCCGTAATTGCCGGCTCCGATCATACGTGTCTCGTCCCTATTGGTTAACAGAAGCACTTTTCAGTGTTGTTCTACCAACTAAGGTTGACATTCTTCTTGTTCAGATCATCATCGTATGATTTGGTGAAACATCGATTTTCACTGGTGGTGACCGATCGATCTGACCGATCGATCTACCCGATAGAGTCTCTTCGTGCCGATTGACTTAGCTTCAACTAGCTGACTCGGCTGATGTAGGTCTTCTGGTCTGATCTTCTGGAAGCCATCTGTGTTGGGGAATGATTCGCACAGATCTATTCGGGGTGAATATTTAAATACAAATTTAATTCATTAATTATTACTAGCATGAATTAATCCTATATTAATTCAAATAATAATTGCAACAATATATCATGCATATAAAAAGCCACGTAAAACCTACGCATGCGGAATCTACGGGTTTACGTGAACGTACCTCTCGGGATGGCAGTGACTTCGGTCGGACGGACTAACCAAAAGGACTTCCCAAGTATTCCCTTAGCCCTTGCTCGACAATCCGGTGGAAGGATACTCGCGAACAATTAACAAAAGGAAAAATAAACTTTGTTGCACCACTTTTGTGGATTTGCTAATATTTCCAGCACATGGAATTGTACTTGGGAATGAACTAATCATCCCCTATTTATAGGAGAGGAGGAGCACGAAAATTTAGTGAATTTTCAATGTGGGAAAAGACTTTTCTTGGTCACCAAGAAATCTTGAATATATCCCATATATTCTTTTTTTTTCATAATTAAAATATTCCACAAAAAATCCACCTCCTTTTTTTATGGAATTTTCGAAAAAAATGAGTTGTGCAAGAATCCAAGATTTGGATCTTCTTGAATTTATGAGATATTCTTGTATTTCAAGAAATACATATCTTCCATAATATCTTTTCAAGAAAATCAAGAAAATCTTTCTTGCCCTCTATTTTCCAAAAATTTCGAAAATACTTAATGAATAACCAAGTGGGAGATTTCTTGAATTTAATGAGATAATCTTGTATTCCAAGAATACATATCTTCATTCCATAACAAAATTCAAAGAAAATCTTTCTCCTTTTTATCCATAATTTTCAAAAATAATGAGGAAATATAAGCAACAATATTTATTTTATTTTAATCACCTTTTTTTCGCTTATTGGACTATATGTTGGGCTACTCGAGGGGGGCCTTTAGGAGAATTAAGATTGGACCTTCTAATGGATCTTGAATATCTAATATTGAGCCACAATATAATTCAAGCCCATAAATATTAATTAATCCCACTACATAATTAATATTGCACTATCCATCTTAACCCATATTACAGTCAATATGGCTCCCGGTCATTATTTCCGTGTTTAAGATTATCTAGCCCATTAATTAATTCAAGCCACCAAATAGCTTTCCGTTAATTAATATCTTTTGTCCTTGGTCGAGAAACGGTTCAACATTATTATCCATACCGGAAATAAATTCCACTTGCAAGATTTGGTATGATAAAGCTTATGAACCTCCCAAGGGGGGCAAATCAAGCAAGCGTCTTACACACGATTCTTCAGTATTAAATCTTAGCAATCACATGTGACCAATAATATTGCCCAAGATAAAAAGTATTGAATCTCTCTCTCGATTAAGCTACCCATGATAAGTCAAAGCAATAGTTACCAATCCCACGTGATCCTATTTAAGGGGCGAAGGTTAAGAAACAACGAACCAATTGAGGTCTAATTCTTCCTTGTTCGATTAGAAGAATTTATCCTCCTCAGTAGGTCCTATTCGATTACATCGGTCATGCACTAGTGTAATCTCTTGGTCAAGACAAACCAATCTGAGCCTTACACCTCAACCTTTCGCGATGGTTGTTCATTTCCATCTAGGTCGTGAATGGCGTACTTTTAGTTACAAGGGACTGTTAATTTAATCTTCTGTGATCGGGTATCACTAAATTAACTACAGTGTAACACGTACGAATTATTGAACAGTTATGCAGTAAATATATATAACATTCAATCATATTTAAAGCATCAGTGATAAACAATTTATTTCAGTAAATAAGTCTGGAAATTGGTTTTAGATTATACAAAGTAAAAGCATACTTTTCAGTATAATCCCAACAATCTCCCACTTATACTCAAAGTCTGCTTTTAAGTATACTACAACACGTCTCGAGTAGTCTGTGACATCTAATGTCACCTACACGAACCTAATAATTTCTCCCACTTATACTCAAAGCAGATTGGCAACGGTCTTGACACCCATTCCATTCACATGTCTCTCGAATGTATTCAGAGGCGACGCTTTGTGAATGGATCTGCTTAGGTCGTCCTCGGGACGCTATCTTTGCCACATCTATATCTCCTCTCTTAACGATTTCTCGTATAAGATGTCTTTCCTTTAATGTGTTTGTTTGACTCGTGGACTCTTGGTTCTCTTGAATTTGCAACCCGCCCTTAGCGTATATTGCTAGACAAATTGAACACCATCCAAGTCCACTAAGAAGATCTAGAGCCTAATCGGTTCTTTCACTGCTTCACAAGCAGCTACTTACCCGAGTTCCATGGTTGAGTCAGTGATGCATTTCTGCTTCACACTCGTCCATTTGATGGCTACACTTCCCAAATGGAAACACATTAACTGAGGCGTATAATTTACGAATCTAAATCGATTGGAAATCCGAGTCCGTGTGGCCGATGGGGATTGGAGTATCGATCGATAAATCAACATTCTATCCCGAGTTCTTTTCGGATACTTGGAATGTTTTTAAGCGTAAATCGATTAAGCTTTCACAGGTTACTCGATATCTTGCTACCATGCCTACGGCAAAGCATATATCCGGGTCGTACACGAAAGATTGCATACATAAGGTTTCCTACAGCCGAAGCACAAGGAATGCCTTTCATGTCATCTATCTCCTTTTGCGTCTTAGGGAACATTTTCTTGGATAGATGGATTCCAAGTTTGAAAGGTACGAATCCTTTCTTGGAATCATGCATGTTGAATCGTTTTAAAACCAGTGTCAACGTATGAATACTTACGATAACCCGATCATCCTTTTCTTGCGATCTCGAGTAATCTTGATCCCAAGGATGTGTCCGGTTTCCCTAAGTCTTTCATGTCAAACTGTTTTGAAACGCCATGCCCTTACGTCTGACCACACCTTCACATCATTCCCGATGATCACAATGTCATCTACGTATAGTACTAAGAATACCAATGCAGCTCCGATACGCTTTTTATACACACAACTTTCAAACTCGTTTTGATCAAACCCATAAGACTTTATTACTTGATCAAAACTTTGGTTCCAAGCTCTGGATGCCTGTTTGAGTCCGTAAATGGACCTCCTGAGCTTACAAACTAGGTGTTCTTGGCCTGTTTCAATGAAAACTAGGGGTTGTTGCATATAGATCTCTTTATCAAGACTTCCGTTAAGGAAAGTTGTCTTGATATCTATTTGCCAGATTTCAAAGTCGAAAATCTTGTGACAATCGATAAGAGAATACGGATGGACTTAAGCATGGCTACGGGCGAAAAAAAGTTTCCTCATAATCGATCCCTTTCTTTCTGAGTATAACCTTTCGCCATTAGTCTTGCTTTAAAAGGTTTCAACCTTCCCGTCCGATCCTCTTTTCCTCTTATATACCCACTTGCATCTAATGGGTTTGACCCCATTAAGTGGTTCGACTAGCTCCCACACTCTATTATGAAACATAGAACCCACTTCGGCTTTCATTGCTGTTTGCCAGGAAACTGCATCCTAATCTTGGAGTGCCACGTCATATGTCCATAGGTCTGATTCCGGGAATCAAGTCCGAGGACTCTCCTATTCCCATGAATCTCTCGGGCTGTCTAACAACCCTCCCACTATAACGAGGCTCCGGTTGTGAAAACGTATCGTTTGGTATATCATCTAGTACAGTCGGCACTGAGGTTTGCCCTCTAAGCTCATTTAAGGTAATCTCACTTCTGGGTTTTCTTTGGTTCATATAGTCTTCTTCCAAAAATCTAAAGTGGGTGCGGATGTCCACCTTTTGATCTTCGGAACTATAGAACATTCACCCTTTTGTTCCCTCGGGGTATCCTACAAAACAACCTTAATTCTGATCGAGGATCCAATTTACCGGTTTCCTTGTCCAACCGTACGAGGGTTTGGACACCCCAAAGTTCTCATGTGTCTCATACTAGACTTGCGCCCGGTCCACAATTCTTTGGAGTTCTGGGAACTGATTTGGATAGCACCAAGTTCAGAATGTAAGTCGTTGTTTTCCAAGGCATGACCCCAGAACGACTCGGGAAGATCCGTATAACTCATCATTGATCTAACCATTTCCAAAAGAATTACATTTGCTTCGCTCTTGCAAAACCCCGCTTTTGTTGAGGGGTTCCGGTGCGATGAGTCGGATACAATCCCTTCATCGATAAGTAGTTCAAAAAACTCATCGCTGAGGTATTCGCTTCCACGATCAGATCGTAGAGACTTGATACGTTTTTCCATATGATTCTCTGCTTGAGCCTTAAATTCTTTAGAATTTCTCAAAGGTCTCAGATTCATGCTTCATAAGGAAAATGTATCTTGAGTAATCATCAATAAAATTACTCATAACCTCCTCTTGCTTTGGTTGACATTTGACTACATACATCTATGTGAACGATCTCTAACACTTCTTTAGCCCCATTCCCCTTGGCTCCAAATGCCATCTTGGTCATATTACCCTCCAAACATGATTCGCAGGTTGGAATTTGTTCAATCTTGGAGACGCTCCATTGAACCATCTTTCACCAACCTTTGGATCCTCTTTGGATTTATATGACCTAATCTTAGATGCTAAAGAAGTGTCTCGTTCACGTCTGATGAATGTTTTCTTTTCTCGCTTGATTGATGTGTTATAGGATACATTTCAGTGAGTGGTGTGCACAGTTAATTGTATAGAGATTTTCCATCAATGTCCCGTAACAGATACACTCATCATTTCAAAAATGATGTCATTCTTATTAGAAGAAACTTAGTGTCCTTTAATCGAATTTTAGAAACTGAAAGTGAATTCTTTCTAAAACGGGGAACACAAAGATAATCTCAAAAAAACTTTATCTTCAAAAGATAGGTGCACTTCTCCCATCGCTTTTAATCAAGTACTCATGTAGCATTGCAATGTCTGCTACTTGCGTAGTATTGCAATAATCGTTACTTACCGTAGCATTGCAATATCGCGCCACTTACATAGCATTGCAATGTCTTCTACTTTCATAACGTTGCCCGATTAGATGAGGATCTCACTCCCCTCGTTCGCGGGATCATTTAGAACCCGTGAAGCCAACATGATTAGTGGATCTCGTATCAACCACCCATGAATGAGAAGTATACGCCGCTAAACAAGTTTCAACAACTAGTGTGTGAGAATTACCTTTCTTTCCGTCCCTTTTGGGGTTGGAACAGGCAAGACCTCCATTGTCCTCTCTCACCGCAGCTTAAGCACTTCCTCTTTGGATTTTCCTTGACACAACAACCATTCCTCATCTTACCATTGCCCTTGGCAATAGTTGAGTTTTATTGCTTATGGCCTTTGGTCCTCTTCTTTATCTTGCCTACCCTTGGCCTAGAAAATGAAGACGGACCACTTCTTGAATAAAAAACGAGTTTAGTGCCTCTTCATCATTTCGCTGCCGACCAAAAGCTTGCAACAAATTAGCTAGCGACGCCAAAATGCTCAAAAACTTTTTGGGCAGAGAGTGAAGTACCAAATTCATCTGAGTCTCCAGATCATAATCTGCACTCAGAATCTCAAGTTTGTTCAGATGGGCCATCTATTTTGAGGACATAATCCCTTACGGGTTTTCCCTCCACAATTTCAGCGACGACATCTCTTGCAAGGTGATCTGACGAGTCCCGCATGTTTTGACTCGTCAGTTAGCTCATCTGATTTTTGTGTGTCAAAATCCACTTGTGCTTTTGTGCAGTTAGGACAATTATAATTTTCCAATCAATATAGTTTCCATACATATTGTATTGACTTTAAGTATAATAACAGTGGATTAAAAGGTAACGACATGCTGAACTGAAATAAACAACTATATGCAATAGCACAAGTATATCACAAGGTTCGATCACATTTCATCATATTTAAAATCTCAAAAAAAAAAAATATGAACATGCATCAGCCAACATTTCAAAACAGTTTAAATAAGCCACGTTGGGTGGGTCATTATTTAAACACATTCAAGCGGGTTACAAACAAGAACAGTTACAAACCCTTAATATCCAGATTAATAGTTGGCTCCCACTTGACCAATATAAAATTGACAGGGACTTCGGAGAAGTATATGCATATCAATTTTATACCTAAGTAATAACCATGATTAAATACAGGATTACTATTTTGCTTTGATCGAGCCTCGTTGGGAGGGTCATCGTCGCCACTAGTAATAACCCACAATCATCCGTTTGGAATTCATTCATGTGAAACCTATCTTTTGACCGTCCTGGTTGGGGAAATTTCTCCAAAAGAATTCACAAATAAATAAATCATGGAGGTCAAAATTAATTCAATTTTATTATCCGGAATAAAATTGTCAATTAATTATTTAAAACATACTTAGTAATTTTGAACTTGAGATTTTTCAATTTGGCAACCCTCATGCAAACACATTTAAATAAATTAAATAAAGCATAAGATAGCACAAATAAATCAAGCATAACGAGAAAAATAAACATATTGGGCACAAATTATCGATTATGTCGTGGTTTGATTTTTTCTTGGCTTGATCTTGAAGAAACTCGTCTCGAATTTCTCCCACTCGTTCATCTCGAAAAAATACTTACGTCTCGAACACTTCATGGCGGCTTCATGGCCAGGATGCTGCCCCGCTTCATCCGGCCGGCCACTTGGCTGGGGCGGCCCTAAGCGACCTCGGCGCACTTTGGCGAACCCGCCACTTGCCCCTCGGCGAGTCGGCGATCCTCGGCGGCGGCGTCTTTATCATCATCGCATCCGCTGTAGCATCGCCCATCCTCCGCCTCGCCCGCGACCTCGGCGGCCTTCGCGTCTCCATGTGCCCGTGGCGTGACGCCCGCCCGGTGTCACTTTGGCACGGAACACGCCCGCCCGTCTGGCCGGCCGCATCCCTCATCCTTTCGGCCCTTTGGCCTCGCCGCAATGCCCGTGCGTGCCCGGTAGCGCCATACCCCCACGCCTGTTTTTGGATTTCGTCCTTTAATTCTTCATCTCTTCGTTCCGATCCGGTTACAATTTATTTACAAAAATAAATAAACCTAGATCTAGACTAGTCTATTACATTGATCAAATCAAACAAATCCTAGTCTACTCGTGGATTTTCTCACGAGGCAAAAACAAATCCGAATCGAATCAATTAAAAACCCACGGTTTATTTGCATGCAAAATAAAAACATTAAAATCCATGACAATTGGATACCGCAAAATGATCTAATAGTTTCTACTATCCAATTTCAAATTTAATGTCCGTGAATTAAATTACAATTTAAAAATTCGAGCAAAACAAAAGGCTCGATACGATTGTTGGGGAATGATTCGCACAGATCTATTCGGGGTGAATATTTAAATACAAATTTAATTCATTAATTATTACTAGCATGAATTAATCCTATATTAATTCAAATAATAATTGCAACAACATATCATGCATATAAAAAGCCACGTAAAACCTACGCATGCGGAATCTACGGGTTTACGTGAACGCATTCTCTCGGGATGGCAAAGACTTGATCGGACGGACTAACAAAAAAAGGACTTCCCAAGTATTCCCTTAGCCCTTGCTCGACAATCCGTGGAAGGATACTTTCGAACAATTAACAAAAGGAAAAAATAAACTTTGTTGCACCACTTTTGTGGATTTGCTAATATTTCCAGCACATGGAATTGTACTTGGGAATGAACTAATCATCCCCTATTTATAGGAGAGGAGGAGCACGAAAATTTAGTGCATTTTCAATGTGGGAAAAGACTTTTCTTGGTCACCAAGAAATCTTGAATATATCCCATATATTCTTTTTTTCCATAATTAAAATATTCCACAAAAATCCACCTCCTCTTTCTTTTTATGGAATTTTCGAAAAAAAATGAGTTGTGCAAGAATCCAAGATTTGGATCTTCTTGAATTTATGAGATATTCTTGTATTTCAAGAAATACATATCTTCCATAATATCTTTTCAAGAAAATCAAGAAAATCTTTATTGCCCTCTATTTTCCAAAAAATTTCGAAAATACTTAATGAATAACCAAGTGGGAGATTTCTTGAATTTAATGAGATAATCTTGTATTCCAAGAATACATATCTTCATTCCATAACAAAATTCAAAGAAAATCTTTCTCCCTCTTTTATCCATAATTTTCAAAAATAATGAGGAAATATAAGCAACAATATTTATTTTATTTTAATCACCTTTTCAGTTATTGGACTATATGTTGGGCTACTCAGGGGGCCTTTAGGAGAATTAAGATTGGACCTTCTAATGGATCTTGAATATCTAATATTGAGCCACAATATAATTCAAGCCCATAAATATTAATTAATCCCACTACATAATTAATATTGCACTATCCATCTTAACCCATATTACAGTCAATATGGCTCCCGGTCATTATTTCCCGTGTTTAAGATTATCTAGCCCATTAATTAATTCAAGCCACTGAAATAGCTTTCCGTTAATTAATATCTTTTGTCCTTGGTCGAGGAACGGTTCAACATTATTATCCATACCGGAAATAAATTCCACTTGTAAGATTTGGTATGATAAAGCTTATGAACCTCCCAAGGGGGCAAATCAAGCAAGCGTACTTGCACAAGATTCTTCGTATTAAATCTTAGCAATCACATGTGACCAATAATATTGCCCAAGATAAAAAGTATTGAATCTCTCTCTGATTCGCTACCCATGATAAGTCAAAGCAATAGTTACCAATCCCAAGTGATCCTATTTAAGGGACGAAGGTTAAGAAACAACGAACCACTGAGGTCTAATTCTTCCTTGTTCAATTCCGAAGAATTTATCCTCCTCAGAGGGTCCTATTCAAATTACATCACCATGCACTAGTGTAATCTCTTGGTCAAGACAAACCAATCTGAGCCTTACACCTCAACCTTTCGCGATGGTTGTTCATTTCCATCTAGGTCGTGAATGGCGTACTTTTAGTTACAAGGGACTGTTAATTTAATCTTCTGTGATCGGGTATCACTAAATTAACTACAGTGTAACACGTATGAATTATTGAACAGTTATGCAGTAAATATATATAACATTCAATCATATTTAAAGCATCAGTGATAAACAATTTATTTCAGTAAATAAGTCTAGAAATTCAGTTTCGATTATACAAAGTAAAAGCATACTTTTCAGTATAATCCCAACAATCTGATCTTCAAGTATTCTGCGTTTGAACTTCATGACTTCAGCTGAAATATCTGACTTGATCAGATCGATCTGATCTTTTGTCCTTCTCTTGCCTTCTGGCCTGTCGGATATCAGTTGTTCTTTAGATCTTCAGATCTGACCCATACATATTGAGGTTCCCCCTCAATATGTGACCTATCTATTACATCCGTTGTTCTATACAGTAATTATCAACTGGTATCCTATAAACGGTAATAAACATCAGTCAGCTAACAGGTCTGACTGGTCCTATTACATGTGTTTTAGAACTTTCATCAAAACTATAAATTTCCCAACAATTTCCCCCTTTTTGATGAAACCAAAACACTTTGAGAAACCATACACAGTTGATAAATATAGAACAGTAAAGAGCACATAATCAGAAGACAATGAGATTTTGTCTTAGGATCAGAAAAATAAACTTTTCTTTCATTAGATTTGTCGATTACATATTACATCAGAAAAGTTTGAATTTAAAATAGCTGATCCTGAGAAGTCTTCTGATTCTTCACTCTTTAGGCTTGTATCCTTCTGGCATTTCTCTCTGATCTTGAGGGACGTTGAAAATCCGATATAATTTCCATTTGACATCATTGATCTGCTGAGGATCAGTTATGCACGTTTTGCTCAGGATGTCAAAATAGAACCTCTGAAATGCCAGTCTGTCAAATGAGCCATCTGCCTTCTTCGAGTAATTCAACACATCATACTCTTGGCGAGATATTTTTACATTGATAATTTTGGCCTCATTTTCCAGATACTTCAGAAAATCTGGATATTTGTTTTCCAACCAATTGAGGAATTCTTCATCTGGAGATTCTTCGTGTGGAACAAGATCTAGAACAAAAGCATCCAGAAGCCATTCGCTTCTGATCTTATTCCATTCCTCAAACCTATCAGCGTGTGCAGCAGTTTTTGGAATGATCTCGTCAACTCTTGCTGGCAGCTGAGGTTCTGGTCCAGATTTTCCTACTTTTCCTTTCTTCGCCCTCGATCTGTATTTCTTCTTCAGATCTTCTGCCTCTGTCAATTTTTCTGCCCTTCTTTCTTCTTCACTTTTACGGGCTTCTTCAGCAATCTGCTCTTTGGACAGTTTCTCAGCCAGTTCCTTATCGGCCTGAATTTGGCTAGCTGTGCTTGTGGCTTTCTCAGTCTGAGTGACTGTGACTGGTACTGGTTGTGATGTCGCAGCACCCGCAGTAGTCTGAGTGTCTGGTACAAGTTGTGATGTCCCAGCACCCGCAGCAGCTAACTTTCTTGCTTTTGACTTTTCCATCTTTTCAGAAACTTCTTTAGCAAAACGATCCAGATGGTGTAGTCTCTGTCCATGGGATTCAACTGTCTGAATCAGATCTTCTGTTGTTCTGATAGTGTCAGCTGGTTTCTCAATCTGTCCTTCCCCCTTTTTGGTTTGATCAAAAAGAGCAGTGAGGTGGGAAGTCAGTGATCCAAAGCTGACTGATATTGCTTTGTTGAGATCTGCAACAGATAGACCTTGAGCTTGAGCAGTTAGACTTTGAACCTTTGATATCAGCTCAATCTTGACAGATTCCAAGGCAGTAGAGAGGGTAAGAATTAGTTTGTCAAGTTTCTCTTCAGTCATTTCTAGCTTTTCAGTGAGCATCAGAAAAGAAACTTGTTGTTGATCAACCTGGATTAGCTTATCATCAACTGACTTTTTAAACTCAGCAGTCAGGTTGGTCACAGTTTGGGAGAACTGATCTTTAATTGCCTCAATCTGGGAAATAGCCAATTCCCGTTGATCTGTTATTTCTTTGAGGCCAATCTGCCTTTGATCAGTTATTGTGTTGCTAAGTTGATTAGCCAACACTCCCTCAACTTCTTCTTTCAGGAGATCTTTGAAACATGATCTGATCTCCTGAAGTTGATCAGCGGTGATGTGAGCTGTAGGAATGTTTTGTGTCACGTGATCTTCTTTAGTTGTTTGCGCCTCCAGTGGTTGGTCATGAACTGTAGCACCAGTTCCACTATCATCGGCAGCTCCCGCATCCTTCATAGGAATATCTGCTTCAGGAGCTTCTTCAGCACTCTCCAGTTCACCTTGTTCAGTCAACCCCAGCTTCCTGTGGATCAGAGCTTTGATTGATTCAGCAGTTATCAGCTCAGCTGGTGATCCTACTTGAGCAAATTTCTTCATATCGAAATCAAAATCTGCAAATTCATCAGCACCTCCCATCTGTTCTATAATCATCATAAAATCTGAGAAGCTCTTTAATCGGAGATCTTTCCAGGTGAGGATCTCCATAACTTCTTCTCTGATAACAGGATGGGCTACCAGCTCTGGATACATCGCATCAATGTCTCGTTCAATTTGCATCCTGACCATTTTTCCGGTGATGGTTTTGGATGATCTGGACTCAGGAATTATTTGTTTAGTTCGTCCAGATTTTGGTTGATGAGAAGTAGAGGATTCTGGTTGTGTCTGAGTAGGCGGAAGTTCGCTGTTTGGCTGAATTTGCAGAGGTTCTTCTGTTGTTGAAGCAATTACGTCCGGCTCTGCAGCAGATGATTTTTCTGGTTCGCGAACTGATGAACTGTCAGGTTCGCGTGGAGGTGGAAGAGAAGGAGAAACATGCTCAGCAGCCATAATCCGGAGTGGCGAATCAGCTCGAGATTGAGGAGAAGGAGATCGTTCGTCTCTGGTTCTTCCCTCAGAATGTTCTGGCGAGTTCTCAACTTGAGAAGCTTGCCTGTCTGATTTTTCGGCTGATTTCTGTGGCTCATCAGGTTTCTCTGGCACTTCTTCTTCATCTGACTCATCTTCTAGAACCAGAGTCATTGAGTCCTGCTTTGCCTTCTTCGGCCTCTTGTCCTGAGCCTTCACCAGTTTTCTCTTTTTCTTTTAGGGAGCATCTGGTGTAGACGTGGCTGCCTCCTTAGTTTTTCCTTTCTTCACCTTTGGAGGGGTGGGCCGCATATCATCATCAGGTGGCCCATATATGGCTGAAGTGATTGTGAGGAAGGCCTTGTAGGACTTTAGTCCATTCTGGTCCCATTCAGCATTTGGCAGTTTGTCTTTCAAAATAACTGCAACCTTGTTGAGATTGCTGATCCTCTTCTTCAGATAGACCTGCCTCCATTCATTAACTCCAAATTTTTCATGTTCTTGGAGCAGAATGGCCTTCAGGAAGCTATGCCAATTGATGTTCTTGGCTTCATCGATTATTGCAGCCATGCTGTACATCTTCACAGATGTTAGTCCATCTGGGCTGAATGAAATACCCATGATTGTTTTTGACAGTATGTCAAACAACAGTCGGTATTTTCTTTTTAACATCGGTCTGACAAAGCCTGCGGTCTGATGTTTGTCAGCCTCTCTGAAGAGTTCGTTTCTGATCAGCTCATCTTCATTCTCCCTGTAGTGTGCAGGCGAGATTCTTCCTTTTGGCAAGCTGAACAGACGAGTTATGTCAGCATTCGTCAGTCTGATCTCCTCTCCATTAACTGATGAAATCAGTTCATCTCCAGGATTGTCCGTATCCACCTTCAAATTCCTTAAGAATTCGAGTGCTTCATATTGCATCACTGGATTGCAGTTTGCTGCACAATACTTTTCAAGACCTCCTTTCTGCAGAATTTGTTCTATTTCCATGGATTCTGGGTCCCGCGTAGCACCAAATTGTACGAATTTGTCATCGACAATTTTTGTGGCTAGTTCCGCATAGTTGCACATTATCTTCCCCATTCTGTGAGTGGCCATCTACACAAGATAGACTCAATTAAAATTGTGCATAGACATAAAGATATCATCTATAGATTATCAGACCAATTCTCAGGCCTATTAATCGATAAACACATACAGATATCAAGAAAAGATAAGGCATAAAAGCAGGATAACAAATATAGACAAAATTTATATGATCAAGGGATTTTGAAAAAGAAGTCATCAAATAACCAGAAATTACCAGATTCAGTTTTTCGGAAGATAAGTTTGAATCGCGAGAAAACACTTTGAATCACAGAAAGGTAATTTTGAGTTTTCAGAGAATAAATCGCAAGAATTTTGAGAATAAGAAAACTCTGGTAGGGTTTTGATGAAACTTATAAGGTGAAGGAGGGAAAATTGAGATCGAAAGATCAAACGTTTTGAAAGATTTAAACGATTCAGATTGAGCAGTTTTGATCGTGTGGTCAGGAAATACTCGCACGATTGCCTTTTGGATTTAAAAGCACATTTAGTGGCATTTAATACATGTACCCCACGTCCGCATTAAATATTTTGCAGGTAATACGTCACAAAAGTAGTGTGCACAGTAAAGGCAAATATTATCAGATAAGTTCAGATACTTAAGCAGTAAATATGGAAACAGAAATACGTATCTGGTTGACTGATGTTGTAATCAGTCAATACCACTTGTACCACTTGTAGTTTCCCAACTGATACCAATAGTCGATTCCAATTGTTGATCTTAGTTTTCTGCCTAATCCTTATAATTTCCCAACTGTTCTTTTCAACTGATCCGCTTCACTTTGCGTCTGATTTTTCCTTTTCTGATCCTCCTTGATCAGTTGAAGTTCCCCCTTCAACTGTTATTTATGATTTCTTATTGACTGATATTTCAGATTTGTTGAGATATCATACTCAACTGATCTTCCTAATCTTGATCAGTCTCTTATTTAATCAGATTTCAGTTGACCTAATCTGATCCTACTCAGACCAAGCCAATTCTTTGGATAAGTGTTACCGCCAAAACTTAGTCTAGAATAGTAGTCTCTATTCCCTAAGTTGGCACGATTTGACATGCGTAATGATGGTCTGGATACTTCGGAATGTCAAATCGCCGTAAATTTATCCAATTATCAGTCGCGTGTTTCCTACACGCTGTCCTTGCTGTGCTAATTTCTCTAAGAGGCTTTGAGAAATCAGATTTGCATTTTCACCCCTGCTTGGCCTCTATAAATTGGACCAATGTTTTACACAACATAACCCATTCACCATACTTATCTTCTTTGTAAAATCATGCATTCTGGTGAACCATCTTTCCGGTGAAACTTCCTGCTAACACCTTTACCCATTTTTCAATGATTTCAGCTTCTCAAATCAACCCTGTGTGTCCCTTATCACTGCTTTCGTCGTCATCGAGGATTACACATACAATTGTTGCCAAGCTTCTCTACCACCAAGGCGGCGGATCTGCTGTCGCAAATGAGAAGACACTTCTCCTAACCGTATGCACCTTGTGTGCTATCGAGATGATGGAACTAGCATCAACAGACTCAGTCTGATATAAAACATGAGTTTGATATACGGTCTGGATCAGACAACAACTGATCTTCGTATATCAACTCTATTTTTTCATGCGACACATGTGCCCATATGATTTTAGCATCACTTTCTTGGCACTTGTGTCCCATTTAACAGCTGGAGAGTCCATTGATTTCAGGTCTAAGGGCTCTTGGCTTAAAAATCCTATCAAGGCCTCTCTCGCTCCATTGGTTTTAGCTTCAGCGAGAGGCTTTAGGATTATTTTAAAGCCTTTCTCACCCCTGTTAAGTGGGGGAAAATGGAAGTATCAGATTTAAAATCTCTCTCTCTCCCCCCCTTCTAGGGTTAGGCTTAGGGTTTAGGGTTTAGGGTTTATGGCTTATGTACTGACCTCCAGGTCCTTTTGTACTTGTAACTTGTAATGTAAATCTGACCTTCGGGTTTTTATTAATGAAAATTTCTGTTATTCCATTGTTGTGTAAATTTCCTGTTTTCTTATGCGATGTAAGCTTTAATCTTTGAGAATCTTGCTTGTTGAATATCAACTTTAATCGACTTACAAAGTATAACCGAACAGATTTAATCAGATAATCCTTTAAAACGATCAGTTCCTTTAATCTGATAAACTTTAAATTTGATCAGTACCTTCTCATATCAGTTCCTTGACTGATCTTCTGATTAGTTGAGATTCCAAACTCAACTGATTTCTCTTAAACTGGTTAGTCTCTTAACCAGTTGGCTCTGGAGATTAGTCCCTCAAACATTTTAGGTGCATTTTCTCCAAGATCCAGAAGTCCTAGCTCATTGCATAATTCTCTGAATCTGATCTCAGCTAGTGGCTTGGTTAGAATATCAGCTTTCTGTATATCAGTATGAATCTTTTCCATTCTGATATTCTTCTTTTCAACATGATCTCTTATAAAATGGTGTCTGACATCCACATGCTTGCATCTTGTATGTAGAACAGGATTCTGAGTGATTGCAATAGCACTATTACTGTCACAGAATATAGGTACATTCTTAGCTACAATGTTATAATCCCTCAGCTGCTGACTAAGCCAGAGCAGTTGGGAACAACAGCTTCCTGCAGCCATATATTCTGCTTCAGTAGTAGATGTCGCAACTGATGTCTGCTTCTTTGAAAACCACGAGATCAGTTTACTTCCTAAGAACTGACATGTTCCTGAGGTTGACTTTCTGTCAATTTTGCAACCTCCATAATCAGAATCAGAATACCCACTAAGCTCTAGATTATCATCTGATGGGTAAAATAAACCAAGGTTTACTGTTCCCTTCAGATACTTAAGAATCCGCTTAGCTGCTTCTAGGTGGCTTTGCATTGGATTTGCCTGAAATCTGGCACATACACCTACTGCAAAAGTGATATCTGGTCTGCTGGCAGTCAGGTATAGTAGAGATCCAATGAGAGCCCTATATTCTTTCTGATTTGTTTTCTGACCATCCTCATCTGGATCCATCTTGAATCCAGTCATCATAGGAATTTTGGCTTCCTTACAGTTTTGAACTCCAAACTTAGCCAATAAACTCCTAGTGTACTTTGCTTGGCAAATGAATATTCCTTCTGTATTTTGTTTAACTTGAAGACCCAGAAAGTAACTCATCTGACCCATCATGGACATCTCGAACTTCCCTTGCATCAGCTTGCTGAATTTTTCACATAGACTCTTGTTGGGAGATCCGAAGATGATGTCGTCCACGTAAATCTGAACCATCAGAATATCTTCTCCATCTTCTATTCTGAATAGGGTTCTATCCACTGTTCCTTTAGTGAATCCGCTGTCTATCAAGAACTGAGAGAGTGTATCATACCAAGCTCGAGGTGCTTGTTTCAGGCCATAAAGAGCTTTTCTTAAACGGTACACTTGGTTGCCCTTTTCAAAGCCTGGAGGTTGTTCGACATAAACTTCCTCTGCTAGTACCCCGTTTTAGAATGCACTCTTTACATCCATCTGATACACAGTGAACCCTCTGTGGGCAGCATATGCCAGAAACAGCCGAATGGCTTCTAGGCGAGCGACTGGTGCAAAAGTCTCATCATAATCAATTCCTTCTGATTGTGAATACCCCTTAGCAACGAGTCTTAACTTATTCCTGGTTATGACGTTTTTCTCATCTCTCTTGTTCTTGTAAACCCACTCTGTGCCAATTACGTCTTGATGATTTGGTCTATCCACAAGTTCCCAAACTTGATTTCTCTCAAACTGTTCCAGCTCCTCCTGCATGGCTAGAATCCAGAATTTTAAGGCCCCGTAGAAACTTCCTCGATTTGTTGTTGGTTCCTTCATAGACAGATAACAGCAATACATGGCACTTTCACCAATCTGATGTCTAGTTTTAACTCTATCAGATGGGTCTCTGATTATCAGATCAGTTGGATGACTGGTTATCCGTGTCCTTCGCTCGATTTATATCGGTTTGGAGAACATCATCCATTTCTGATAATAGTTCATTACTAGCGATTGGGAGTGGTGCAGAGTTATGATCCACTTGATAAGAACATGTCTCGGCTGATGTTGGACTCATCATGTCTGTGATGTCTCATTCGTGGAAACTTCAGTGTTCCCCGAACCGGATGGTTCAATTGATATTGCTCAAATTGTACCGAACTTTCTTCATGGACAGTTGTTCGTACCTTAGATCTCGATTGTCTGGTGAATCGCCTAGATCCGGAATGTAATCTTCATTATGATTTCGATTCTTTTTCCTTGATCGTTAGGCGATCCATTTTCCGAGCATCGTCTTCGGTTGATCGAGTACTTCTTGTTCTGAGGCAGATTTCTCTTGATCAGAAGATGCTTCATCAAAGACTACATGGGGTGTTTCTTCCACAACTAGGGTTCGCCTGTTGTAAACCCTGAAAGCCTTGCTAGATGAGGAATATCCTAAGAATATACCCTCATCTGATTTGGCCTCAAAAGTCTTCAACTGACTCTTCCCATTGTTGTGTATGAAACACTTACACCCAAAAACATGGAAGTAAGAAACACGAGGTTTTCTGCCCTTCCACAGTTCATAGGGTGTTTTGTAGTGAGCCTTAGTCAGAAGACATCTGTTCTGAGTGTGGCATGCAGTGTTGATAGCTTCTGCCCAGAAACGGCTTGGTATCGCATATTCAGCTAACATCGTGCGAGCAGCTTCTTTGAGTGTTCTGTTTCTCCGTTCTGCTACTCCATTCTGTTGTGGCGTTCTTGCAGCTGATGTCTCATGATGTATACCAAACTTAGAGCAAAAATCAGTAATAAAAGAGTTCAGAAATTCTGTACCTTTATCTGATCTGATTTTTACTACGCTGACACCCTTCTCGTTTTGTAATCTTTTGAGCAGCTCGGGTATCTTCGTTGTCGTCTCATTCTTCTTATGTAAGAATATAACCCAGGTAAACTTGGAATAGTCATCCACGATTACTAGAGTATATTTGCGCCCGTTGAGACTGACTGGTGTAACTGGTCCAAATAGATCCATAGAAAGCAGCTGCAATACTCTACTAGATGCCGGTCCAGGAATTCCCTTGAATGAAGCTTTGACCTGTTTTCCCTTCTGACATGCGACACATGTCTGATCCTTAGAAAATACTTCATTCGGAAGACCTTCCACTAAAGACATCCTTGCTATCTTATTAAGAGTTTTAAAGTTCAGATGGCTCATTCTTTTGTGCCAGAGCCAACTGCTACTTTTTGAACTCTTAACAATCAGGCATGTATTTCTTGGGCAACTGTTCCAATCTGCTGTGTAGATCATTCCTTTCCTTGAACCAGTTAGCAAAATATGTTGAGTGGCTCGATTTTTGATAGTGCATTGATCAGTCGAGAACTCAACACTGAATCCGTTGTCGCAGAATTGTGAAACCGATAATAGGTTGTGCTTTAGACCTTCGACATACGAGACTCCAGTTACTTGTACATCATCATTCTCTAAGGTTCTGAATCCATTGGTAAAACCAAAGTTATCATCACCGAAGAGTACACGCGGGCCTTTCTGTTCTATGTACGAGCTGAGGAGGTGTTTGCTTCCAGTCATGTGCCTTGAGCATCCACTATCGATGTACCAGATAGTTGCTTGCACACCTCCTTTGTTGGCCAGACCCACACGAACCTGCAATTAAATCAGGCTTTAGGTACCCCTTTTGGATTGGGTCCTGAGGGGTTAGGATTGGTTTTGGGGATCCATACAAACAGGGCACTTCTATTGATATCAGTTAGATTAGAAGGCCTGATTTGTCTCCCATACCTATCAACATAATCATACGTCTCTTTATATGTTTTCTGATTAGTACGATTATTAGTGTGAACCTTGGGTGACTTAGAAGACTTGGGATTTATCTTTTCTGTTTGTCTTCTTTTCATCCAGTGTGGCTCAGGTGCAGCAGCCCTGGGTTTCTGATTATAGGGGTAGGTACGACTGCTACAATCAAAAGATTCATATCTTTTTGGCATATGTGGTTTTTGCAGTTTACCTATCGCGTGCTTATTCGGCAGCTGACCTTGATTGGATCTCAGATTAGACTTCCCTTTTACAGGTTGTCTTTTTTGATACCTGATCTGTTGATCAGGTTGAGGTCTCTTCAGAAGAACTGAGTTCTTCTGTTGATTCCTCGGCTGATGCTTTACCAGTTGGGGTCCATTTCTGTTCCCCTTCTGATTAGGCACCTGCCTTACCTGCTCAACAGGTCTTTTTCCCTTATTAGATACAAGTTTGGCTTTTAGTGTATCTTTGTCAGAAACTCGTTTGATTACACCTTTTTGAAGTGAATCAACCGGGGCTTTTGAGGATGTTGAAGGGTTTTCATACCCAAGTCCCTTCTTGTTAATCGTTGTTCGAAAATAGGTGTTCATATCTTGAACGGTTTTAGATGATTTTGTGAAAACCTCTATTTTCTTGCGCAAATTATCCTCAGAAGATTTTAGACTCTCATGTAGTCGGAATAGCTCATCAAATTTAGCTTGAAGGATCTTGAAGTCATCAGCTTGTTGTTTGTTGATTGCTAGCTGATCTTTGATCTGCTTCTCCTGATCAGAAGATTTAACTTTCAGAATGTTAAGTTCCTCAGTTACCTTCTGAGCAGTTTCAACAGATTTCAGTTCAGTAGCTTTACTGAGATCGTTCTCTTTAACAAGCTGATTATTTCTGATCCTTAGCTTGTCATTCTCAGCTTCCACTATAGCATAAGTGTCTACTGCATTGGAGAGATCATCAAGCAATTGCTCAGAGTAGAGCTGCAGGTCAATCTCCCCAGCAGGTGTGCTAATAATAGCTGGTGTGAAAGCAGACAAAGCAGAAGGTTTGGAGGTTACCTCAGATTGGTCCTCCTTGGCCATCAGGCAGATCTCAACGTCATCTGAAGAGAATATCAGATCTTCATTCTCATAGAAGTCAACAGCACTGCTTATCAGACAGAAATCTTCTACAGAGGAGTATCCTGAATCCTCAGAGGGCAGATAGGAATCATCTATTCCAGATGTGTCAGCAACCATGGCTCTTCTGTCCCTATAACGTTGCTCTCTTCTGTTCCTCTTTTCTTCCCTTTCTTTTGGCGTCAGGTCTGGGCAGTCTGCGCTGTAGTGACCTGGCTTCTCACAGTTGAAGCACGCTCCTTGATCCACGGAACCTTTTCTTCCAGGTGAGTCACTCCGTCTGTAGGATCTATCAGGTGACTTTCCTTTCTGATAGTAATCTGAACTCCTTCTGTCAGATCTGTTATCTCCTCTCTCATCAGTCAGATTATCTCTTTTCTTTTCTTCTCTGTGATCTCTTCGATCATCAGTTCTGGTTCTTTCTGGAGATCTGTTAGCTGATCTCCTATCTCTTCCTCGGCTATGTTGATAATCTTTATAGAATCTTCGATACTTACCAAGTTGAATATTTGATTTTTCAAGTTTCCTGGTAAGCAGAGCGATCTGTTCTGCCTGACTTATTATGTTTCCAACGGGTTCAGCAGCCTTCGATCTGCTGCTGGTTGCTTTAAACGTAACTGATTTAGACGTTGAGGCTTCAGCGGGCGCCTCGTCTTCATTTGCTTGTCCTCTTTCGATTAAATCGAACTCGTGAGCTTTAAGGTTTAGGAACAAGCTACTCGGCTTCATTTTTGAAATGTCTTGGCAATCCTTGATTACCGTGACTTTCATATCCCATTTCTTGGTGAGAGATCTTAAGATCTTGTAGTTGATATCCTTGTCTGACATCTCTCTACCAAGTTCTCGTAGCTTATTTACTGACATAGTAATCCTTCCATCGAGTTTGTTGATGGTCTCGTTGGGCAGCATCTTCAGATTTTCGAACTTCACCAGTTCGGCTTGTAGACGGCTGTCTTTGATCTGATAATTTCCTTCGCATATCTCAGCTAGAGTATCCCACATTGCTTTCGCAGTTTTGAGATATTTAATCTTTTCCTTGGTGACCTTATCCATCGTCTTCATGATTATATGTCTGGCAATTGTATCTAGAGTATACAGCTTCCTTTCCTCTGCATCCATCAAGGCTGGGCTTTTTCGTACAAGGCTTCCCGGGGCAAAGTCTGGATCTCCTCCAACTGCAGGATTGTCGTAATATATGATGATGGGTCCTCTTTCAATGACCTCCATCATTCTGCCGCTTATCGAACCTAGATGGTTGCACATATAAATGGCTCAATCTGCATACTCATCAATTGAGAACTTCGGCAGATCATGATACATACCAGAGGTATTATCCATGCTGAGTGATTTTGGAAAAACGAATGAGTTTTAAAAATGGTTTTTCAAGATCTGTTCAGATGACCACAAAGATTCTTCCTCAAGAATCGATGATACACAAAGCCAGTGGTCTGTAGAACCAACTGCTCTGATACCACTTGTAGGTCCCGAACGGGTTTTGTGAGGGCAGAAGTCTAGAGGGGAGGGGTGAATAGACTTCTGAAAACTTTTTGTGCAGATCAGGTGTGATGGCAGTTAGCCTGATCAGAGTGCAAGTGAATCAGTTTGGACTAATATCTAACTTACTAATCGCCTGAAGGCAGATCAGTTCGGTATCTATCAGTTTAACTGATTATGCGAAGCTAAGTTTAACCCGTGTGAAAAACCAGTTTTAGTAAATCGATTCCAAAGTCAGTTTTTAACCAGTTGACCAAAGTGTCAACTTGATCGATCGAAGCTTGGTGCTAACTGATCTTAACTTGGAATATGTATGCGGCTTTTTAATAGTTGTGTGCAATTGTGTAGACAGTTAATCAAAGCAAGTAAAGGCACACAAGATTTATAGTGGTTTCGGACAAACCAGTCCCTACGTCCACTCTTCCCTATCACAAGGGGCACCAACTAAACCAATGGACTTAGATTTATGTGTTAGTCCAACACAAAGACACCAACAGATATTTAAGGAGTTCTCACTCAACCGATCCCAGAAATCGAACTAGAAACCCTTGTCTGAAATCTTGCTAAACAACTTAACCTAACTTTGGGTTTGGGTAAGATTGTTTTGGTTCCAACTATGAAATCTTTTCTAGTTTACAAGTAGCCTATCAGTTAGATGAAAAGATTTCTGCTAAGAACTTATGGGTTGAACACTTAATAAAATAATCTTCAAGTTCGTGTTCTTCGTGCGGAAATTTGAATATAGCTTGAGCTTCTTGATAGTTTTCGTGTCTTCACTTTGAAGTGTAATCCCATATTTATAGACCTCGATTTCAAAGAGCCGTTAGAGAGCAATTCGAATTTCGAGCTATATTTGGTAGACTTGCAGGTTTGATGTGACGTGCTTGAGAACGAACGTGGCAAAGCGTGAATAGTGTGTTTTATAGCCGTTAGAGAGAGCAGCACCAAATCCCGTAATTGCCGGCTCCGATCATACGTGTCTCGTCCCTATTGGTTAACAGAAGTACTTTTCAGTGTTGTTCAACCAACTAAGGTTGACATTCTTCTTGTTCAGATCATCATCGTATGATTTGGTGAAACATCGATTTTTCACGGTGAATGACTTCGATCGATCTGGCCCGATCGATCTACGATAGAATCTTACGGTGCCGATTGACTTAGCTTCAACTAGCTGACTCGGCTGATGTAGGTCTTCTGGTCTGATCTTCTGGAAGCCATCTGATCTTCAAGTATTCTACATTTGAACTTCATGACTTCAGCTGAAATATCTGACTTGATCAGACCGATCTGATCTTCTGTCCTTCTCTTGCCTTCTGGCCTGTCGGATATCAGTTGTTCTTTAGATCTTCAGATCTGACCCATATATATTGAGGTTCCCCCTCAATATGTGACATATCTATTACATCAGTTGTTCTATACAGTAATTATCAACTGGTATCCTATAAATCCAGAATAAACATCGATCACCAATGTGTCCGACCGGGTCCTATTACATGTGTTTTAGAACTTTCATCAAAACTATAAATTTCCCAACAGTAACTATCTGTTCTAGCTACTCAGATGTGCGGAATGGTTGGCCCTGTGTTTATACTCGTTTTAAGCTTTTGCTGAAAACCTTCCTTTAATGAAATAGTGATTAGATTGTGATTCAATTATATGCAACCTTCAGTGGATTGATTCCAACTGAAATATTAGTGAAAAATATGCTTTCAGATTTAAGTCAATGCAACAGTTAAGCACAGATAAAGAAAGCAATAAACAACACAAAGAATTTATAGTGGTTCGTAGACTCAAGCTCCTACGTCCCACTCTCTCTCGATCCTCGAGAGAAATTCACTAATCACTTCACGAGCTTTACGACTACCTCGCGTAGTTTACTTACTCAACTCCGCAGATCGAGCTTTACGACTACTCCACGTAGTTTACTTACTCAACCCGACCTTGAGCTTTCTGACTACCTCCGTAGTTTACTTACTCAAACACAAACAAGCTTTCAGACTACCTCTGTAGCTTACTAACTTCACCTCTAGAGCTTTTAGTTTACTTACTCTTTACAACTCTTCTCACCAACAATCACACTCAAACTTCCTTAACGGGTTTGGGGTATCTTGGTTGGTTTCCAACTAGGATGAGATATCCTTTACAATAAAGAACAATGCAAAGGCTAGGATATCTCGACTAAGCTTTGGATATATCTTATCAAGCTAGGCTTAGTATAGTGAGCTCTCTTCGAAATAAAGCACTTGGGAAATTCTTGGGTTTTCGAGTGCTTCAACTTGCAATAATAAGTTTGAGCTCTTGAGTTGCTTACAAATTTCCCGTAACCTTACAATGTAGAGGGTCACAAGTATTTATAGGCATACACCAAGGTTACTCTTGAAAAACTATCCGTTGGAGAGATAGCTTCGTGAGTTTCCTCTTATGGTGTGTGAGAAACGGCTATATTTAGGGTTTGAGACTCCCTAACACGTTTTAGGCAATAGCCTTTCATGTAGCCGGTCTTCACCTTTTTTGCGATCTGAACTTCATACTTGACATCTTTTTTCGAAGGACACATCCATTGTCGATGTCGATGGTGGTGCGTTGTTGTCTTCCTCTTTTTGACTTTTGTCTCCAGTTAAAGGTAGACAACTTCAACGGCTCTTTTGGTTACAATCTCTGAGTGATATAACCTTAACAACACTTTGTCTTAGTTCCTTTTGTCTGCATTGAATGTCTTGGGCAATATCTAATTATCTAAGGAATCGCGATCTTCTCGATGTTGCATCGCCGGATAGATATGTTGATGCCTCTGAACATTAGGGTTTATCTTGAGCATTGATATATTCTTGAGTCTTGATAATTCTTGTGCCTTTAATATTCTTGATCTTGATTCTTGATCTTACATGTTACGTGTCTTGAGTCTTACGAGTCTTGAGTCTTGAGGGTCTTACGAGTCTTGGCGTCTTACGAGTTTTTCTGGATGTCTTGGTGATATCTTGAGTCTTCATCTTTGAGTCTTGATTTCCTCATTTCATCTTGAGTCTTGATATCTCAATTTCTCCTTTGAGTCTTGATTCTCGGTTTCTCCTTTGAGTCTTGATTCTCGGTTTCATCTTTGAGTCTTGATATCTCGGTTTCATCTTGAGACTTGATTTCTTCGTTTCATCTTTGAAACTTGAAACTTCCGTTTCATCTTTGAAACTTGGTTTCTTCGAAACTTCTTGAGTTCTTGGAATCTTGAGATCCTATCCCCGATCTATATCTGCAGACTATACATTTTGCAGATAACATCCTGAATACTCTAAAACTGAATCCTGACTCAACTATCAAGATTATTCTGAACATGTCATACTCAGGGTTTTGGGATCTAATCAAAATCATATCTTTATTAAATTCATCTCCCAACAATTTTCCCCTTTTTGATGATGCCAAAACCTATCTTGTTACACACATACTTAACCTATACTCAGGTTTCAGTTTACCCTATTACAAGATTGGTTATATTTTTAACAATTTCCCCATAAATAATGAGTCTCCCAACAATTTCCATACAGAGATTCTCACAACAATTTCTTCAGTAATGAATCTCTCAAAGGATTCATCACTAAATACTTAATTTCTCAATCAATTTCCCCCATATTCAAACAATTAATTCAGAGACATCATTCAGGCATATCAAAATTAAAAGACATGTAAATAAGATAATGAGATATTATCTTTTGAGGATAAATGATAAGTTTTCATTGATGATAGGTAGACTGTTACAGGTTACAATGAATCTTATCTGAACAAAATCAAAAAGACAAAAAAAATAAAAGATTACATGAATCTTCTGAGTCTTCATTCTGTTCTTCAGTTCGGCTCTTCAGTTCGGCTCTTCAGCTCTGCTCTTCCATCTCATCAGCAGGGACTTCTAGGTCGAACATTCCGTAATATCTCTTCTTCAGTGCATCTCTTTCTTTAATGATATCCGGACTATTTCCTGTCAGACCTAACTGAGCAGCGTACTGAGATATTTCCTGAGAAATGGCTTTCTCATTAACACAGCCATTCTCTAGCCTGGGAGGAGGGTACACATATGGACCAGGGGAGGTTATCTGCACCTTTGCTTCATCCGCAAGATTTATCCAACTCTGAAGGTACTTCGGATAGAAGGTCAGGAGATAATCAATGAAACTGAGCTCTCCCCTCTCCACTCTCTGAGCACATCATAGTAGAACCAGAAGGTTCTCTTGATTTCTTCCCACGCATCGTTGAACTGGATAGGCATCCACTTGTCAATGTGCGGCCATTTCTGTGCTTTAGTGCTCCCTCTCCTCTTGCTTGCGAACCTTCTGAACCCGCTCCTTCTTTTCTGCTCTTCTTCAGCTTTCTTTCTGATCACTGGTACACCAGAAACAGAAGCAGCAGTTTTCTTTGCTTGTTCAATCTGGAGTGTTTTCAGAGTGCTTCTAGTGTTGAAGACTTTCTTCTTGGGCTCAAACTCAGAATCTTCAGTATCCAGAATCAACTTTCTCTGGATTGGCTTAGAAGTCTTTGCTCTCTTACCCTCAGGCTTTTCAATCACCACGGCCTTCCTTTTGATGGGCAATTCAGCACGGGCCTGGCTTGTTCCAATCCTTCCTCTACCACTCAGTTTCTCCATAGCAACTTCCTGCATTGTTTCCTCAGAAACCTGAGTGTAGACTAGCTTCTCCACCTCTTTGAACTTAAGCTTCTCAGTGGCTTCAATCTCCTTCATGGCTTCGGCAAGTATCTTCTTTTCAGCATTTTTAACAACCTTGCCCTTCAGAGTATGTTCCAATAATTCCCTGAGATCAGCTCCAGGTCTTTCCCCCTTCTTGGAACCATACTCTGGCAGAAGCCTGGAAAGTGCTGTGTCCATGTGATATTGCTCTTTGCTGACACTCCGCACCTCCCCTGCCATCTGATCTTGCTCCTCCTCGAGCCGCCTAAGGTGGTTCTTCACCACAGAGAATTCTTCAGACAAATGTGCAAATTGGCTTGAGAGAGCTTCCTTGAACATGTCTGTCATCTTGGTCATGAGCATTGAGCTCATTTCCTCAACAGCGTTCTTCACTAGCATATCATTCCTCTAAACCAACTTTGCTTCAAGAGTTTGTGTCTGCTCCTGATGCTTTTGCTTCAGCTCTGCATTAAGCTCAGCCTTGACCCCCTCCATCTTATCTTCTAGCTTTGCTTCCATGGAGGTCAGTATTTCTGCCATAGAGCTCTGAAGCAGCACCAGTTCTGAAGAAGTACTCAATCCTTCAATCTTCTGAGATTGGTTGGCCAAAACTTCCTCCATCTAAGCAATTTTGTTCAGTATTGGCTCAACCTTCTCCAATTTCTCCATCACCGGGGTGAGATCAATCTCAGGAGCATTTCTGATCGGTTGTGCCTCCTAAGTTGGCTGTTCATCCTGAGTCTCAGTCTGAACCTGAGCTTCAGTTTGAACTGAGGTTTCACCCTGAGCTTGGGTGTCCACCTGAGCCTCAGTCTGCATATCAGACATTACAGATTTAAAGGTAGGAACTTCAGTAAACCTGGCATAATTATTAATTGTGTCAAAAGTTACCTGAAGGCTAACTTCAGTCTGAGGATGTTCGACAGTAGCCTGATTAGCATCAGTTGAGTCTTTCTCCTTCTGAGATTGACTCTCTTCATCCCCTTGTTGGTCCCCATCCTGAGATTTGTCAATGGAGCTCGGGGCATCAACTTCAGCATTTCTCTCAGCCACCTTTCTCTTCACAAGCTCATCAAAATCTGAGATTTTCATCCGGAGCTTGGTTTTTCTGAACCCTGAGAATTCAGTGAGAAAAGTTGTCTCCTCGTTCCACCAGTCTTCCCCTCTGAATGAAGCAATATTAAGCATCTCTGGAAGAGTCTGGTTGAGGATGTAGACCGTTGACTTCAATCTGAAGAAGATGTCTTGGAGGTCAGGGAATGAGCTCAGCTCAGGGTAGCGGTCAAGAATGAACCGTTCCCCCTTGCTTCGCCATTCGGTCTCTTCAGGCTTCTCCTTTCTTGAGCATCGGGCTCTCAGGTTCAGTGGAAGGGTCAATCAACAATTCACTCAGGAGCTCTTCAAAGTTCATCAGCTCCTGAGGCTCAACAGCTTCCGAGGTTAGGACAGGCAGCTCCTCAGTCTGGATATGACTTGGTTCTGAGGTCTGAGCTGGCGTCTCCTCAGTGGGAATATCTGCTTGCTCTGAGAACTGAGCGGGCATTTCCTCAGCAGGGATCTGAACTTTCTCTGAGGTCTGAGGTCCTTGGAAAATTTCCTGAGAAAATTTGTCTGAGCTCAGTGAAGTCTCAAGAACCTCAGAGAAGACTTGCTCCTCAGTTTGATCCTGTGCCTTTGAGATAGCCGAGCCAATACATGTAAAGGCAATTTCTGAGCAGTTTGGCTCTTAGGCTGAATCTCCTCAGTCTCTCTCTCCTCATCATCATCAGTGAGAACCACCATTCGTTTGCGTTTTGGAGCAAGGGTTTTCTGCTTCTTCAATTTCTCACCCTGCTCCTTATTGGCTTCCAACAACACCTTCCCCCTGGTTTGTTGGCTTTCTTCAGCAGCAGCCGCAATTAGTGATTCCACTTTCTTCTCTTTCTTTCCCTTGAATGTCCTCTTCACAGCAATGGGCTTGAACATAATTTTGAACTTAGGGAATGGGGTAGAGTTGGCAAAAATATCCTCCTCCTCTCGGCACATCTCCAGAATGAATACAATTTTGGTGGCGTGGAGGATTCTGCCTTTGATAGATATTGCCCCATCATCCTCCCTTTTTATGACCTTGGCTTGCTCAATCACCACCTTGATCAGATATTTCAGCCAGTTGAAATCCTTGGTGGGTGAGTCCTCAATCGCCACCATCAGTCGGAGTTTGGGAGTGCTGATCTGCTCGAAGCTTCCAGATCGACTCATTATGCACTTTCCCACAATATCCATCAATACTCTGTATTTCGGCTTTAGATGCCGTTTGTGCAGAGTAGCCTCAAACTTAACAGGTTTCTCAGTAACCTTGTCAAGATACTCCTGCTCCCGTCCCAACATATACAATGAGGGATCATCTCCCCTATCGCACAACTCAAAAACGTCATTTAAATTCTTAGGGACAATGTAGAGCTCTCGAACAAAATCCAAATACTTCATTGATTGTTCGAAATGCAAAACGGAAATCTTAGATTCTATACAATCTTTCTCATTGATTTCCATATTTGCAATAAACTCTATTACCTAGCGAGCATACTCCTGCTCTGGTCGATTCGCGACAAGGTTCGTCAGTTTCGCCAATCGGATTAAGTGGAGAGCCTCTTCCTCGTGCTTGGCATTTGACTTGCTCTCCAGAGACACCACGTATTCGTACCATGGCTTATTTGTCTTGGCTATTTTTTCGAACAAGGTAGGAGCCATTTTAGATAAGAAGATTTGAAGATTTAGGGTTTGGGTTTTCTGGGCAAAGGGATTTATTTGCAGAGGGTTTTTGGGAATGAAGGGTTTGATAAAGTTTGGCTTGAATGGTTTCTTGAGGAATAAATAGCTCGAGATCATGGGAAGTCGTACCGGTTTGGTGAAAAGCAACGGTTAAGATTAATCCACGATTAATCGGGTATGCGAAAGGTCGATCCCCGAAAAGTAAGCCGTCATTTTAACTTCATTGGTGATTAAATGTAACAGAGCATTTAATGATCATTGACCTTCTTCGAATTTCAAAGATCCCGCCAAAAACATTCCTCGGTGTTTTGTATTTATTGCAAATGATTCTTGAAGTTTCACTTAAGCAATAAATGAGTCGCATGAGTCATTACTTCTTCGACTAATTTCCCTCTATCCGCCTTTTATCGAGTATTGACCTTGATAAAAGGTCGTGGGATACTGAGTATTGAATGGGTTCAAGATATCTTCTTGAGTCTTGACCTTCAAGAAATCTGAGTTTCGACCTCGATTCGGATTTCTATTTTATCCCGAAGTTTCTCAAGAGAATTCGAGAAAACTTCATGCATCCGAAAACCTTCAATTTTTCAGATTTTACTCTATACACCGATCCAACATCCCTAATTCAACCGATAGTTCCCAAATCTTGATTCACCAAAGGTTTAGTCAAGATATCGACTCTCTTATCTTAAGATGAATTTTCTCCATCCTTATGTCCTTTTTCTCGACATGATCTCTGATGAAGTGATGTCTGATATCCACATGCTTGCATCTGGTGTGCAATACCGGATTTTGTGAAATAGCATTGTCACTATTATTGTCACAAAATATTGGTACTTCATTGGCTACAACTTTATAATCCCTTAATTGTTGTCTGAGCCAAAGAATGCATGCCTGAGCAGACTTCCTGCAGCCATGTGTTCAAATTCTTCTTCGATAATCTTGGTTACATCGAGGTCCTTTTCTTCAAAACCAAGATATCGACTTACTTCCAAGAAATTGACAAGTTCTGTAGTGGACTTCCTGTCAATCCTGCAACCTCCATAATCAGCATCTGAGTAACCAGTTAATTCAAGGTTATCATCAGTTGGATACCATAATCCTCTATTCACTGTGCCCTTAAGATACTTTAGTATCTTTTTGGCAGCCTCCATGTGACTAGCCTTTGGATTAGCTTGGTATCTTGCACATATCCCAACAGCAAATGTTATATCCGGCCTACTTGCTGTGAGATAGAGCAATGATCCAATGATTCCTCTATAATCAGTATGACTCACTGATTTGCCTTCAGAATCAGGATCCATCTTGTAGTTAGTATTCATGGGAATTCTAACTGCATTGCAATTCTGTACACGATACTTGGCAATCAGATCTCTGGTGTACTTTGCCTAGTTGATGAAGATTCCTTCCTTTGATTGTTTCACTTGAAGACCTAGAAAGAAATTCATCTCTCCCATCATTGACATCTCAAACTTGCCTTTCATCAGTGTTGAAAACTTTTCACACAGCTGATGGTTTGGAGATCCAAAAATGATGTCATCAACATATATCTGAACCAGTAAGATATCTTCCCCATCATCTATCCTAAACAGAGTTCTATCAACAGTTCCTTTGACAAAACCATGGTCAGTAAGAAACTGAGAAAGAGTATCATACCATGCTCTGTGTGCTTGTTTGAGACCATTCAAAGCTTTTTCCGAGCACAGAACTTGGTCATTCTTTTTTGAAACCGGGAGGTTGTTCTACATAAACCTCTTCTTTAAGCACACCGCTCGGAAAATGCACTTTTCACATCCATTTGATAGATCGTGAACTTCATGTGGGCAAAGATATGCAAGAAACAATCTGATGGCTTCTAGTCTTGCAACAGGTGTAAAGGTTTCATCATAATCCAAGCCTTCTTCTTTGGAATAACCTTGTGCAACTAGCCTTGCCTTGTTTCTTACAATGTTGTTATTTTGATCTCTTTTATTCTTAAATACCCACTTGGTTCCAATGACATTGTGCCTTACAGGTCTATCCACTAGCTCCCATACTTCATTCCTTGAAAATTGATTCAGCTCATCTTGCATAGCAGTAATCCAATGAGAATCTTGTAGAGCTTCATCAATCTCAGTAGGCTCTTTCTCTGATAGGAAGCAGCAGAATAGTGCACTCTCACCATGGAACCTTCTTGTTTTGACACCTTCAGTTAGATCACCCACAATCTGGCTTGTAGGATGACTATCTAACCATCTTCTTCTAGATGTTCCTCCTTCAACAGTATCCTCAACATTTGAAATGTTAGGTTCAGTTAATTCAAGAACTTCGGAACAACAATGAAGGAGAAAGGGAATCATCTTCCTCTGGGGAAATTCTATTCAGAACATTGTCAGAGACATTTGTTCCCCTTTGGTTGATAGATTCAGAATTTGCCTCAGCTGTGACCACATCTTCATTGGCATCACATACCTGAGTCTGAACTGGTGTCTGTTCAGATTGGTCACCTTTGGTGTGTTGGCTTTCCTGAGTCTCACCATCCTGAGTTCCATCCTGAACTTCCTTATCTGAGTCTGAGTCACTCCAATCATAGAATGTGACCGACTTCTTCTTTTTCGTGTTCAAAGGGATGATTTGTCATTCTTTTTCAAGCTTAATCTGGTGATCCTCTTGGTCATTTCTTTCTTGGATCATGTTCCTGTTTTTCCGAACACAAGTAGATTCATCAAAAAACAACATGAGGTGTTTCCTCCACAATAAGAGTCCTACAGTTTGTAAACTCGAAAGCTTTTATTGACTTGAGAATATCCTAAGAATATTCCTTCATCGACTTTTACTATCAAATGTTTTCAACTGATCTTTACCATTATTGTGTATGAAACACTTGCAACCAAACACACGAAAGAAAGAAACAAGAGGCTTCCTTTCATTCCAAAGCTCATAAGGTGTTTTGCCTTGACTCTTGGTCAGCATGGATCTGTTCTGAGAATAGCATGCAGTGTTGATGACTTCAAATTTCAAAATCTTTAGGAATATCGACCTCACTATCATTGTCCTTTGTAGCTTCTTTTTCGAGTCCTGCTTTTCTTTCAAAGAACACCATTTTGTTGAGGGGTCCTTGCAGCTGATGTTTCATGAGAAATTCCATTTGTTGCACAATAATCAGATATGATATGATTTATAAATTCAGTTCCTTTGTCAAATCTAATTTTGACCACACTCAGATTTTTCTCAATATTGAGCCTTTTCAGTAATTCTGGCAGCTTTATCTGAGTCTCTTTCTTACTGAGTAAGAATATGACCCAAGTATATCTTGAGTAGTCATCAACTACTACCAATGTGTATTTTCTGCCATTAGTGCTCACTGGTGTTATTGGACCAAAAAGATCCATATGCAGTAATTGAAGTATTCTTTCAGTAGAAACATCTACTTTGCTTTTAAATGATGCTTTAATTTGTTTTCCTTTTTGGCACGCATCACAAATATGTTCCTTACTGAACACTTCATTAGGCAACCCTCTCACAAGAGCTAATCTTGCAAGTTTATTCAGGGTTTTGAAATTCCGGTGATTCATCCTTTTATGCCATAACCAACTGGTATATGTGGAACTTTTAGCAACCAAACATGTATCTTTAGGAGTTGAACTCCAATCAGCAAGATACACGTTTCCTTTTCTAGTACCAGTTAGTAATTCTTTCTGTGAGATATCATCTTTCACATAACATAAGTTCTTAGAGAACTCAACATTAAAACCTTTATCACAGAATTGGTTTATTGAAAGTAGGTTATGCTTCAATCCAGATACATATGAAACACCATGGATATGAACTGTGTCGATTTCCAAAGTTCCATATCCTTCAGTTTGTCCCTTGGAGTTATCTCCAAAAGTGATCTGAGGGCCTCTTTGTTCAACATAGTCACTGAGTATCTTCTTGAATCCTGTCATATGTCTTGAGCATCCACTGTCAAGATACCATACATCAGAGGCTTTTTCATCTCTACTCATCAGTGCTATGTGATCTTCAATCAGCTTAGTGCCCTTATTTTCCTCCTCCTCAATGGCCATCAGACATATGTCATCACTTTCACTGTCTGAGAATATTTCATCTGAGGAGCTAGATCCTTCCTCAGAATGTTCTTCTTCTGCAACCATGGCCTTTTTGCTAGAGAACTTCTTGTCTCTTTTAGCTTGCCTTTCTCTTCTCTCCTTAGTACTCAGGTCAGGACAATCATACTGGAAGTGACCTTTCTTTTGGCAATTGTAGCATCTGTTGGCATCATCATCCTGATCACTTTTTTCTTTGGACTTGGAGTCCTTCTTTCTGGATGAAGATCCCTCAGCTTTCAGGTCTTTCTTCTTCTCAGTTGATCTGTCCTCAGGTTTCTTCTGGTACCTGTGATTCCTGTAATAGTTTTTGTATTTTCCATATCGACTATTAAGTCTTTCAAACCTCCTTGCCATCAGTGCTAGCTTATCCTCAAGCTCATCCTGATTTTTAGCAAGGGAGTTCTCAGACTCTCTAGTTTTACAGGTTTTATCTTTGGCTTTAAAAGCCACATTCTTACTAGATGATGAATCATCTTTGCTGTCAGCCTTTTTGGATTTCTTATCAATTACGAACTCATAGGCCTTCAGCCCAGAGAAGACTTGTTGATATGGAATTGAATTAATGTTTTTGGTGTTTTCAATCACCACTGCATGTATATCACATTTCATAGAAAGACCTCTAAGAATTTTCAATGCAACTTATCTCTGTGGATATTTCTTACCAAGTGCATTTAGATCATTCATAATGCTAGTGAATCTGACTTCTAATTTGTCAATAGATTCACCTTCTTCCATTTCAAAACTATCAAACTTTCCAATTGCAACTGAAAGTTTGTTTTCCTTGATATGATCTGTGCCTTGGCACATTACAGCTAGTGTATCCCAAATTTCTTTTGCAGTATTGCAGTGAGAGATCATTCCCATCACACCATCATCAATAGTACTGTATAGTGTGTCTTTAGCAATATAGTCTAGATTGACTAACTTCCTCTCCTCAGGAGTCAGTTGGTCATCAGACTTAGAAAATTCTGCTCTAGGATCGTTTCTCTCATTTTTTGTTCCTCTGGGATTCACCACAGTAAATTGGAATGGCCCTTCAGAGACCACTCTCCACATACGTTCATGTTTAGAATACAGGTGTGCCTGCATTCTCAGTCTCCATAAATCATAGTTCTCCACTGAGAACATGGGAAGTTTCTTAGAAGACATTTTATCTGAGTCTTTTAAGAATTCAGCAAATAAGATCAGTTCAGATAGACCACAAGTATTTTTAGAAAATAAAACTTTGGTCAACAAAGCAGGTGGTCAACTTGAACCACTGCTCTGATACCACTTGTTGGTCCTGGTGCAAACGAGTCTTACACGTGTATGGGGGAGGGAATACACGTGTTCAGTGTTTTTAAAACTTTTCTTACTGAGGTCAGCTTGGGTCAGGTTGTCCTGATGATTTGGTCCTGAGAAGCACAAATCGCTCTGTGTCAAAGTCTACTGAGACAGTGATCCTGAGCTGCTTTCAGAAACCTCAGATAATCCCAACTGAGTCCTGAGTTTCAGAGATCCTGAGTTGCTTGGATCAGATAACTAACTTACTGAACCCTCAGAAGAGTAAGTTCAGTTTGGTAACTATTTGTTCTAGCTACTCAGATCTGCGGAATGGTTGGCCCTGTGTTTATACTCGTTTTAAACATTTGCTGAAAACCTTCCTTTAATGAAATAGTGATTAAGCTGTGATTCAATTATATGCAACCTTCAGTGGATTTATTCCAACTGAAATATCAGTGAAAAATATGCTTTCAGATTTAAGTCAATGCAACAGTTAAGCACAGATAAAGAAAGCAATAAACAACACAGCAATTTATAGTGGTTCAGAGACTCAAGCTCCTACGTCCACTCTCTCTGATCCTCAGAGAAATTCACTAATCACTTCCTGAGCTTTCTGACTACCTCGCGTAGTTTACTTACTCAACTCGGCCCTGAGCTTTCTGACTACTCCACGTAGTTTACTTACTCAACCCGACCTTGAGTTTCTGACTACCTCCATAGTTTAATTACTCAAACACAAACAAGCTTTCACACTACCTCTGTAGCTTACTAACTTCACCTCTAGAGCTTTCTGACTACTCCGCGTAGTTTACTTACTCTTTACAACTCTTCTCACCAACAATCACACTCAAACTTCCTTAACGGGTTTGGGGTATCTTGGTTGGTTTCCAACTAAAATGAGATATCCTTTATAATAAAGAACAATGCAAAGGCTAGGATATCTCGACTAAGCTTTGGATATATCTTATCAAGCTAGTACAGTGAGCTCTCTTCGAAATAAAGCACTTGGGAAATTCTTGGTTTTTCGAGTGCTTCAACTTGCAATAATAAGATTGAGCTCTTGAGTTGCTTACAAATTTCCCGTAACCTTACAATGTAGAGGGTCACAAGTATTTATAGGCATACACCAAGGTTACTCTTGAAAAACTATCCGTTGGAGAGATAGCTTCGTTAGTTTCCTCTTATGGTGTGTGAGAAATGGCTATATTTAGGGTTTGAGACTCCCTAACACGTTTTAGGCAATAGCCTTTCATGTAGCCGGTCTTCACCTTTTTTGCGATGGAACTTCGTACTTGACATTTTTTTTCAAATGACTTGCCATCCTTTGTCGATTATCGGTATGGTACGTTGTTGTCTTCCTCTTTTTGACTTTTGTCTCCAGTTAAAGGTAGACAACTTCAACGGCTCTTTTGGTTACAATCTCTGAGTGATATAACCTTAACAACACTTTGTCTTAGTTCCTTTTGTCTGCATTGAATGTCTTGGGCAATATCTAATTATCTAAGGAATCGCGATCTTCTCAGTATTGCATCCTTCAGATAGATATGTTCAGTGCCTCGGAACATTCGGGTTTATCTTGAGCATTGATATATTCTTGAGTCTTGATGATTCTTTCGCCTTGATATTCTTGATCTTCCGTTCTTGATCTTACGTGTACGTGTCTTGAGTCTTGAGTCTTAGTCTTGAGTCTTGGCGTCTTCGAGTTTTTCTGGATGTCTTGGCCGATATCTTTGAGTCTTCATGTTTGAGTCTTGATTCCTCGATTTTCATCTTGAGTCTTGATATCTCGATTTCTCCTTTGAGTCTTGATTCTCAATTTCTCCTTTGAGTCTTGATTCTCGATTTCATCTTGAGTCTTGATATCTCGGTTTCATCTTGAGACTTGATTTCTTCGTTTCATCTTGAAACTTGAAACTTCGGTTTAATCTTGAAACCGGTTTCTTCGAAATTCTTGAGTTCTTCAGAATCTTTAGATCCTATCCTGATCTATATCTGCTGACTATACATTTTGCAGATAACATCCTGAATACTCTAAAACTGAATCCTGACTCAACTATCAAGATTATTCTGAACATGTCATACTCAGGGTTTTGGGATCTAATCAAAATCATATCTTTATTAAATTCATCTCCCAACATGGGATATACATGATGTGGTGATTGTAAACACCAAAAATATTTATTCCATGCCATACCAACAAGTTTTCTCTGAACTGAAAGCTTATGAGTTTTTGATTGATAAGAAAACTAAGAAATCTGACAGCAAAGATGATTCTTCATCTAGCAAGAATGTGGCTTTCAGAGCCAAAGAGAAATCTTGTAAATCTAGAGAGTCTGAGAACTCACTTGCCAAAAATCAGGATGAGCAAGAGGATAAGCTAGTACTGATGGCAAGGAGGTTTGAAAGACTTAATAGCAGATATGGGAAATATAAGAAATATTACAGGAACCACAGGTACAAGAACAGGATTAACTCAGAGGCTGAGGACAGATCCACTGAGAAAAGAAAGGACCACAAAACTGAAGGATCCTCATCCAAAAAGAAGGACTCCAAGACCAAGGAGGAAAGTGATCAGGATGATGATGCCAACAGATGCTATAACTGTCAAAAGAAAGGTCACTTTCAATATGACTGTCCTGAGCTGGGTGCTAAAGAAAGAAAGGAGAGACAAGCCAAGAGAGACAGGAAGATCTCCAGCAAGAAAGTTATGATTGCAGAAGAAGAAGAAAATTCTGAAGAAGGATCCAGTTCTTCAGATGAGATATTCTCAGATAGTGACAGTGATGATGTATGTCTTGTTGTTGTGGAGGAGGTAAATTCTTCTATCTCTCATTGTTCCTCCACAAGCAGCACGAAAGTTATCAAGTTCATCTCAGAAACCGATAACTTTGACACGATGGATTCTTTTTAAGAATCTTATGAAGGACTATTCTCGCGTTATTCTGAGAACTGCTCACGTAAACTCAAGAGCGTAACAAGGAACCGGCGGTGAGAATCAAGTGGAAAGACTCTAATAATGCTGAGATCACTTCTCAATTAATGGGAACTACTGATGAACTGGATGTTCTGAAAGTACAACTCTCAGAAAAGGAGAAGGTGATAGAGACCCTGAATGGAAAATTAGAGAAATTCACTGAGGAGATTCAACTTATCAGAACTGAGTTCAATGACCTCTTTGAGAAGCATGAAACTCTAAAGAAATGTGAGGATAGTGCGCAGAGAAAGTTAGCTCTATTGAATTCTACATCTAAAGTAATAGATGAAATTCAGAGTTATTAAAGACCTGCAACTATAAAGGCTGGATTGGGATATAATCCAGGGGGAACCTCACAAGGTCTTCTGAATGCTGCTTCTAGTAGCACCAAGACTGTCTTTGTTAAACCAGTGGCATCTAATCTTCTTACTGAAGAACAGCCCAGAGCTTTAGAAAGGACCTATGGTTTCAGAAAAACTAAAGGTTCAGGGTAGAAAGCCCAAACCTCAGGAAAAGGCTAGAAAACCTGAACACTAAGTAGGAATTTTCAGGCAAGTACTTCAAAGCGTCAGGCTAAGAATACCAACCTGAAGAGATCTGCACTGAACCATCAGAGGAATTTTCAGAAGAGAAACACTCAGCAGAGATGTTGGGAGATGAATTTAATAAAGATTGATTTTGATTAGATCCCAAAACCCCTGAGTATGACATGTTCAGGATAATCTTGATAGTTGAGTCAGGATTCAGTTTTTAGAGTATTCAGGATGTTATCTGCAAAATGTATAGTCAGTAGATATAGATCAGGATAGGTTCTGAAGACTTAGTAAGTTTCTAAAGAAACTGAAGTTTCAGTATGAAACTGAAGTTTCGGGTTACAAAGATGAAACCGAGAAATCAAGACTCGAAGGAGAAATCGAGAAACTCGACGACTCAAGAAGAAATCGAGAAATCAAGACTCAAAGATTAAGACTCAATATATCACCAAGATATCTCGATCGGAAGACTCAAGACTCAAGACTCAAGACTCAAGACTCAAGACTCAAGACTCAAGACTCAAGACTCAAGACTCGTACTCTCAAGACTCGTAAGACTCAAGACTCAAGACCTCAAGACTCGAAGACCGAAGACTCGTAAGACTCAAGACTCGTAAGACTCAAGACACGTAAGATGTAAGATCAAGATTGAAGATCAAGACAGAGGATATCAAGGCACAAGAATTATCAAGACTCAAGAATGTAATCGAATGCGCGAAGATAAACCTGAATGTTCCGAGGCACTGAAAATATCTATCTGAAGAATGCAAACTGAGAAAAACCCGATTCCTTAGAAAAATAGATATTGCCCAAGACATTCAAATGCAGACAAAAGGAACTAAAACAAAGTGTTGTTAAGGTTATACCACTCAGAGATATTGACCAAAAAGAGCCGCCAGGTTTATCTACCTAACCGGAGATAATGTACCAATAAGAAGAAGACAAAGATTGTACCTTCATCGACATCGACAAATGATAGGTCACTGGAAAAATGTCAGTAGTACTATGTTCCAGATTGCAAAAAGTGTTGACCGGCTACATAAAAGGTTATTGCCTAAAACATGCTAGGGAGTCTCAAACCCTAAATATAGTCGTTCTTTACACACCATAAGAGGAAACTCATGAAGCTATCTCTTCCAACGGATAGTTTTTCAAGAGTGACCTTGGTGTATGCCTATAAATACTTGTGACCCTCTACATTGTAAGGTTACGGGAAATTTGTAAGCAACTCAAGAGCTCAAACTTATTATTGCAAATTGAAGCACTCGAAAACCCAAGAATTTCCCAAGTGCTTTATATCGAAGAGAGCTCATTCCACTAAGCCTAGCTTGATAAGATTTATCCAAAGCTTAGTCGAGATATCCTAGCCTTTGCATTGATCTTTATTGTAAAGGATATCTCATCCTAGTTGGAAACCAACCAAAAAACCCCAAACCCTTTTGTAAGGTAGTTTGAGTGTGATTGTTGGTGATATTGGAGTTGTAAAGAGTTAGTAAACTACATTGAGGTAGTCAGAAAGCTCTAGAGAAGAAGTGAGTAATCTATCTTGAATAGGCAGAAAGCTTGTGTGAGTTTTGAGTTAGTACACTACAGAGGTAGTCAGAAAGCTCAAAATAGAAAGGTTAGTAAACTACTGAGGTAGTCAGAAAGCCTTAGGAAGTGATTAGTGAATTTCTCTGAAGAGATCTGGGAGAGTGGACGTAGGAGCTTGAGTCTCTGAACCACTATAACTTGCTGTGTCCTTTGCTTTTTGTTTTTCTTTGATTAACTGTTGCATTACTTTGTTTTGAAATCATATTTTCACTGATATTCAGTTTGAATCAATCCACTGAAGTTGCATCTGAATTGAATCACAGTCTAATCACTATTTCATTAAAGGAAGGTTTTCAGCAAAAGCTTAAAACAAGTATAAACTAAGGGCCAACCATTCCGCACATCTGAGTAGCTAGAACAGATAGTTACCAAACTGAACTTACTCTTCTGAGGGTTCAGTAAGTTAGTTATCTGATCCAAGCAGCCCAGATCTCTTAAAACTTCGAGGATCGGTTAGGGATTATCCGAGGTATCTCAAAGCATTTCAGATCACCGCCTCGGGTGAGACTTTGACTCGGAAGCAATTTATGCTTCTCGACCCAAATCATCGACAACTCCCGACCCAAGTCGACCTCGAAAAAAAAGTTTTAAAAACACCGAACACGTGTATTCCCCCTCCATACACGTAAGACTTCGTTTGCACCGACCAACAAGTGGTATCGAGCAAAGGGTTCAACTTGACCACCTGCTTTGTTGAACAAGTCTTATTTGCTAATATACTTGTGGTCTATCTGAACAGATCTTATTTGTTGAATTCTTAAAAGACTCAGATAAAATGTCTTCTAAGAAACTTCCCATGTTCTCAAGAGAGAACTATGATTTATGGAGATCGAGAATGCAGGCTCACCAGTATTCTAAACATGAACGATGTGGAGAGTGGTCTCTGAAGGCCATTCCAATTTCATCGTGGTGAATCCCAGAGGAACAGAAAATGAGAGAAATGATCCCCGAACAGAATTTCCTAAGTCTGATGACCAACTGACTCCTGAGGAGAGGAAGTTAGTCAATCTAGACTATATTGCTAAAGACACACTATACAGTACAATTAATGATGGTGTGATGGGAATGATTTCACCGTAATATATCTTGCAAAAAGAAATTTGGGATACATTGTTGTAATGTGCCAAGGCACGATCATATCAAGGAAAACAAACTTTCAAATTTGCAATTGGAAAGTTTGATAGTTTTGAAATGGAAGAAGGTGAATCTATAGACAAATTGGAAGTCAGATTCACTAGCATTATGAATGATCTAAATGCACTTGGAAAGAAATATCCACAGAGAGAAGTTGCATTGAAAATTCTTAGAGGTCTTTCTAAGAAATGGGATATACATGCAGTGGTGATTGAAAACACCAAAAACATTAATTCAATGCCATACCAACAAGTCTTCTCTCGAAATAAGGCCTATGAGTTCGTAAATTGATAAGAAATCAAAAGGTCGACAAAGAAAGATGATTCATCATCTAGTAAAAATGTGGCTTTCAAAGCCAAGGATAAAACTCACAAAAAACTAGAGAGTCTGAGAACTCCCTTGCTAAGAATCAGGATGAGCTTGAGGATAAGCTAGCACTGATGGCAATGAGGTTTGAAAGACTTAATAGTCGATATGGAAAATACAAAAACTACTACAGGAATCACAAGTACCAGAAGAAAGTTGAGGACAAATCAACTGAGAAGAAGAAGGACCTGAAAGCTGAAGGATCTTCATCCAAAAGGAAGGACTCCAAGTCCAAAGAAGAAAGTGATCAGGATGACGATGCCAACAGATGCTACAATTGCCAAAAGAAAGGTCACTTCCAGTATGATTGTCCTGACCTTAGTGCTAAGGAGAGAAGAGAAAGGCAAGCTAAAAGAGACAAGAAGTTCTCTAGCAAAAAGGCCATGGTTGCAGAAGAAGAACATTCTGAGGAAGGATCTAGCTCTTCAGATGAAATCTTCTCAAACAGTGAAAGTGATGACCTCTGTCTAATGGCTATTGAGGAGGTAAACTCTTCTTTCTCTGTTGTTGCTCCTACACTAGCACAAGAGTAGTCAAGTTCAACCGAAAACAAATAATTTGACCTCGATGGATTCTTTTCGAGGGTCCGATGAAGGACTATGCCGCCTTTTACAAGAATCAAGTAAATGAAACTCAAGAGCGTAATAAGGAAATCAAGGTCAAAATCTTAAGTGGAAAGACTTCTAGCAATATCAAATCACTTCTCAATTAATGGGAGCTACCGATGAACTGGATGTTCTCGAAAGTACAACTCTCGAGAGAAAGAGAAGTTGATAGTGACTCTAACCTAAAAAAACTAGAGAAAATCCAATCAAGAGATTCAAATTTGATCGTAACTAAGTTCAATGACCTCTCTGAGAAGCATGAAACTCTACAGAAATGTGAGGATAGTGCGCAGAAGAAGCTAACTCTATTGAATACTGCATCTAAAGTGATAGATGAAATTCAGAGTTATCGAGAGATCCGCCACTATAAAAATCTGGATTGGGATACACTCGGGGAACCTCACAAGGTCATCCTAATGTTTGCATCAAGTAGCAAGAAGACAATCTTTGTTAAATCAATGGCACCTACACTTCAAACCAAGAAATGGCCAAGGTGTTAGACAAGGAAAAGGACCTATGGTTCCAAAAAAACCGAATGATCGTAAGAAAACCCAAACCTCGGTGAAGGCTAGAAAACCGAGCACTCAAAGGGAAAAATTTCAGCAAGTACTTGAAGCCTCTCAGCTAAGAATGCAAACCCCGAAAGGATCTGCAGATTGAACCATCGAGAGGAATCTTCGAAGAGAAACACTCAAACAGAGACATTCTCAATCAAGAGACCAAGTCCTCGATATAATTGAAGACCCAAATTTCAAAGACAGTAACCTTTGAACCCCACTTGCCTAAGGGGTAAAGGTTACCAACCCAAGTCAACAAAGATTCAAACCGGCCAGCATGTAAGCCAAAAGAATCAACAAAAGGCCTGTACCAAAGAAAAACTCTAAGGCTCATGTTCATGCTAAGGCTAGCACTCATACACAGGAAACTACTAAGGCACCCAGAGTTGTAAATTTGTATGTAGATGTTTATGGAAGACAGATCAGCCACTCTAAAGTGATTAGAGTTGTCAGGCAGATATGGATTCCGAAAGGTACAGCTAACCTTGTAGGACCCTTCACAAATTGGGTACCTAAGAATTGATCTGTTTTTCAGGAGGAAAACAAGGGCACTGAGCTGATTGAACATCACATAGCACTGATGAGCAGAGATGAAAAGGCTCCTGCTGTATGGTTTCTTGACAGTGGATGCTCAAGACATATGACAGGATTCAAGCAGATACTCAGTGACTATGTTGAACAAAGAGGCCCTCAGATCACATTTAGAGATAACTCCAAGGATGATCAAGGATATGGAACTTTGGAAATCGACTCAGTTCATATCCATGGTGTTTCATATGTATCTGGATTGAAGCATAACTTGCTTTCAATAAGCCAATTCTGTGATAAGGGATTTAATGTTGAGTTCTCTAAGAACTTATGTTATGTGAAAGATGATATCTCACAGAAAATATTACTGACTGGTACTAGAAAAGGAAATGTGTATCTTCATTGATTGAGTTCAACTCCTAAAGATACATGTTTGGTTGCAAAAAGTTCCACAGATACCAGTTGGTTATGGCATAAAAGGATGAATCACCTGAATTTCAAAACCCTGAATAAACTTGCAAGACTAGCTCTTGTGAGAGGGTTGCCTAATGAAGTGTTCAGTAAGGAACATGTTTGTGATGCGTGCCAAAAAGGAAAATAAATTAGAGCATCATTTAAAAGTAAAGTAGATGTTTCTACTGAAAGAATACTTCAGTTGTTACATATGGATCTTTTTGGTCCAATAACACCAGTGAGCACTAATCGCATGAAATATACACTCGCAGTAGTTGATGACTACTCAAGATATACTTGGGTCATATTCTTACTCAGTAAGAAAGAGACTCAGATAAAGCTACCTGAATTACTAAAAAGGCTCAGTATTGAGAAAAATCTGAGTGTGGTCAAAATCAGATCTGACAAGGGAACTAAATTTATAAACCATATTATATCTGATTATTGTGCAGCAAATGGAATTACTCAGGAAACATCAGCTGCAAGGACCCCTCAACAAAATGGTGTTGCTGAAAGAAAGAACAGGACTCTAAAAAAGAAGTTCGCAAGGACAATGATAAATTTTGAAGTCGATATTCCTAAAAGATTTTGGGCTGAAGTTGTCAACACTGCATGCTATTCACAAAACAGATCCATGCTGACTAAGAGTCAAGGCAAAACACCATACGAGCTTTGGAATGAAAGGAAGCCTCTTGTTTCTTTCTTTCGTGTGTTTGGTTGCAAGTGTTTCATACACAATAATGGTAAAGATCGATTGAAAACATTTGATAGTAAAAGTCGATGAAGGAATATTCTTAGATATTCTCAAGTCAAGAAAAAACTTTCGAGTTTACAACCGTAGGACTCTTATTGTGGAGGAAACACCTCATGTTGTTTTTGATGAATCTACTTGTGTTCGTAAGAAACAGAACATGATGCGTAAGAACCACCAAGAGAATCACCAGATTAAGCCCGAAAAAGAATGACAAATCATCCAATCGAACTCGAAAAGAAGAAGTCACCACCTTCTATGATTGGAGTGACTCGGACTCGCATAAAGAAGTTCGGATGATGAACTCGTGATGGTGAGACTCAGAAAAGCCAACACACCAAAAGGCTACCACTAATCCGAACAGACACCGCCTGCACTCGGGTATGTGATGCCAATGAAGATGTGGTCACAAATGAGGCATATTCTTCGAATCTATCAACCAAAAGGGGAACAAATGTCACCGATAATGTTCTCAATAGAATTTCCCCTGAGGAAGATGATTCCCTTTCTCCTTTTCTGTTGTTCCCTGAGTTTATTGAACTAACTGAACCTAACATTTCAAATGTTGAGGATACTATTGAAGGGGGAACATCTAGAAGAAGATGGTTAGATAGTCATCCTACAAGTCAGATTGTGGGTGATCTAACTGATGGTGTCAAAACAAGAAGGTTCCATGGTGAGAGTGCACTATTCTCACGCTTCCTATCGAGAAAAGAGCTCATCGAGATTGAAGAAGCTCTACAAGATTCTCATTGGATTACTGCTATGCAAGAAGAGCTGAATAAATTCTCAAGGAATGAAGTTTGGGAGCTAGTGGATAGGCCTGAAAGGCACAATGTTATTGGAACCAAGTGGGTATTTAAGAATAAAAGAGATGAGAACAACAACATTGTAAGAAATAAGGCAAGGTTAGTTGCACAAGGTTATTCCCAAGAAGAAGGCTTGGATTATGATGAAACCTTTGCACCTGTTGCAACAAGACTAGAAGCCATCAGATTGTTTCTTTCATATGATGCCCACATGAAGTTCACAGTCTATCAAATGGATGTGAAAAGTGCATTTCTGAACGGTGTGCTTAAAGAGGTTTATGTGGAACAACCTCCTGGTTTCAGACAGAATGACCAAGTTTACAGGCTCAGAAAAGCCTTGTATGGTCTTAAGCAAGCACCCAGAGCATGGTATGATACTCTTTCTTAGTTTCTTACTGACCATGGTTTTGTCAAAGGAACTGTTGATAGAACTCTGTTCAGGATAGAAGATGGGGAAGATATCTTACTAGTTCAGATATATGTTGATGACATCATTTTTGGATCTCCAAATCATCAGTTGTGTGAAAAGTTTTCTACACTGATGAAAGGCAAATTTGAGATGTCTATGATGGGGGAGATGAATTTCTTTCTAGGTCTTCAAGTGAAACAATCAAAGGAATGAATCTTCATCAACCAGGCAAAGTACACCAGAGATCTGATTGCCAAGTATGGTGTACAAAATTGCAATGCAGTTAGGATTCCCATGAATACTAACTACAAGATGGATCCTAATTCCGAAGGCAAATCAGTAAGTCATACTGATTATAGAGGAATCATTGGATCATTGCTCTATCTCACAGCAAGTAGGCCGGATATAACATTTGCTGTTGGGATATGTGCAAGATACCAAGTTAATCCTAAGGCTAGTCACATGGAGGCTGCCAAAAAGATACTGAAGTATCTTAAGGGCACAGTGAATAGAGGATTGTAGTATCCAGCTGATGATAACCTTGAATTAACTGGTTACTCAGATGCTGATTATGGAGGTTGTAGAATTGACAGGAAGTCCACTACAGGACCTTGTCAATTTCTTGGAAGTAAGCTGATATCTTGGTTTTTGAAGAAACAGACCTCAGTAGCAACCAGTACTACTGAAGCTGAATACATAGCTGCAGGAAGCTGCTGTGCTCAGATTCTTTGTCTCAGACAACAATTAAGGGATTATAAAGTTGTAGCCAATAAAGTACCAATATTTTGTGACAATAATAGTGCCATTGTTATTTCACAAAATCCGGTATTGCACACCAGATGCAAGCATGTGGATATCAGACATCACTTCATCAGAGATCATGTCGAGAAAAAGGACATCAGGATGGAGAAAATTCATACTGATAAGCAGAGAGCTGATATCTTGACTAAACCTTTGGCTGAATCAAGATTTCAGGAACTATCAGTTGAATTAGGGATGTTAGATCCAGGTGTATAGAGTAAATCTGAAAAATTAAAGGTTTTCAGATGCATGAAGTTTTCTCAGAATTCTACTGAGAAACTCAGGATAAAATTGGAAATACTGAACTGAGTCTCGGGAAACTCAGGTATACTGAAGGTCAGTACTCAGTAGCATACTGAACTCATTCAGTACTCAGTTTCATACTGACATTTTATCAAGGTCAATACTCAGTAAGACTGATAGAGGGAAATTAGTCTGAAGAAGTAATGACTCATGCGACTCATTTATTGCTTAAGTGAAACTCAGTAATCATTTGCAATAAATACAAAACACCTGAAGAATGTTTTTGGGCGGGATCTTTGAAATTCCAAGGAAGGTCAACAGTCATTAAATGCCCTGTTGCATTTATTCACCAATGAGGTTAAAATGGCGGCTTACTTTTCAGAGGATCGTCCTTTCTAAGTCGGTGATTAATCTTAACCGTTGTTTTTAATTAACCACACGACTTCCCACGAATTCGATCTATATATTCTTTCAAAAGCCATTCAAAGCCATTTTATTAAATCCTTGAACCTTCGTCTTCCCAAAAACCTCTGCAAATCAAAATTCCCTTTACCAAGAAAAGCTTCATCGCTCCAAACCCTAACCTCAAATATTCCCAAAATGACTCCTACCATATTCGACAGATTGACCAAAACAAATAAGCCATGGTATGAGTACGTGGTTTCTCTGGAGAGTACTTCAAACGCCAAGCATGAAGAAGAGGCGCTCCATTTGATTCGTCTAGCAAAACTGACGAATCTAGTCACGAACCGACCGGAGGCGGAGTATTCTCGCGAGGTAATAGAGTTCGTCTCTAATATGGAAATAGATGAGGATGATTGTATTGAGTCCAAGATTTCTATTTCGCATCTTGAACATTCATTGAAGTTTGTAGATTTTGTTCGAGAGTTGTATATTGTTCCCAAGAATTTGAACGACATTTTTGAGTTGTGCGATAAGGGAGATGATCCCACTTTGTATATGTTAGGTCGAGAGCAAGAGTATCTTGATAGGATTACTGAGAATCCTATTAAGTTTGAGGCGACCTTACATAAGCGGCATTTAAGGCCAAAATACAGAGTGTTGATGGATATAGTGAGCAAGTGCATAATGAGTCAATCTGGGAGCTTTGAGCAGATCAGCACTCCCAAACTCCGACTGATGGCGGCGATTGAGGACTCACCCACCAAGGATTTCAACTGGCTGAAGTATCTGATCAAGGTGGTGAGTGAGCAAGCCAAGGTCATAAAAATGGAGGATGGCTCTATATCGATCAAAGGCAAGATCCTCCATGCCACCAAAATAGCCTTTATTTTGGAGATGTGTCGAGAGGAGGAGGACATCTTTTCCAACTCTACTCCTTTCCCTAAGTCCAAAGTAATGTTCAAGCCCATTCTTTGCAAAAGAGGACCATCAAAGGAAGAAAGAGAAGAAAGTGGAATCACCGATTCTTCTTTTCTTCTTGAAGAAACCCAACACACCAGGGGGAAGGTTTTGTTGGAAGCCAAGAAGGAGCAGGGTGAGAAATTGAAGAAGCAAAAGACCCTTGCTCCAAAGCGCAAGAGAATGGTGGTTCTCACTGATGAGGAAGAGGAAAGTGAGACTGAGGAGATTCAGCCTGAGAGCCAAACTACTCAGAAATCGCCTTTACATGTATTGGCTCAGGCTATCTCAAAGGCACAGGATCAAACTGAGGAGCAAGTCTTCTCTGAGGTTCTTAAGACGTCGCTTAGTTCTGATAGTTTTCTCAAGAAATATTCCAAGGACCTCAGACCTCAGAGAATGTTCAGATTCCCTCTGAGGAAGTGCCCACTCAATTCTCAGAGCAAACTGAAATTCCCACTGAGGAGGCGCCAGGCCTCGCCACCCAAGTCAGATTCAGACCGAGGAGTCACCGCCCCAAACCTCGACTCTTTTTAGCCTCAGGAGCCGGTGAATTTTGATGAGCTCCTGAGTGAATTATTGCTTGATCCTTCAGCAGAGTTTCCCACTGAACCTGAGAGCCCGATGCTCAAGAAAGGTGAAGCTGAAGAGACCGAATGGCGAAGCAAGGGGGAACGGTTCATCCTTGACCGCTACCCTGAGCTTAGCTCATTCCCAGACCTCCAAGACATCTTCTTCAGGTTGAGGTCAACGGTCTTCATCCTCAACCAGACTCTTCCGGAGATGCTCAATATAGCTTCATTCAGAGGCGAAGACTGGTGGAACGAGGAAACAGCTTTTCTCACTGAATTCTCAGGATTCAGAAAAACCAAGTTCAGGATGAAAATCTCTGACTTTGATGAACTGGTTAAGAGGAAAATGGCTGAGAGGAGGATTGCTGAATTTGGTGCCCCGAGCTCCAATGACAAATCTCAGGATGGGGACCAACAAGGGGATGATGAGAGTCAATCTCAGAAGGAGAAAGACTCAACTGATGCTAAAAAGGCTGCTGTCGAACATCCTCAGACTGAAGTTAGCCTTCAGGTCACTTTTGGCACTATTAACAATTATGTCAGGATTACTGAAGTACCTATCTTTAAATCTGTAATGTCTGATATGCAGACTGAGGCTCAGGTGGACACCCAAGCTCAGGGTGAAACCCCATTTCAGACTGAAGCTCAGGTTCAGACTGAGACTCAGGATGAACAGCCAGCTCAGGAGACACAGCACATCAGATATGCTCCTGAGATTGATCTCACCCCTGTGATGGAGAAGTTGGAGAAGGTTGAGCCAATCCTGACCAAAGTTTCTCAGATCGAGGAGGTATTGGCCAACCAAACTCAGAAGATTGAAAGCTTGAGTTCTTCTTCAGAACTGGTGCAACTTCAGAACTCTATGACAGAGAAGCTGATCTCCATGGAAGGAAAATTAGAAGAGAAGATGGAGGGGGTCAAGGCTGAGCTTAATGCAGAGTTGAAGCAGAAGCATCAGGAGCAAACTGAATCTCTAGAAGCTAAATTGGCAGAGAAGAATGAGATGCTGGTGAAGAATGCTGTTGAGGAAATGAGCTCAATGCTCATGGCCAAGATGACAGATATGTTCAAGGAAGCTCTCTCTAGCCAATTTGCTCATCTGTCTGAAGAATTCTCAGTGGCGAAGAACCACCTTAGGAGGCTCGAGGAGGAGCAAGATCAGTTGGCAGGGGAGTTGCGTAGTGTCAGTAAAGAAAAGTATCATATGGACACAGCACTCTCCAGGCTTCTACCAGAGTATGGATCCAAGAAGGGGGAAAGACCCGGAGCTGATCTCAGGAAGTTATTGGATCAAACTCTAAAAGGCAAGACGATCAAGGAAGCTGAAAAGAAAATCGTTGCCGAAGCCATGAAGGAAATTGAGGCCACTGAGAAACTGAAGTTTAAGAAGGTGGAGAAGCCAGTCTACACTCAGGTTTCAGGAGAAACAATGCAAGAAGTTGCTACAGAGAAACTGAGTGGTAGAGGAAGAATTGGAACAAGCCAAGCTGGAGCAGAATTGCCCATCAAAAGAAAGGTTGTGGCGATGGAAGAGCCTGAGGGCAAAAGAGCAAAGGCTTCTAAGCCAATTCAGAGAAATCTGATTCAGGATATTGAAGAATCTGAGGTTGAGCCACAGAAGAAGGTCTTCAATACCAGAAGTGCTCTGAAAACACTCCAAATTGAACAAGCAAAGAAAACTGCTGCTTCTATTTCTGGTGTGCCCGTGATCAGAAAGAAGATGAAAGAAGAGCAGAAAAGAAGGAGTGGTTTCAAAAGGTTTGCAAGCAAGAGGAGAGGGAACACAAAAGCACAGAAATGGCCGCATGCTGACAAATGGATGCCAGTCCAGCTCAACGATGCATGGGAAGAAATCAAGAGAACTTTTTGGTTCTATTATGATGTGCTCAGAGAATGGAGAGGGGAGAGCTCAGATCCCAATGAGGCTTTCATCGACTATCTCCTGACCTTCTATCCTAAGTATCTTCAAGGCTGGATAAATCTTGCGGATGAAGGAAAGGTGCAGATAACTGCCCCTGTTCCATACTCGTACCCTCCTCCCAGGCTGGAGAATGGCTGTGTGAATGAGAAAGACATTGCTCAAGAAATCTCTCAGTACGCCATTCAGTTGGGCCTGACAGGGAACAATCCTGATATCATTAAAGAGAGAGATGCGCTGAAAAGAAGATATTATGGAATGTTCAACCTCGAAGTGCCTGCTGATGAGGTGGAAGAAGATCAGAACTGAAGAGCCCGAGCAGAAGAGCAAAAGAAGACTGAAGATGAAGACTCAGAAGATTCATGTAATCCTTTATCTTTTTATCTTTTTTTTCTTTCAGATAAGATTCATTGTAACTTGTAATTGTCTACCAATCATCAATGAAACCTTATCATTTATGCTCAAAAGATAATATCTCATTATCTTATTTACATGTCTTTTACTTTTGATATGCCTGAATGTTGTCTCTAAGATTAATTGTTTAGTGATAAATCCTTTGAGAGATTCATTACTGAAGAAATTGTTGGGAGACTCTTTATGAATGAAAATTGTTGGGAGTTATAACCAATCTTGTAATAGGAAAACTGAAACCTGAGTATAGGTTAAGTGTTTTGTAACAAGATAGGTTTTGGCATCATCAAAAAGGGGGAAATTGTTGGGAGATGAATTTAATAAAGATTGATTTTGATTAGATCCCAAAACCCCTGAGTATGACAAGTTCAGGATAATCTTGATAGTTGAGTCAGGATTCACTTTTTAGAGTATTCAGGATGTTATCTGCAAAATGTATAGTCAGCAGATATAGATCAGGATAGGTTCTGAAGACTCAGTAAGTTTCTAAAGAGACTGAAGTTTCAGTATGAAACTAAAGTTTCTGAAGTTTCAGTATGAAACTGAGAAACTGAAGACTCAGTGAGAAACTGAAGACTCAGTAAGAAACTGAGAAAGTGAAGACTCAGCATTAAGACTCAGTATATCAGTCAGTATATCTGTGAAGACTCTGAAGACTCTGAAGACTCTGAAGACTCTGAAGACTCCGAAGACTCAGAAGACTCTGAAGACTCAGAAGACTCTGAAGACACAGAAGACAGAAGACTGAAGACAGAGGATATTGAAGGCACAGTAATTACTGAAGACTCAATAATGTACTGAATGCTCAGTACATACCTGAATGTTCCGAGGCACTGAAAATATCTATCTGAAGGATGCAATACTGAGAAAAACGCAATTCCTTAGAAAAATAGATATTGCCCAAGACATTCAAATGCAGACAAAAGGAACTAAAACAAAGTGTTGTTAAGGTTATATCTACCTAACTGGAGATAACAGCCAATAAGAAGAAGACAACACTGTACCTTACTGACACTGACAGCGACAGGTCACTGGAAAAATGTCAGTAGTACTATGTTCCAGACTGCAAAAAGTGTTGACCGGCTACATAAAAGGTTATTGCCTAAAACATGCTAGGGAGTCTCAAACCCTAAATATAGTCGTTCTTCACACACCATAAGAGGAAAATCACGAGCTATCTCTTCCAACGGATAGTTTTTCACGAGTGACCTTGGTGTATGCCTATAAATACTTATGACCCTCTACATTGTAAGGTTACGGGAAATTTGTAAGCAACTCAAGAGCTCAAACTTATTATTGCAAATTGAAGCACTCGAAAACCCAAGAATTTCCCAAGTGCTTTATATCGAAGAGAGCTCATTCCACTAAGCCTAGCTTGATAAGATTTATCAAAAGCTTAGTCGAGATATCCTAGCCTTTGCATTGATCTTTATTGTAAAGGATATCTCATCCTAGTTGGAAACCAACCAAAAAACCCCAAACCCTTTTGTAAGGTAGTTTGAGTGTGATTGTTGGTGAGATTGGAGTTGTAAAGAGTTAGTAAACTACATTGAGGTAGTCAGAAATCTCTAGAGAAGAAGTGAGTAATCTATCTTGGATAGACAGAAAGCTTGTGTGAGTTTTGAGTTAGTAAACTACAGAGGTAGTCAGAAAGCTCAAAATAGAAAGGTTAGTAAACTACTGAGGTAGTCAGAAAGCCTTAGGAAGTGATTAGTGAATTTCTCTAAAGAGATCAGGGAGAGTGGACGTAGGAGTTTGAGTCTCTGAACCACTATAACTTGCTGTGTTCTTTGCTTTCTGTTTTTCTTTGATTAACTGTTGCATTACTTTGTTTTGAAAGCATATTTTCACTAATATTCAGTTGGAATCAATCCACTGAAGTTGCATCTGAATTGAATCACAGTCTAATCACTATTCCATTAAAGGAAGGTTTTCAGCAAAAGCTTAAAACGAGTATAAACTAAGGGCCAACCATTCCGCACATCTGAGTAGCTAGAATAGATAGTTACCAAACTGAACTTACTCTTCTAAGGGTTCAGTAAGTTAGTTATCTGATCCAAGCAGCTCAGGATCTCTGAAAACTCAGGATCAGTTGGGATTATCTGAGGTATCTGAAAGCAGCTCAGGATCACTGTCTCGGGTAGACTTTGACTCAGAGCGATTTGTGCTTCTCAGGACCAAATCATCAGGACAACCTGACCCAAGCTGACCTCAGTAAAGAAAAGTTTTAAAAACACTGAACACGTGTATTCCCCCCCCATACACGTGTAAGACTCGTTTGCATCGGGACCAACAAGAGATATTCTCAACTGAAAAGACCAAGTCCTCAGATTACTGAAAGACCAAAATTTCAGTACAGGCAACCTAAACCCCACTTGCCTAAGGGTAAAGGTTTCCTGAACCCAAGTCAGCAGAGACAGAGACCAGCTGCACCAAGGCCAAAGCATTGGAACAAGAATTCTTAATCCAAGAAGAACTTTAAGGCTCATGTTCATGCTAAGGCTGGCACTCATACACAGGGTACTGCCAAGGCACCTAGGGTGGTGAATGTGTATGTAGATGTTTATGGAAGGCAAATCAGCCACTCTAAAGTAATTAGAGTTGTTAGGTAGATTTGGATTCCAAAAGGTACAGCTAGCCTGGTAGGACCCTACACCAAATGGGTACCTAAGAACTGATCTGTTTTTTAGGTAAAGGAAAAGGGCACTGAGCTGATTGAAGACAACATAGCCCTGATGAGTGGAAATGAAGTAGCTCCTGCTGCATGGTATTTGGACAGTGGATGTTCAAGACATATGGTAGGAAATATACACTTGTGGTAGTTGATGACTACTCTAGATACACATGGGTCATATTCTTACTCAGTAAGAAAGAGACTCAGACAAAACTGCCTGAACTACTGAAAAGACTCAGTACTGAAAAGAATCTGAGTGTGGTCAAAATCAGATCAGATAAAGGAACTGAATTTATCAACCATATTATATCTGATTATTGTGCAACAAATGGAATAGCTCATGAAACATAAGCTGCAAGGACCCCACAACATAATGGTGTTGCTGAAAGAAGAAATAGGACCCTGAAAGAAGCTGCAAGAACCATGATTGCTGAAGCTGATATTCCTAAGAGATTTTGGGCTGAAGCTATCAACACTGCATGCTACTCTCAGAACAGATCCATGCTGACCAAGAATCAAGGAAAAACTCCTTATGAGTTGTGGAATGAAAGGAAGCCTCTTGTTTCTTTCTTCCGTGTGTTTGGTTGCAAGTATTTCATACACAATAACAGTAAAGATCAGTTGAAAACTTTTGATAGCAAAGCTGATGAAGGGATATTCTTAGGATATTCTGAAGTCAGTAAAGCCTTCAGAGTTTACAACTGTAGGACTCTTATTGTGGAAGAAACACCTCATGTTGTATTTGATGAGTCTACTTGTGTTCAAAAAAACAGAAACAAGACTCAGGAGAACTGACCAAGAGAATCACCAGACTTAACCTGAAAAAGAATTCTAAAACATCCTCTGAACCTGAAAAGAAGAAGTCAGTCACTTTCTATGAATGGAGTGAATCAGACTCAGAAAAAGAAGTTCAGGATGGAAACACTCAGGATGGTGAGACTCAGGATGGAAATTCTCCACTGAAGGAAAGCCAACACACTAAAGCTGACCAATCTAAACATACACCAGTTCAGACTCAGGTATGTAATGCCGATGAAGATGTGGTCACAGCTGAGGCAAACTCTAAATCTATCAACCAAGGGGGAACAAATGTCTCTGACAATATTCTGAATAGAATTTCCCCTGAGGAAGATGATTCCCTTTCTCCTTTTCTACTGTTCCCTGAATTTAATGAACTACTTGAACCTAACATTTCTGATGTTGAGGATACTGCTGAAGGGGGAACATCCAGGAGAAAATGGTTGGATAGTCATCTTACAAGTCAGATTGTGGGTGATCTTTCAGAAGGTGTCAAAACAAGAAGGTTCCATGGTGAAAGTGTTTTATTCTGTTGTTTCCTATCTGAAAAAGAACCTACTGAGATTGAAGAAGCTCTTCAAGATTCATTCTGGATTACTGCTATGCAAGAGGAGCTGAATCAGTTTACAAGAAATGAAGTTTGGGAGCTAGTGGACAGACCTAAGAGGCACATTGTGGTTGGAACTAAGTGGGTATTCAAGAACAAGAGAGATAAAAACAACAACATTGTAAGAAACAAGGCTAGGCTAGTTGCACAAGCTTATTCCCAAGAAGAAGGCTTGGATTATGATGAAACCTTTGCACCTGTTGCAAGACTAGAAGCCATCAGATTGTTTCTTGCATATGCTGCCCACATGAAATTCACAGTCTATCAGATGGATGTGAAAATTGCATTTCTGAATGGTGTGCTTAAAGAAGAGGTTTATGTAGAACAACCTCCTGGTTTCAGACAGAATGACCAAGTTTACAAGCTCAGGAAAGCCTTGTATGGTCTTAAGCAAGCACCCAGAGCATGGTATGATACCCTTTCTAAGTTTCTTACTGACCATGGTTTTATCAAAGGAATTATTGATAGAACTTTGTTCAGGATAGAAGATAGGAAATATATCTTACTTGTTCATATTTATGTGGATGACATCATATTTGGTTCTCCAAATCATCAGTTGTGTGAGAAGTTTTCTACCCTGATGAAAGGAAAGTTTGAGATGTGTATGATGGGGGAGATGAATTTCTTTCTTGGACTTCAGGTGAAACAAACTAAGGAAGGAATCTTCATCAATCAAGCAAAATACACCAGAGATCTGATTACTAAGTATGGTGTACAGAATTGCAATGATGTTAGAATTCCCATGAATACTAACTACAAGATGGATCCTGATCCTGAAGGCAAATCAGTAAATCACACTGATTATAGAGGGATCATTGGATCATTACTATATCTCACTTCAAGTAGGCCTGATATAACATTTGCTGTTGGGATATGTGTAAGATATCAAGTTAATCTTAAGGCTAGTCACATGGAGACTGCCAAGAAGATTCTGAAATATCTTAAGGGCACTGTGAATAGAGGATTATGGTATCCAGCTGATGATAACCTTGAATTAACTGGTTATTCAGATGTTGATTATGGAGGATGTAGAATTGACAGGAAATTTGCCACAGGAACTTGTCAATTTCTTGGAAGCAAACTGATATCATGGTTCTCAAAGAAACAGACCTCAGTAGCAACCAGTACTACTGAAGCTGAATACATGGCTGCAGGAAGCTGTTGTGCACAGATTCTTTGGCTCAGACAACAATTGAGGGATTATAAGAGTATAGCCAATGAAGTACCTATATTTTGTGATAATAATAGTGCAATTGTTATTACACAAAATCCAGTATTGCATATCAGACATCACTTTATCAGAGATCATGTTGTAAAGAAGGACATCAGAATGGAGAAGATTCATACTGATAAACAGAGAGCTGATATCTTGACTAAACCTTTGGCTGAATCAAGATTTCAGGAACTATCAGTTGAATTAGGAATGTTGGATCCAGATGAATAAGGCAAATCTGAAAAATTGAAGGTTTTCAGATGCATGAAGTTTTTCAGGTTCTACTGAAAAACTCAGGATAAAATTGAAAATCCTGAACACTGAGTCTTGGGAAACTCAGTAATCCTGAAGTTCAGTACTCAGTATTATACTGACATTTTATCAAAGAAAAAAAAAACTCAGTAAGACTGATGGAGAAAAGTAGTCTGAAGAAGTTATTGACTCATGTACCACATTTATTGTCTAACTGAATCTCAAAAATCATTGGCAATAAATGATAAAACACCTGAGGAAATAATTGGGCGGGACGTTTGAAATTCTCGAGGAAAGTCAATGGTCTGCAGGAACAATAATTAAATGCACTGTTCATTAATCACCAATAAGGATAGATTGGCGGCTAAGTACTTGCAAAATCATCCTTTCAATTACCTGCTTTAGCCGGTTTTAATCTTGACCGTCAAATCCTTCATCTACGTGATTTTCCATAAATCAAAGTCTTATATCCATTACAAAGAATCCATTCAAGCCATTATTTCAAAAACCTTCATCTTCGCAATACTCTGCTTTCAAACTCCGATTACCCAAAGTTCTTCACTTTCCAAAAGCCCTTCACATAAATTCTCAAAGATGACTCTCACAATCTTCGATAAACTTGCTATCTCTAACAAACCATGCTACGAGAATGTTGTTTCTCTAGATGGTACAGCCAATGCAGCACACAAAGAAGAGGCACTGCACATGATCCGGTTGGCAAAACTTACCTGCCTGGTCGCGAATCGCCCAGAGGTAGAATATCCAAAAGAGGTAATCGAATTTGTGGCGAATATGCAACTAGATGATGATAATTGCATTGATTCTAGGGTTACCGTCTCGCATTTGGAACATGGTACAAAGTATGTAGATTTTGTTAGAGAGCTCTATATCATTCCGAATAATTTAAATGTTGTCTATGAGTTGAATGATAGAGGGGAGAATCCTACTGCGTACATGATGGGAAGAGAGCAAGAATACTTGGATAGGATTGTGGAAGCCCCTGTTAAGCTTGAGGACACATTAAATAAGAAGTATTTGAAACCCAAATATCGGGTACTTCTTGACATTGTGAGAAGATGCCTCATGAGTGGGACAGGAAGCCTCAAGCAGATTAGTAGGCCTAAGCTAAGATTAATGGTTGCTGCTGAAGACTCTCCTTCTAAAGATTTCAATTGGTTGCAATATATGATAAAGATAATCAGTGATCAAGCAGACCATGTAGAAAAAGAAAAGGATGGCAGTATTGTGATCAAGAAAAGGATCCTACACGGCACCAAGATTGCCTACATCTTGGAAACTTGCAGAGAAGAGGAGGATATCTTTACAAATTCAAACGCTTATCCTATAGCTAAAATCATGTTCAGATCGACAAAGAAGGGAATGAAGAGCAAGAGGGAGAAGCCTGCTGAGTCTCAGGATAAGACAGCAGAAGAAGAAATTGAGGAGGATACTTCAGTGGTCGAGCAAGTTTGGGAAACTAGACAAACCTCTCAGAAATCCACTGATGAAGAAGCTAGGCAAGCCAGGGGGAAAGCCCTGATAAAAATCAAAAGGGAGAAAGGTGAAAAACTGAAGAAGAAAACATTGGCCCCTCAGAAGAAAAAAAGACTTCAAACTATTGCGGAAAAGGAGGCCAGTGAATCTGAAGAAACTCAACCTGAAGATCAGCAAGGGTTGAAGTCACCACTCCAAGTTCTTGCTCAGGTGGTGAAGAATGTACAGGAGCAAGAAACTGAGGAACGGGTTTTCTCAGAGGTACTTGAAACCTCTCTGAGCTCTGACAAAATTTCTCAGGAAATTTTTAAGGGTCCTCGGATCTCTACTGAAGAAAGACCAGCTCAGACTTCAGATCAATCTGAACCTCAGGAATTGCTGAACTTGGATGCACTCCTGAATGAGCCCTTTCTTGATCCATCAGCACTAGAAATCATACAATCTGAGCCGACTGTTCCCGAAAGCCCAAAATTGAAGAAGGGAGAGGCAAAAGAGACCGAATGGTGGAGCAAGGGGGAAAGGTTCATCTTGGACCGATACCCTGAGCTGAATGCTTATCCTGACCTTCACGATATGTTCTTCAGGCTCAGGACGACAGTTTATATCCTGGATCAGACACTCCCGGAAATGCTGAACATCACCTCTTTCAGAGGAGAAGAGTGGTGGAATGCTGAGACAACTGCCCTGACTGAGTTCTCAGGCTTCAGGAAAATCAAGCTGAGGATGAAAGTGGGTGATTTTGATGAAGTGGTAAAACAGAAGCTAGCTGAAAGGAAAGCCACTGAAGAAGATGCATCCAGTTCTCATGATCAAGACAAAGATAAGGATCAGGGAGGTGACGCGAAAAAGCAATCTGAGGGGGAGAAGGAACCTCAGAAAGATGCTGAGAAAGAAAAGGATACTGAAAGTCATATGGAGAAGGACACTGATGCTACACAGACTGATATCACACAACCTCATACTGAAGTTAGCATTCTTCAGGTACCTTTTAGTACTGTTATACATTATGCCAAAGTTACTGAAGTTCCTATCTTTAAATATGTTGTTTATGATATGTAGACTGAGGCTCGTTTGGAGCAACCAGCTCAGTTGGAGACAGTTGTTTTGCCTCCAGTGATTGATTTCAGTCCAATCCTGGATGAATTAAAGAAGGTGGTGCCAATGGTGGAGAAAGTAAATCAAATGGAAGAAACCTTGGCAAGTCAATCTCAAAAGCTGGAAAGTCTAGGCTCATCATCTGACATGCTGCAACTACAAACAACTCTTACAGATAAGATGACTGCTTTGGAAGGAAAGATTGATGTGATAAAAACTGAGCTCAATGCAGAGATGGAGCAAAGGTATCAAACCAGGACTGCCTATCTTGAGACCAAGCTGGTTGAGAAGAATGAGCAATTGATCAAATCAGTTGTTGAGGAAATGAGCACTTTGCTCATGACCAAGATGACAGACATGATGCACAAAGCCTTCTCGACTCAGTTTGCTCCACTCTCAGATGAATTCTCCATGGCCAAGAACTACATGATGAGGCTGGAAGACGAGCATGATCAATTAGCTGGAGAGGTGTGGAGCTTAGGAAAAGAGCAATATTATATGGATGCCTCATTATCTCAACTTCTCCCAAGGTATGATGCCAAAAAGGGGGAAAGGCCAAGTTCGAAAGGACAATTGGATAAGTTGTTGGCTCAGACCTTGGAGAAGAAAGCAAGAGAAGAAGTTGAGGCTAAGAAGATCTTGGATGCTCTGAGTGAAGTGGAGGCCACTGAAAACCTGAAGTTCAAAGAAGTTGAAGAAACTGGCCACACTCAGACATCAGAACACACAGCTCAGGAGATTATTGAAGAGAAGATGGCTGAAGGAAGGAGAATTGAAACGAGCAAAGCTGGTGAAACTTAAGACAGACCAGAAAAGAGAAAAGTTGTAGCCTTCGTTGAGCCTGAAAAGAAGAAAAGAGCTAAGGTAGCAAAGCCTACACAGAGGAAGCTGATTATGGAGTTTGAAGAGTCAGAAGAAGAAGCTGAAAAAGAAGAATCTGAACCTCAAAAGGAAACCTTCGACACAAAGAAAACTCTAAGAGCCCTGCAGATTGAAAAAGAGAAGAGAACTGCTGCTTCAGTCTTAGGTGCTCCACTGACCAAGAAGAAGAAGGAAGAGGAACTGAAAAGAAGGGGAGGTTTCAAGAAGTTCATTGGAAAAAGGAGGGGTACTGAAAAAGCTCAGAAATGGCCGCATATTGACAAGTGGATACCTCTACAAATCAATGATGCATGGGAGGAAATCAAGAGAACCTTCTGGTTCTATTATGAAATTCTGAGGGAATGAAGGGGGAGCAGCTCAGATAAAAATGAAGCATTCATTGAGTATCTACTGACTTTTTATCCTGAGTATCTGCAGAAATGGATCAACTTAGCAGATGAAGCCAACACTCAGATAATGGCTCCAGGACCCTACATGTACCCAGCACCCAGATTTGAGAATGGCTATGTGAATGAAGCAGTCATTTCTCAGGAAATTGCTCGGTATGCTATTCAGCTAGGCTTAACAGGAAACAACCCTGAAATCATCAAGGCAAGAGATGAACTGAAGAAGAGATACTATGGGATGTTCAACCTGGAAGTCCCAGAGGATAAGGTGGAAGAAGACTGAAGACTATGTACTTCTGTATTTTCTGAATTTTTTTTGTCTTTCATTGTAAACTGTAACTCTTATCCTACATCAATGAAAATTTATCTTTTATGCTCAAAGATAATATCTCATTATCTTTTTACATGTCTTTAATTATTTGATATACCTGTTTATTTGGATATTGTTGGGAGAATTGTCATTTTGGATTGTAATAGATAAACTGAAACCTGAGTATAGGTTAGGTTTTCCCAAATGTAACAAAATGGTTTTGGCATCATCAAAAAGGGAGAAATTATTGGGAGATGAATTTAATAAAGAAGTTTTGATTAGATCCTAAAACCCCTGAGTATGACATGTTCAGGATAATCTTGATAGTCTGAGTCAGGTTTTCAGTATAGATTGTTCAGGAAGATATCTGCACAATGTATAGTCAGCAGATATAGATCAGGTTAGATATTGAAAACCCTGAAGACCCTGAAGTTACTGAAGAACACAGGTAGACCTGAATGTTCAGGAGTTACTGAAGATACTGAAGGAATGAAGACTCAGATATTACTGAAGACTCAGAAGACACTGAAGAACTGAAGACTCAGTAAGTTACTGAAGACTCATGATGACCTGAATGTTCAAAGGCACTGAAAAATATCTATCTGAATACTACAAAACTGAGAAAAATGCACATGTTCAGAAAAGTAGATATTGCCCAAAATATTCAAGTGCAGACAAAAGGAACTAAGTCTAAGTGTTGTTTAAGGTTGTCTCATTCAGAGAGATTAACCTAAAAGAGCCATTTTATTTGTCTACATTCACTGAAGACAAGAACCAATCAGAGGAAGACAACAATGTACTTTACTAACACTGAAAGAGACAAGACTCTGAATTTGGTCAGTAGTACTATGTTCCAGACTGCAAAACTTGGTGATTGGCTACTTGGCTGCATATTACCTAAAACATGCAAGGGAGTGTTCAAACCCTAAAAATAGTCGTTCATCAATAACTAGAAGAGAAAACCCTTGATGTTATCTCTTCCAACGGATAGTTTTTCAAGAGTAACCTTTGGAGAAGTTGCCTATAAATACCAGTGACCTTCTACATTGAAAGGTTACGGGAAATTTCAAGCAACTCAAGAGCTCATTCGTATTCTTGCAAATTGAAGCACTCAAAAAACCTAGAATTTCCCAAGTGTTTCACATTGGAGAGAGCTCATTCACTAAGCCTAGATTGATAGAAATATCCAAAGCTTAGTATAAATATCTTAGCCTTTGCATTTGTTCTTATTGTAAAGGATATCTCACCCTAGTTGGAAACCAACCAAAACACAAACCCTTCGATAAGGTAGTTTGAGTGTGTGTGATTTGTTGGTGAGTTAGAGTTGTAAAGAGTGAGTAAGCTGCAGGTTAGTCAGCCAGAAAACTCTAGAGAAGAAGTTAGTAAGCTACTTGTGGTAGTCTGAAAACTTGTGTGTGTTGAGTTAGTAAGCAGTAGTGAGTCAGCCAGAAAACTCAAGGTAGAAAAGTGAGTAAGCTACAGTGAGTTAGCCTGAAAGCTTTAGAAAGTGGTTAAGGAATTTCTCTGAAGATCAGAGAGAGTGGACGTAGGAGCTTGAGTCTCTGAACCACTATAATTGCTGTGTTGTTTGCTTTCTGTACTGCATTATATATGTTGCATGCTTTAAACTGAAAGCTGATTTTACTGATATTTAGTTGGAACCAATCCACTGAACTTGCATCAAATTGTTCACAGCCTTAATCACTGTTTTATTAAAGGAAGCGAGGTTCAGCAAAGCTAAAACGAGTATAAACTTAGGGCCAACCATTCCGCACACTTGAGTAGCTAGAACAGATAGTTACCAAACTGAACTAACTCTACTGAGTGTTCAGTAAGATAATTATCTGATCCAAGCTCCTCAGGATCTCTCGATAAATTCAGGATCGGCCATTAATCTGAAGCTTCGAAATCGCTCAAGATCATTGTCTCGATGAGACTTTTGACTTCGATGCGATTTAAGCTTCTCGAGGCAAAATTATCAGACAACTCCGACCCATCCGACCTCGATGAAGAAAAAAAGTTTTAAAAATCACTGTACACGTGTATTCCCCCCCCCCATACACATGTGAGACTCGTTTGCACCGGGACCAACAAAGTTTATTATCTTTATTGGGATGACAAACCTAGAATGAGCAGTACGTCCCCCTAGAAGAAGAAGTGAAGTTATACCACTGGATGCTACATTAATAATAATTCTGTCATTAGACCTTAAACTTGCAGACAATGTCTTCCAAATTAATGTTTTTCTAGTTCCACCGTATTCGTACACGAAAAATATTTCATCTTTTCTAGAATGAACGGTCTTGAGTATTGATTCATAAACTTTGTGTTGTTCATCATTAAGTCTACTCATCAAATACTCAAAATCATTCTTCAAATCTGATCTATTGTATGCAAACTTCATCATTAACAATCTATTTCGAGATGAATGATTAGGGTCGAAGTCTGCGATAGACATACCTTCAAAGTACTACTGCAGAGCCTTGCTTACAACCCTCAACATTTTGTCTGTTTCTATAAGACAACTGTTCTTTTTTTTCATCGGTCATCGTCAATTCTACATAAAATAAAAACTAAATGTATGTATTACTTAATTTGATAATACTTGGAATAATCACATATTATATAAGCTATATGTATAGTAAATAATATTTTATTGCTGAAATAAAAAAAATATTTATTGTCTTTCAATTAATTCTTTTAGATATATGTCTTTTATACAACATTTCATTTTTTTTTTATATTTGCGATTGAAATCAGTTTATGTGAAACTTTTGTGAAAATATACTCTATAATATTTTCAATGATTTACCTACTCATTGGTAGTTAAATTTTCTAACTAAAATTTCATAGTTTTATAAGTTTAATTTAATTTAATTAATAATATTTTTTTTAGTGTTGAAAGTTTTAAAAATGTTAAAACAAAATAAATTATATAAAATTTATATTTAAATACATCACAATTTTTTTTAATAGGTGGTTTTTTATTGAAGGACACTTAATCTACATACAATTTTCATAAAATAATACCTGGCATAATGATTTGTTTGATTGGATCCAACCAATAATCAATTAGTATTAGAGGATGAGATGCATAAAATGAAAATCTAGGAAAATAATTATATATCACTAAATTAAATTTTACAACTTTTAATATTAAAAAGAATATAATTTTTTAATGAATCAAACAATTCAATCTAAATTATGACAATTCTAACAATGTTTAATCACCTTAATAATACTATAAGTTTGAGAAATATATAAAATCTTAAAAACTTAACTACTTTAATATTATAAGGTTTACCATAAACACAAACAAAATAAGTTACTCGATTGAAGCCAACCAATAATGATCATCAACTTCTGTTTATAAGAATTAATCTACATACATTTTTCATAAAATAATACTTGGAATAATTATTTGCTTTATTGAATCCAACTAATAATCAATTAGTATTAGAGGATGAGATGCATAAAATGAAAATAATTATATATAAACAAAAAAATTATAGTTTTTAATATTAAGAATAATATAATGTTTAAATGAATCAAGCAATCCAATCTAAAATATGACAATTCTAACAATGTTTAAACACCTAAATAATACTATAATTTGAGAAATATATAAAATCTTAAAAACTTAACTACTTTAATATTATAAGGTTTGACATCCACACACATAAAATGAGTTGCTTGATAGAAGCCAGCCAATAATGATCATCAACTTCTTTTTATAAGAATTTATCTACATACATTTTTCAAAAAATAATACGTGGCATAATGAGTTGCTTGTTTGAATCAAAATCAATAATCAATTAGTATTAGAGGATGAGATGCATAAAATGAAAATTTAGGAAAATAATTATATATCACTAAATCAAAATTTACAGTTTTTAGTATTAAGAATAATATAAATTTTAAATTAATCAAGCAATTCAATCTAAAATATGACAATTCTAACAATGTTTAAACACCTAAATAATACTATAAGTTTGAGAAATATATAAAATTTTAAAAACTTAACAACTTTAATATTATAAAGTTTACCATATAAACAAACAAAATGAGTTGCGTGATTGAAGCCAACCAATAATGATCATCACCTCACTTTTTTTATTTTTTTATAAGAATTAATCTACATACAATTTTCGTAAAATAATTCATGGCATAATGAGTTGCTTGATTAAAGAGAACCAATACTAAATTAGTATTAGAGAATGAGATGCAAAAAATCAAAATCTAGGCAAATAACCATATATAACTAAATCAAATTTTACAGTTTTTAATATTAATAATAATATAATTTTTAAATGAATCAAGCAATTCAATCTAAAATATGACAATTCTAACAATGTTTAAACACCTAAATAATACTATAAATTTATGAAATATATAAAATCTTAAAAACTTAACTAATTTAATATTATAAGGTTTGACATCTACACACATAAAATGAGTTGCTTGATTAAAGCCAACTAATAATGATCATTAGCTTCTTTTTATAATAATTAATCTATATATAATTTTCATAAAATAATACGTGGCATAATGAGTTGCTTGATTGTATCAAACCCAATAATCAATGAGTATTAGAGGATGAGATGCATGAAATGAAAACTTAGGAAAATAATTATCACTAAATCAAAATTTATAATTTTTAATATTAAGAATAATATACTTTTTGTAGGTCCCGAACGGGTTTTGTGAGGGTAGAAGTCTAGAGGGGAGGGGTGAATAGACTTCTAAAACTTTTCATGCGGATCAGGTGTGATTTGCAGATTTCCTAATCAGAGTGCTAGTGTATCAGTTTAGACTGATGTTCAATCTTACTGAGTGCCTAAGGGCAGATCAGCTTGATATCTGTCAGTTTAACTGAGAGTGCAGAAGCTTGTTTTTACCCGTGTGAAAAACAAGTTTTATCAATTCGGATTCTCAAGTCAGTTTTCAATCAGCTGACTAAGGTGTCAATCCTGACCAGATCAGTTGCTTGGTGCAGACTGATGTTAACTTAGAATATGTATGCAATTTTAAGCTCAGTTGTGTGAATAGTGTAAAGCAATAAAGAGCAAGTAAATGCACACAAGACTTTTATAGTGGTTCAGACGAAACCCGTCTTACGTCCACTCTTCCCTTAACACAGGGGAACCAACTTAACCAACTTAACCTACTGGACTTAGTTTATTTTGTTAGTCCAACATCCAACAGATATTTACTGAGTTCACACTCAACCGATTAGAAATCAGAAACTAGAAACCCTAGTCTGAAATTTTGCGGTGACAAACTTAACCTAACTTTGTGTTTGGGTAAAGAATGTTTGAGGGTTCCAACTGGAAATCTATCCTGGTGTTTTAGGTAGCCAAATGCTAGTGGATAGGATTTCTTGCTAAGACCAATGGGATGAACACTCTAAGAATAATCTTCAAATATGGTGTTCTTCAAGCGGAAATTCTGAAGGCTTTTTGCTACTTGAGAATTTGCGTTAATGTTGTTGTTCCGCTTTGCTCAATTGTTCATGTGAGAATAGTTGGTCTCTTGTCCACTCTCTTTTCACTTGACGAGCAATCCCATTATATAAACCTCGAAATCAAAGAGCCGTTGGAGAGCAATTTGAATTTCGGGCTATGTTAGGTAGGTTGTAGGATATGATTGTGACGTGCTCCGAATATCGGCGTGGCCGTAGGCATCATTAGCGCCGTTTATGTTGGCAGCGTCGAATCCCATAATGTCAGCTCTTTTTGTGCACGTGTCGTTTTCTCCTTGGCTTCGTGAGGCGGCACTTCAGTAATTTGTCCGTTAGACGATTGATATTCCTTTTGTAGAAGATTAAGTCTTGTCTCGGTGTATCTTTTGATTGACACGGTGTGGAGCCGACTTGATCAAGAAATTGATCGATCTACCTTGTTGAGTCTTCGATGCGCATTGTCTTAGCTCAATATCTGATTTCGGATATAGGTCTTGTCTCTTCGGTAGTCTTCGATCTTGGTGACTCAGAGCCTCGATGTCTTCGATCATCTTGAAGTCTTGAGTTTATTCTTGAGTCTTGGGTTTATCTGTGTCTTCAAGTTTATCCCCGAGTCTTGAGGTTCATCCGAGTCTTCGATGTCTTCGCCTTCACCGATCTTCCGACTTCTTGTCTTACGATTTGTTCTTAGTCTTCCGATCATCGACCTTATCCGGGTCATCGATACTTCAACGACCTATACATATTGAGTTCCCCCTCAATATGTGACCTATCTTTACATCACCTATCTATACATTTCAATTTGGTCATCTTAATCGATTATAAGTCATCGATCGACTAACAAGTCCGACCGGTCCTATTACAACTGTTTGGAACTTCCATCAAAACTAATAATACAGATTTCCCAACAATTTCCCCCTTTTTGATGGAACCAAAACACTTAATCAGAAAAACAGATACCACGAATAGAAATACAGATAATGAAATTAGTACATACCTTAGAAGACAATGAGATGTTGTCTTAGAATCGAGAGAGGCGGAATATTTCATTCGAGATAGGTGTGTGCATTATAGAATACATGAAAAGCGTACCTATATCGCCGATTCCAAGTAGTCTTCTTCGTGTACTTGAACATTTGCGACTCTTTGAGGATGCCAAACATCTTGTACATCCTTTGCATCAGTTTGTCCAGATCCTCTCTTCTATGGATCCCTCCTTTTTCAGCAAATCCATAGTAGGCATTCTTGAACTTTACAGTGTCTAGCTTTTTGTCTGGACGTAAAGGTGGAAGGAGTAGTTCAAAGGGTGGAGCTTCGGTATCGATGACATGATCTTTCCTTCTTTCATCCTTTATGCGGTAGAAGTCCGGATACTTTGTTTCTAACCAGTTTCGGAATTCATCATCATTTTCAGTCTGATCTTGATGAATTGGAATCTTCTCCAGGATGTAGACGTCACATAACCATTCTCCTCTGATTTGATCACATTCTGGAAGCAGATCTAGTCGTGCACAGAGGATGTCTTTAACAGGTGCCGGAAGGGCATTCTTCTCCCAAGCAATCTCCTCTGCTGCAGCTTCGTTCTTCCTCTTCCTTCGGATGTAAGGGATGTTTAGTCCCTTAGCCTCTGCTAACTTCTGCTTCTTGATGGCGGCCTCTCTTATTCTCTGTCTTGTCTGCTCTTGAATTTGTTCAGGAGTCATCTGGCTTTTGGTGGAGAATAGCTGGCCTTGTCTCTGATCTTCCGCAGTTGCTTTCATCATCTTGCCTTTGCCTTTCTTTCTCCTCAGAGTCTGCTCAGGTTCATCTTGTTCGTCTTCTTCAGCTAATTTCTTAGCGAGTTCAAGGCTCTTGGCCTGATCATCAGTTTCCATTCTTTTCTGTACGAACGTAGAAAAGTCTTCAATCTTGTCGACTTTGGCAAAGTAACCTCTGAAAAGAGCGGTTTTACGTTCGATCTCTTTACTATGTTGCTCCACGGTTTTTCACTTCAAAGAACGATTGGTAGATGGAGTGGTAGGCAAGTCGAATCTGATGGATTTTGGTAAAGATGCAATTGTTACCAAGCGTATGCATTTTCTTTTCTTCTCTTTATTCTCATGTCCTTCCCTCTTTTTGGTTTCATCAAAGAGGTTGGACATCTTGTGGTTCAGAGCATTGAATTGTCGTGTGATCTCCTCTCTGAGTTCCTCGACAACAAGAGGGGTGATCTGAACGGTGGCGAAAAGTCTGCGAGTTTCAAGAAGCGTCGAGAGCGACTTCGATGTCTGTCTTGCTTGCTTCTGCTTGAAGGTTACAAAGTGTTTCCAACCCATATCCATGTGGTTGTCGGTTTTCTCAAAGATGCCCGACATTCTCCAAAAGTACACGTATGCGATTGAGCATATCTATCTGAACTTTGAGTTTGTCAGACTGGAGATTGAGCTTCTCGGCAAGAGGATTGACTAGTTGCATTACTTCAGAAAGGATGGCATTATGCATCCCAGCTGTGTGACTTCTTTCTCTGTCAACTAGTTTTGCTTGCTCTTCTTCAAATCGCTTCATCAGATCTGCTGTGAGCGCTGCGAATTTGTCTTCAATAGCAGCCTTGATCCAATCCTGAATCTTCTGAGTATAAAGATCTAGGGTATCAGAGCTCATCGTAGCAGTCTGGTCAGATGTTGAAGCCTTGCCAAGTTGGGTCTCATCTGCAGCACCCATTCTTGGTTCATCGACAACTCCCTCATGATCTGTAGGAAGTGGAACGGTTTCCTTCCTGTTATCAGCAATCCCAAACCTTTCGTGAATCAACCATCTGATATCATCGTCAGATGCCAATTCAACAGCACTTTCAATCCCAGCATTGTTTAAGCATTTCAACTCCAAGTCGACAAAGAAATCTGATCCCAGAGTTGTCATGAGAATCAGAAATTCTTCAATGCTTTTTAGTCGGATATCCCTCCAGAACACGATTTCTTGTATATGTTGCTGGATACCAGGATGTTGATCCAATTCAGGGCATAGATCCAGCAGATACTCCTTGATCTGTTGCTTCATTATCCTTATGATGGGGCTTTCTGGAGCAGGTGAAGCAAGCAATGTTCTGGTGTTAAAGGGATTATGAGAGATGGACACTCGTTTGTTGGATCTCTCAGGTTCTTGAGACTTGATCGGGGATTGGGATTTTTGTGGTTCAGGTTCGTTTTCAGCATGTTGAGGGTGTTCAGTTTCCTGAACAGGTTTATTGATTGGTGGTGTGGGAGATGTTGTTCTGATAGGTGAGGGTGAGGGTGAGAAGGTTTTGTGGGGAGAGGGTGGTGGTGATGATTTTTGTGGAGAGGGTGATGTTGATTTGGAAGTGGGCATTGGCGATCTTGCTCTCTGGAAGATCTTGGTGAGAGGCAGAGAATCAGATGGTGATTCTTCCTCAGGTTGCTCCACTTCTGTCCCTCTGACAGATTTCTCTCCTTCTGCTGCGATCATCTGCTCTTCCCTTACTTCTCTGATAGTGGGCTCAGATCGGACTGCTATCTCTTCTTCTGATCCTACTTGCATCAGATCCTTCGTTCTGCTGACTTGCTGGGCAGAACTTGGAGCAGTTTTCAGAGGAGATGTGACTCTCTTCTGACGTTTCCGCTGAGCATCTGGTTTCTTGGCCAGATCCTTCCTCTTCATCCTCTTCTCTGGAACGGCCTTTTCCTGCACTTCAGAAGATGCAGTTGCCTTATCTTTTCCCTTCTTTTCTCCCTTGGGTTTGGGCACATAAGGAGTTGGATCTTCATCAGATTGTCCAGGTAGGGACTCATCCTTGCCCAATATGGCCTTGTGCTTTGCTTGGTAAATCTTCGCTCCATTCTCGTTTCATTCATAATTCTGTGGCAGCTTATCTGACAGAATGATAGAGATTTTGTGTATGAAGGAACACTTGGAAGATAAGCACACTTCATTGCTCTGGGTCAGTTCGAACTTCCCGCAGTCTTTCCTCAGTCGTGCCTTGACCATACCCAACCAATCGATATTTGAAGCCTTCTTTATTATTGCAGCCATGACACTTATCTTATATGAAGTAACCGCATCAAGGCTGTAAGTTGAGCACATGATCACCTTCTGAACGATCTCAAGAAGAAGGCGATATTTTCTCTTCAGATAGGATGTTTTGACGTTCGTCGTGTTCTCCTTGTTTGCAGGTCTCAACAGCTCGGCTTCAAGAAATTCCTTTTCTCCTACATCAGTCGTGTAGGTCTCTGGATTGATGCTTTCTCGAGTTAGACCGAATAACCCCTGGAGATCGTCATTCGACACTCGAACTTCCAGTCCGCCAACGGAAGAAATCAGGTCAGCATCATTGTCTTCATCCCTCTGTAGATTACATAGAAACTCTTCATGGGTGTGGACGATGTTCTGATGTGTACAGCAATATCGTTCCAGCCCACACGCTCGCAAGCACTCCAGAATTTTCAGCGATTCAGGATCTGAGGTGATGGTGAAACTACGTACTTTTCATCAATGATGCCTTTCTTCATCGATTCAAAGTTGCAGAACTTTTTCCCTTAGCCCGGTCGTGGAACAAGATATGCCATTTCAGAAATTGATTCGAATGATTTAGAGATCGGAAGAGTAGAATCAATTGATTTCGAAAGTAATTCTCTGAAGATTTTGAAAATTTTGATCTTTTTAGAACTTTGAGAAGACGAAGTAGTGGAAAGAAGTTTTCTGAGAAAGATTTGGATTTTATAGAATACGAGGGAAAAACTTTTTGCACAACTTTCCAAAGTACTCAAGTATCCGTGTTTTGAAATCAGTGGCTGAGATTAGTCGGCCAAAAAGTATTTTGATCGCACGGTTGAGAAAACTAGTCTTCTCATTTTTTGAACTCGAAAATTCGCAATAAAACGCATTAAAAACACATTTCTAAGTCCGCATTAAAAGTTTTGCAGAGCATGCGTCATAAAGTGAAAACAGAGTAAAAATTATTTATTTAAATAATGCATATAAGGTATTCAGAAAAGGATAAATAAGAGAACGTATCTGACTGATTGATATTGTAATCAACCAGTTACCACTTGTGATCCGATCTGGTACGTGTTGACTTTACTGATGGTAGCCTTAAGCATTTCCCAACAATATCTCACTCATCTGATCAGATTCTTGTGTGATACACTTCGTTACTTATCTGATCCACTTATCTGATACACTTCATCCTTCAATCTTCTTCTAATTAGCCCGCATTTACTGAAGTCAACTCCCGCCTAAACATTTACTTCGGGGAGTTAAAAAGTCGCCTCGATTCCCAAATTGGCGCGATTTGACATTCCATAATAATGGCATAGATACGCTGTAATTACTCACACCGTCAACTCATCCAACCATTAGCCACGTGTTCCTTACGCGTTGTCGATGCAAATTTCTCTTAAGATTTTCTGAGAAAATAAATTTGCATTTATACCCCTAATTTCCTTCTATAAATTAGCCTGGGGTGTTTAGGCAAACAACACAACATAAACCATTTATCTTCTTTAGCATATACTTCATGCTTTTCCGATGAGTTCCTTATTTCCGGTGAAACTTCCGGTGGGAACCTTTAACCCTTTTCCAATGAATTCAGCTTCTCAAATCAACTCTGTGTGTTCCTTCACACTGCTTTCATCGTCATCTAAGATTTCACATATGATCAATGCTAAGCTTCTTTACCACCATGGAGGCGGGTCTGCTAAGGTAAATGAGATGGCACTTCTCCTAACCGTATGCACCTTGTGCGCCTATCGAGATGACGGAATTAGCATCAACAGACTCAGTCTGAAACAAAACATGGGTTTGATATACAATCTTGTGTATCAAACTCAATATTTGCATGAGACACTCATGGTCATATGGTCTTTGTGACCAAACCTGTGGCACTGTGTCCCATTTAACAGCTGGAGAGCCCATTGATTTTAGGTCTAAGGGCTCCTAGCTTAAAGATCCTTCAAGGCCCTCTCTCGCTCCTCACTCCGAAGCTCTAAGAGTGGCTTTCAGGATTCTAGAAGCTTCTCTGCGCCCCTTGGGAAAAAGGAAAATGAAAGCGTCAGCTTTTAAAATCTCTCTCTCTCCTTCCCTACCTTGGGTTGGCTTAGGGCTTATGGTTTATGTAGCGACCTCCGGGTCTTCTTGTACTTGTAATACCACTTGAAGATAGCTTGTAGGTAGCTTGTGATATCACTTGTAACTTGTAAATCTGACCTTCAGGTCCTTATCAATGAAAAATTATGTTATTACATTGCTGTGTTGCTTCTTCTGACTTATGCGATCTGTAGCTTTACTTGACTTACTTGTTGACTGCAGCTTTAATCGTCTTATAAAGTAATCTTCCAATATGATCAGTTCCCCCTTAATCTGATATGTCTTGAACTGATCTGCTCCTTGTCTGAACTTCAGATCGGCTACTTATCTGACTTTCTGATCTGCTCCTTATCTGAACTTCAGATCGGCTCCTTGGCTGGTCGTCTAATCAGTTGAGATTCCTAAATCAATTGATTTCTCTTAACCTGGTTAGTCTTTTAACCAGTTGGTTCTGGAGATCAGTCCACCAATCATTTCTGGTGCATTTTCTCCGAGATCCAGAAGCCCTAGCTCGTTGCATAACTCTCTGGAATCTGATCTCATCTAGCGACTTAGTTAGAATATCAGCTTTCTGCTTGTCAGTATGGATCTTTTTGTTGCGAGACCGGAGAGAAATTTGAAAAGTAAAGAGATGGGTACGAAAAGAAAGTTAAAATCAGGGTTTCTAATGTCAGAAGGAAACCTGAGTGAAGAATCTGAGGCTCAGGATCCACCTGAGTCAAAGAAGCTGAACGAAGAAACTGAGGCTCAGGATCCACCTGAGCCAATTTATCTGAACGAAGAAACTGAGGCTCAGGATCCACCTGAGCCAATTTATCTGAACGAGCAAACTGAGGCTCAGGATCCACCTGAGCCAATTTATCTGAACGAGCAAACTGAGGCTCAGGATCCACCTGAGCCAATTTATCTGAGCGAGAATACTGAGGCTCAGGATCCACCTGAGCCAATTTATCTGAATGGCTTATCTGAATGAATGAAGGTTTGGGCTTCACGTAAATGGGCCCAAACATTTAGAATAATCTAGAATATCCTTTATATATTTTAGATTCTGTTTTTAATTACCTAAAGAATATCCACTGTTGTGTGGACCCCAATGTTAGTTACAAATACGGCACTGGCCGATGAATGAGAATATCAGAAAATTGACATCACTCTCTCTCTTCTAACTACCTCTCCCTATCTAAATTCTCTCTCTCTCCCTAATTCTTCATATCTTCAAATCTTCATATCTTGTTCTTCAAGCAATTTACATTTCCTGCAATATTATTCCATAAAATCCCAAAAACATATTACGATCATCCAGAAAATATCAAAAACGTAACATTTGGTATTCCAGAGCCAAGTTTTGATCATGGCTTTGGGAACGCGCTCCAAGGATCTGCAAGAATCACACAGGAAGCTGGAATTATTAATCCAAATGGAAGCCATGAAGCTGGAAGCAGTAGAAGGGAAGCTAACAGACAATATGCATGGTTTAACAACCAAGATGGAGGAGAAATTTGAGCTTATGACTAACACTTTGGCAGCTATGCAGTTACAACTGTTGAATATGGAAAAAGGCAAGGGGCACAATGAAGGGCCCTCTATTTTGGGGAGTCCTAACTTTGGATCTGGTGGTGGAGGGCCTAACTATGGAACTGCTATTGGGGGATCATCCTTCCAGTATCAGGAATCTCCAAGGAGGTTAACTGATGGTACTCAATTTCACAACCCAGTGCCTAAGATTGAATTCCCTAGGTTTGATGGCTCTAAACCTAGGTTATGGGTACTGAGATCCAATGGGTATTTTAAACTTATGCCCAATATGACTGATCAACAAAAAATCACTTTGGCTACTATCCATTTTGAGGGTAAAGCAGCACTATGGGTTCAGAATTTCAATCAAAGAAATGTGGAATTAACTTGGGCACAATTTTTGGTTATTCTCTCAACTAGATTTGAGGAGATTAAGGACTCTGCAGTGATTTCTGAGTTTAACAAACTCAAACAATCTGGTAGCTATGAAGATTATGTTGATAAGTATGAGGAGCTGAAAGCTTGTATGCTGGTAGTCACTGGGATGTATTCTCAGAAACCTACTTTGTGGCAAGTTTCATTGGAGGACTTAATGAGGAGCTACAAGCTACAGTAGCCATGTTTGAACCTACCACACTTCAACATGCTATTAAATTGGGCAGGAAGCAAGATCAGGCTACTGTCGCACTAACTAAAAAACTTAAGCCCTATTCCAGGGTTTCTAATCCTAACCCTAACCCTAACCCAAACTCTAACTCTAATTTTATGCAGTGGAAGAAGGGTGATGTTACTGGGGGCCCTTCCAGTAAAGGGAAACCACCTTTTAAAATCTTATCTCCTACAGAGATGGCAGCTAGGAGGGAGAAGGGACTATGTTATAACTGTGATGAACCTTTTGTGCATGGGCACAAATGCAAACAGAGAATTTCATACATGATTCTGGCAGAAGAAGAGGAAGATACTCAAACCTTCTCTTCTCCTACCAATGAAGGGGAGGAACAGGTTGTTTATGGGGCTGACATCATGGAAGAGGTCCAGATGACACTAAATGCTCTAAGTGGTGAAGATGGAGTTACTACCATGAGGCTTTTTGGAGAGTTTGAACACCACAAACTCCACATTCTCATAGACTCGGGAAGCACCCTGAGTTATATACAAAAGGCTACTGCTAAGAGGCTCAAATGCCCTTTGAGTGATGCTAAACCCATACTGGTGAAGGTTGCTAATGGGCAAAGGTTGGTCAGCTCACAACAAGTGAATCCTTTCACTTGGAACATGCAGGGACATCAGTTCACCTACCCACTGAGGTTGTTGGAGAATGAGGGTTGTGATCTGATCCTAGGAGGGGATTGGTTAAAATTTTGCACACCAATTGAGCTTGACTATGAAAAGATGACCTTCACAGTCAACTTACTTGGGAAGAGGGTGAAACTACAAGCACTTACTTCAACAACTGAGTGTAAGTTGATTTCTGATGTGGGATTATATCAAATGATCCACACAGAGGCCCTTAAGGAAGTTAATGAGATGTATTTAATTACATCAGCACCTCCTACCCACATTGAAGATGATCCTGAGTTACATAAGTTACTACTAGCTTATAAAGATATATTTGAGGAACCAGTAGAATTACCACCAGGGAGGGGGGTGGAACACCAGATTATACTCAAACCAGGGAGCATCCCTAAACAGCAGTATCCATATAGAACTTCTCACAGCCATAAGGAGGAGATTGAGAAGATTGTAAAGGATTTGCTGACTACAGGAGTAATCCAACACAGTAAGAGCCCTTTTGCTTCACCTGTGATTTTGGTGAAGAAAAAAGATGGCACCTGGAGGCTATGTGTGGATTATAGGTACCTTAATGAACTCACAATCAAGCACAACTACCCTATTCCTATCATTGATGAATTATTAGATGAGCTCAAGGGTGCTAAGATCTTTTCAAAGATAGATTTGAGGTCAGGGTACTTTCAAATCCTAATGAAGAAGGAGCATAGGCAATTGACTGCTTTCAGGACCCATAATGGTCATTATGAATTCCTAATGATGCCATTTGGGTTGTGCAATGCACCTGCTACATTTCAATCATTGATGAATCAGGTGTTCAGGGATCACTTGAGGAAATTTGTGTTGGTCTTTTTTGATGATATCCTCATTTACAGCAATGAGGAAACACAACATTTAGATCACTTGGAAGCAGTTTTACAACTTTTGAGGGCCAATAAGTTGTTTGCTAAGAGGAGCAAATGTAGTTTTGGCCAGACTAGTGTGGAGTATTTGGGCCACATAATTTCTAAAGATGGAGTTGCCATTGATCCAGGAAAGATTGAGTGTATGGTTCAATGGCCAAAACCACAAACCATTAAACAACTGAGGGGTTTTTTGGGATTAACAGGATATTACAGGAAATTTGTGAAGGGATATGGTTTCATCAGCAAACCACTCACTTCCTTACTCAAGAAGGACAGTTTCAAATGGAACCCTGAGGCAGACCTAGCTTTTCAGAGGTTGAAGGAAGCCATGGTGAGTGTTCCAGTGCTAGCATTGCCTGATTTCACAAAGAGGTTTGTGGTGGAAACTGATGCTAGTGGGAAGGGAATTGGGGTTGTTCTTATGCAAGAAGGTAAGCCCATTGCTTACATGAGTAAGTCCTTGTGTCCAAGGAACCAAGCACTCTCTGTCTATGAGAGGGAGTTTTTGGCAGTACTAATGGCCATTGAGAAGTGGAAACACTACTTGCAGGGACAGAAAATCACTATAAAGACTGACCAACAATCTTTGAAACAAGGTGGTAACTCCACTACAACAAAGATGGATTACTAAGTTGCTGGGTCTTGACTATGAGATTCTGTATAAAAAGGGGAGTGAGAACAGTGCAGCTGATGCACTATCCAGGAAGGAGAACAGTTGTTCTGCTATTTCTACAATGGTCCCAACTTGGTTGGATCAGGTCCTGCTAAGTTACACTGATGATGGTTACATTCAGGAAATCATCAAAGCCAAAGGTACTGATCCTAATACTTATCCCTTAATTCAGGTCACTAATGGCATTATGAGATATAAGAAGAGGCTGGTTGTGGGTAGCAGTAGTGGATTAAGAGATTTAATCCTTTCTGAAATGCACTCCACCCCCTATGGAGGGCATTCTGGGGTTACAGGAACTTATCAGAGGCTTAAGAGGATGTTTTTTTGGCCTAATATGAAAAATGATGTGTTGATGTGGGTCAAGAAGTGTGAAGTATGTGCCAGAAATAAATCCAGCTCAGGTTTATACCCTGGCCTCCTACAACCCTTACCCATACCAGACCAAGCATGGTCTCATATCTCTATGGATTTCATAGAGTGGCTTCCTAATTCTTGGGGAAAGAATGTAATATGGGTAATAGTGGACAGATTCACTAAATACTCACATTTCATAGCCCTATCACATCCATATACTGCTACATCTTTAGCTAAGGTGTTTTTGGATGTTATCTATAAGCTGCATGGGTTACCAGCTAGTATAGTGAGTGATAGGGACAAAATATTTACTAGCTGTTTTTGGAAGGAACTATTTAAGCTGGTGGGAACTCAATTGCACCTAAGCTCATCTTATCACCCCCAATCTGATGGACAGACTGAAAGGGTGAATCAATGTTTGGAACAGTACTTGAGGTGTTTAGTAAGTGACAACCCTGAGCAGTGGTTGAAGTGGCTACCCATGGCAGAATACTGGTACAACACAAATTATCATTCAAGCCTGAGGATGACACCCTTTGAGGCTCTCTACGGATATACTCCTACAGGATTCACTTATGGCCCATATTTGGATTCAACAAATGAGGAGGTTACATATCTGCTTGCTCACAGACAGCACATCATACAGCAAGTCAAGGTTAATCTAGTCAAAGCACAGAATCGCATGAAGGTACAAGCTGACAAGCATAGACAAGAGAGGGTTTTCGAGGTAGGTGACCAAGTTTTTCTCAAACTTCAACCCTTTCGGCAGAATTCCATTCAATACCGAAAGAATTTGAAATTATCATCAAAATACTTCGGCCCCTATACAATCCTGCAGAGGGTAGGGAGTGTGGCTTACAAATTAGATCTACCAATTGGGTCAAAGATTCACCCCGTCTTCCATGTTTCGTTACTCAAGAAACACATAGGGGTTAAGTACGTACCTTCACAGAGTCTTCCAGATGTTGATAGCAATGGCCTTTTCGCGATCCAACCTTACTATGTCACCGAAATACTTGACACTTGGAAAGCAGAAAGGAGAAAGATCAGGTTCGTGTCTATTAGGTTACCGAAGAATGGAAAATCGATTCATGGGAAGATACCGCCTTTATTCTGCGAAATTTTCCTACATTCCATCCTTGGGGACAAGGATCTTTCGTTGGAGGGAGTATTGTTGCGAGACCGGAGAGAAATTTGAAAAGTAAAGAGATGGGTACGAAAAGAAAGTTAAAATCAGGGTTTCTAATGTCAGAAGGAAACCTGAGTGAAGAATCTGAGGCTCAGGATCCACCTGAGCCAAAGAAGCTGAACGAAGAAACTGAGGCTCAGGATCCACCTGAGCCAATTTATCTGAACGAAAGAATCGAGGCTCGTGATCCACCTGAGCCAATTTATCTGAACAAGCAAACTGAGGCTCAGGATCCACCTGAGCCAATTTATCTGAGCGAGAATACTGAGGCTTAGGATCCACCTGAGCCAATTTATCTGAATGGCTTATCTGAATGAATGAAGGTTTGGGCTTCACGTAAATGGGCCCAAACATTTAGAATAATCTAGAATATCCTTTATATATTTTAGATTCTGTTTTTAATTACCTAAAGAATATCCACTGTTGTGTGGACCCCAATGTTAGTTACAAATACGGCACTGGCCGATGAATGAGAATATCAGAAAATTGACATCATTCTCTCTCTTCTAACTACCTCTCCCTATCTAAATTCTCTCTCTCTCATTAATTCTTCATATCTTCAAATCTTCATATCTTGTTCTTCAAGCAATTTACATTTCCTGCAATATTATTCCATAAAATCCCAAAAACATATTACGATCATCCAGAAAATATCAAAAACGTAACACTTTTCCATCCTGATATTCTTCTTTTCAACGTGATCTCTGATAAAATGGTGTCTGACATCCACATGCTTGCATCTTATATGTAGAACAGGATTTTGAGTGATTGCAATAGCACTATTATTGTCACAGAATATAGGTACGTTCTTAGCTACGATGTTGTAATCCCTCAGCTGCTGACTTAGCCAGAGCAGTTGGGAACAACAGCTTCCTGCAGCCATATATTCTGCTTCAGTAGTAGATGTCGCAACTGATGTCTGCTTCTTCGAAAACCAAGAGATCTGTTTATTTACCAGAAACTGACATGAACCTGAGGTTGACTTCCTGTCGATTCTGCAACCTCCATAATCAGAATCAGAATACCCACTAAGCTCTAGATTATCATCTGATTGGTAAAATAAACCAAGGTTTACAGTCCCCTTCAGATACTTGAGAATCCGCTTAGCTGCTTCTAGGTGGCTTTGCATTGGATTTGCTTTTGAAATCGACACACATACACCTACTTGCCAAAAAGTAATGTCCAGTCTGGCCGGCGGTCGGTATAGTAGTGATCCAATCAGAGCCCTATATTCTTTCTGATTAACTTTCTGACCATCTTCATCTGGATCCATCTTGAACCCGGTCATCATGGGAATTAAACTTCCTTGCAATGTTGAACTCCAAACTTTGCCAGTAGATTCCTTGTGTACTTCGCCTGGCAGATGAATATCCCTTCTATACTCTGCTTGACTTGTAAACCCATAAAGTAATTCATCTGACCCATCATGGACATCTCGAACTTCCCTTGCATCAATTTGCTGAACTTCTCACACAGCTTCTTGTTGGGAGATCCGAAGATGATGTCGTCCACGTAAATCTGAACCATCAGAATATCTTCTCCATCTTCTATTCTGAATAAGGTTATGTCCACTATTCCTTTAGTGAACCCGCTGTCTATCAAGAACTGAGAGAGTGTATCATACCAAGCTCGAGGAGCTTGTTTCAGGCCGTAAAGAGCTTTCCTTAAACGGTACACTTGGTTGCCTTTTTCAAAGCCTGGAGGTTGTTCGACATAAACTTCCTCTGCTAGTACCCCGTTTAAGAATGCACTATTTACATCCATCTGATACACAATGAACCCTCTGTGGGCAGCATATGCCAGAAACAACCGAATGGCTTCTAGGCGAGCGACTGGTGCAAAGGTCTCATCATAATCAATTCCTTCTGATTGTGAATACCCCTTAGCAACAAGTCTTGCCTTATTCCTGGTTATGACATTATTCTCATCTCTCTTGTTCTTGAATACACACTTCGTGCCAATCACGTCTTGATGAGTTGGTCTGTCTACCAATTTCCAAACTTGATTCCTCTCAAACTGTTCCAGTTCCTCTTCCATGGCTAGAATCCAGCTTGCGTCTTGTAGAGCTTCCTCTACTGTAGTTGGTTCCTTCAAAGACAGATAACAATAGTACATGGCACTTTCACCAATCTGATGTCTAGTTTTGACTCTATCAGATGGGTCTCCGATAATCAGATCAGTTGGATGACTGGTAATCCAGGTCCTTATTTTCTGATGTGCGTCTGTTTGGAGAACATCATCCATTTTTGATAGTAGTTCATTACTAGTGATTGGGAGTGGTGCGGAATTATGATCCACTTGATAAGAACATGTCTCAGCTGATGTTGGACTCATCATGTACTGATGTCTGTTCATAGGAACTTCAGGAGTTCCCCAAACCGGATGGTTCATTGATCTTTATCTCACGGTATATGACTTCTTCAATCGGCAGTTGTGTGTACCTTAGGGTCTGATTGGCCTGTTGAATCAGCAAGATCAAGTTCTGGGATGTACACTGTTACGTGTTCAGGTTCTTTCTCCTTGATGCTTAGCTGATCCATTTTCTGCGTATCAGGTAAAAGGTTGATCTGGTACGGCTTGTTCTGAGGCAGCTTTTTCTTGTTCAGAAGATGTCTCATCAAAGACCACATGGGGTGTTTCTTCCACAACTAGAGTTCGTTTGTTGTAAACCCCGAAAGCCTTTTTTGGATGAGGAATATCCTAAGAATATGCCCTCATCGACTTGGCCTCAAAAGTCTTCAACCCGACTTTTCCCATTGTTGTGAATGAAACACTTGCACCCAAAAACATGGAAGTATGAAACACGAGGTTTTCTGCCCTTCCACAGTTCATAAGGTGTTTTGAAGTGAGTCTTAGTAAGAGAACATCTGTTCTGAGTATGGCATGCGGTATTGATTATACGCCGAAAGCGGCTTGTGTCGCATGTTTAGCTAACATAGTCTTGGCGAACTTCCTTGAGAGTTCTGTTTCTCCGTTCTGCTTTCTCCATTTTGTTGTGGCGTTCTTGCGGTGACGTTTCATGTTGTATACCAAACTTCGGTCAAAAAATCGATAATAAAGGAATTCGGGAACTCATACCTTTATCGTCGATTTTTACTATGCTGACTCCATTCTCTTTTTGTAGCTTCTTGAGCAGCTCGGGTATCTTTGTCGTTGTCTCGTTCTTCTTGTATAAGAATACAACCCAAGTAAACTTGGAATAATCATCCACGATTACTAGAGTATATTTAATCCCATGAGGATCGATTTGGTGTAATGGGGTCCGAATAGATCCATATGGAGCAGTTGCAATCCTCTACTGGATGCTGGTCCAGGTATTCCCTTGAATGAGGCTTTAACTTGTTTTCCCTTCTGACATGCGGCACATGTCTGATCTTTGGAGAATATCTCATTCGGAAGTCCCTCAACCAAAGGCACCCTAGCTATCTTGTTAAGAGTCTTAAAGTTCAGATGACTCATTCTTTTATGCCAGAGCCAACTGCTACTTTTGGAACTCTTAACAATTAAGCATGCATTTCTTGGGCAACTGTTCCAATCTGCTGTGTAGATCGTGCCTTTCCTTGAACCAGTTAGCAAAATTTGTTGAGTAGCTCGATTCCTTATCGTACACTTGTCGCTCGAGAACTCAATGTTGAATCCGTTGTCGCGGAATTGTGATACTGATAGTAGATTGTGCTTTAATCCTTCGACATACGAGACTCCAGTTACTTGTACATCATCATTTTCTAAGGTTCCGAATCCTTTGGTAAAACCAAGGTTATCATCACCGAAGAGTACACGTGGGCCTTCTTGTTCTTTGTAAGAGTTAAGGAGATCTTTGCTTCCAGTCATGTGCCTTGAGCATCCACTATCGATGTACCAGATAGTTTCTTGTGCACCTCCTTTGTTGGCCAGTCCCACGCGAACCTGCAATCGAATCAGGCTTTAGGTTTGGAATTGGGTCCTGGGGGGTTAGTGGTGGATTTAGGGATCCACACAAACAGAGCACTTCTATGAAAATCAGATAGATTAGAAGGTCTGATTTGTCTCCCATACATATCAACATAATCATACGTCTCTTTATATGCTTTCTGATTAGTATGATTATTCGTGTGAGCCTTGGGTGACTTAGAAGACTTGGGATTTTTCTTTATATTTTGTCTTCTTTTAATCCAGTGTGGCTCAGGTGCAGTAGTCCTAGATCTCTGGTTATAAGGGTAGGTACGACTTCTACCATCGAAAGATTCATATCTTCTTGGCATAGATGGTCTTTGCAGTTTACCTATAGCTTGCTTATTAGGCAGCTGACCTTGATTGGGTCTCAGATTAGATTTCCTTTTTACAGGTTGTCTCTTCTGATACCTAATCTGCTGATCAGGTTGAGGTTTCTTCAGAAGAACTGGATTCTTCTGTTGATTCCTCGGCTGATGCTTAATCAGTTGGGGTCCATTTCTGTTCCCTTTCAGATTAGGCACTTGCCTTACTTGCTCAGCAGGTCTTTTTCCTTTATCAAATACATGTTTAGCTTTTTGTGTATCTTTATCAGAGACTCGTTTGATTACACCCTTCTGAAGTGAATCAAACGGGGTTTTTGAGGATGTAGAAGGGTTCTCATACCCAATTCCCTTCTTGTTAGTTGGCGTTCGAAAATAGGTGTTCATTTCTTGAACGATTTTTGATGACTTCGTGAAAACCTCTATTTTCTTGCGCAACCTATCCTCAGTAGATTTTAGACTCTCATGTAGTCGGAATAGCTCATCAAATTTAGCTTGAAGGATTTTGAAATCATCGACTTGTCATTTTGTTGATTGCTAGCTGATCTTTGATCTGCTTCTCCTGATCAGAAGTTTTAACTTTCAGAACATTAAGTTCCTCGATTACCTTCCGAAAGTTTTTAGTGATTCGATTCGGTGGCTTTCTTGGCAGCGTTTTCTTTAACAAAGTGATTATTTCGATCCTTAGCTTGTCATTTTCGGCTTCCACTATTGTATAAGTGTCTCTTTGCGCCGGAGAGATCATCAAGCAATTGCTCGAGTAGAGCTGCAAGTCAATCTCTCCGGCCGGATGTCTTAATAATAGCGGTGTGGAAATTGAAAAAAAAGGTTTGGAGGTTACCTCAGTTGGTCTTCCTCCTTGGACATCGGCCCGATTTCATCGTCATCCCGAAGAATATCGAGATCTTCTTGTTCGAGGAAATCAAGCTGACTTCTCGAACGAAGTCTTCTCTGAGATGAGTAGCCGAGAATCCTCGGAAAGGCGATAGGAATCATCAATTCGGATGTGTCGGCGACCATGGCTTTTTTCTCTCGACGCGTTGCTCTCTTTTGTTCCGCTTTTCTTCTCTTTCTCTAGGAGTCGGTCGGGGCGGTCGGTCTTTGTAGTGGCTGGTTTCCCATGATTGAAGCATGATCCTCGATCTATGGAACTTCCTCTGCCCGGGTGAGTCACTCATACAGTAGGATCTGTCGGGTGACTTCCCTTTTACGATAATGTCTGAACTCCTTACAGCCAGTTGTTATCTCTTCTTTCATCCGAAAGATCATCTCTTTTCTTTTTTCTTCTCTGGATCTCTTCGATCATCGGATCTGGTTCTTTCTAGTGATCTGTCGGTTGGCCTCACTGTTTCTTCCGCTCTTGATAGTCTCTCAGAGAATTTGCGATACTTACCAAGTTGAGTATTTGATCTTTCAAGTTTCTGATAGCGAGCGATCTGTTACCTTGACTCATTATGTTTCAACAGTTCGATGGCCTTTGATCTGGTCTTTGGTTGCTTTGAATGCAACTGATTTAGATGTTGAGGCTTCAGCAGGCGTCTCGTCTTCATCTGCTTGCCCTCTTTCGATTAAATCGAACTCATGGGCTTTAAGGCTTAGGAACAAGCTACTTGGCTTCATCTTGGATATATCTTGGAAATCCTTGATTACCGTGACTTTCATGTCCCACTTCTTGGTGAGAGATCTCAGTATCTTGTAATTGATGTCTTTGTCTGACATCTCTCTTCCAAGTTCTCGTAGCTTATTTACTGACATGGTGATCCTCCCATCGAGCTCGTTGATGGTCTCATTGGGCAGCATTTTGAGTTTTTCGAATTTCACCAGTTCAGCTTGTAGCCGGTTGTCTTTGATCTGATCATTTCCTTCGCACATCTCAGCAAGAGTATCCCACATTTGTTTCGCAGTTTTGAGAAACTTTATCTTCTCCTTGGTGACTTTATCCATCGTCTTCATGATTATATGCCTGACGATTGTATCTAGAGTATACAGCTTTCTTTCTTCTGCATCCATCAAGGCTGGGCTTTTTCGTACAAGACTTCCCGGTGCATGATCTAGATCTCCTCCAACTGCTGGGTAATGGGTCCTCGTTCAATGACTTCCATCATTCTGCCATTTATCGATCCCAGATGATTGCACATGTATATAGTTCAATCTGCATACTCATCAATTGAAAACTTAGGCAGATCATGATACATACCAGAGATATTATCCATGCTGAGTGATTTTGAAAATGAATGAGTTTTGAAAATGGTTTTTCAAGATCTATTCAAATGACCACAAAGATTCTTCCTCAAGAATCGATGATACTCAAAGCCAGTGGTCTGTAGAACCACTGCTCTGATACCACTTGTAGGTCCTGAACGGGTTTTGTGAGGGTAGAAGTCTAGAGGGGAGGGGTGAATAGACTTCTAAAACTTTTCGTGCGGATCAGGTGTGATTTGCAGATTTCCTGATCAGAGTGCTAGTATATCAGTTTAGACTGATGTTTAATCTTACTGAGTGCCTAAGGGTAGATCAGCTTGATATATGTCAGTTTAACTGAGAGTGCGGAAGCTTGTTTTTACCCGTGTGAAAAATCAGTTTTATCAATTCGGATTCTCAAGTCAGTTTTCAATCATCTGACTAAGGTGTCAATCCTGACCAGATCAGTTGCTTGGTGCAGACTGATGTTAACTTAGAATATGTATGCAATTTTAAGCTCAGTTGTGTGAATAGTGTAAAGCAATAAAGAGCAAGTAAATGCACACAAGACTTTTATAGTGGTTCAGACGAAACCCGTCTTACGTCCACTCTTCCCTTAACACAGGGGCACCAACTTAACCAACTTAACCTACTGGACTTAGTTTATTGTGTTAGTCCAACACCCAATAGATATTTATTGAGTTCACACTCAACAGATTAGAAATCAAAAACTAGAAACCCTAGTCTGAAATCTTGCGGTGACAAACTTAACCTAACTTTGTGTTTGGGTAAAGAATGTTTGAGGGTTCCAACTGGAAATCTATCCAGGTGTTTTAGGTAGCCAAATGCTAGTGGATAGGCTTTCTTGCTAAGACCAATGGGATGAACACTCTAAGAATAATCTTCAAATATGGTGTTCTTCCAGCGGAAATTCTGAAGGTTTTTTGCTTCTTGAGAATTTGAGTTAATGTTGTTGTTCCGCTTTGCTCAATTGTTCATGTGAGAATAGTTGGTCTCTTGTCCACTCTCTTTTCACTTGACGAGCAATCCCATTATATAGACCTCGAAATCAAAGAGTCGTTGGAGAGCAATTTTAATTTCGGGCTATGTTAGGTAGGTTGTAGGATATGATTGTGATGTGCTCCAAATATCGGCGTGGCCGTAGGCATCATTAGCGTCGTTTATGTCCGCAGCGTCGAATCCCATAATGTCAGCTCTTTTTGTGCACATGTCGCTTTCTCCTTGGCTTCGCGAGGCGGCACTTCAGTAATTTGTCCGTTAGACAATTGATATTCCTTTTGTAGAAGATTCGTCTTGTCTGGTGTATCTTTTTGATTGACACCAGGTGTGAGCTGACTTGATCAAGAAATTGATCAGTCTACCTTGTTGAGTCTTCTGATGCAGATTGTCTTAGCTCAATATGCAGACTCGGCTGATATAGGTCTTCAGGTCTTCTGGTAGTCTTCTGATCTTCAGGTGACTCTGAGCCTCAGTGTCTTCAGTCATACTGAGTCTTCAGGTTTGTTACTGAGTCTTCAGGTTTATCTGTGTCTTCAGGTTTATCTGAGTCTTCAGGTTCATCTGAGTCTTCAGTGTCTTCTGTCTTCACCTGATCTTCTGACTTCTTGTCTTCTGATTTGTTCTTAGTCTTCTGATCATTTGACCTTATCTGGGTCATCTGATACTTCGACCGGACCTATACATATTGAGTTCCCCCTCAATATGTGACCTATCTTTTACATCAGCTATCTATACATTTCAGCTGGTCATCTTAATCTGATTCTAAGTCATCAGTCAGCTAACAGGTCTGACTGGTCCTATTACAACCTGTTTTGGAACTTCCATCAAAACTAATAATACAGATTTCCCAACAATTTTTAAATAAATCAAGTAATGCAATCTAAAATATGACTATGCTAACAATGTTTAAACACCTAAATAATACTATAAGTTTGAAAAATATATAAAATCTTAAAAGCTTAACTACTTTAATTTTATAAGGTTCATCATATACACAAACAAAATGAGTTGCCTGATTGAAGTTAACTAATAATGATCATCAATTGCTTTTGTTAAGAATTAATCTACATACAATTTTCATAAAATAATATGTGGCATAATGAATTGTTTGATTGAATCCAACCAATAATCAATTTGTATTAGAGGATGAATTGCTTGATTTACCATATACACAAACAAAATGAATTGCTTGATTTATCATACAATAGAAGCTCGAGTATTTTGTGAATTAAGAATATGTGACCAAATATGTTTCGGTAAATTTATGAAAATCTTCGTTTAGTATTTGATACGTTCTTTCTTTTCCAAATCTTCACAATTATAATCATAAATGGTGTACAAACAAATCTATTGATATGGAGTAGTAATGATATTCAGTAAAAACAACTACAATAGTAATGCTATAAAAACAAACTAATTATCAAAAGTTACATAATATTCTAATTCCTTCTACACAGCTATAATCTTTTCTAAAATAAAAAAGCATCATGATAAGATTATTTTTATAAAAACGATTGTTGGGCAATAAAATTAATAAAAATTAAAATCTATAACCCTAATATTACAGACTTCCTTCAAGCATTTAATTTTCTTCAGCTTCTTCAGAGGATCCACACAGTTCACCATATACGACATGCAAATCGTCAATATCGTTGAGATAAATAATTGGCTTGAAATGTCGTTGAGATAAACAATTTGCTTGGAAATAGGAACACGCTCGGTTACAATCTCATTAGTATCATATAAAACTGACAGAATTCCTAACTCATTGGGAATTGTCCTAAATTTAAGAGTAAAAAAAATATAATTCTTAATACACAAAAAATAAAATGAAACTACTCCTAATGAGATTAAAAAAATGGAGTGTAAAACTTCTCTTTATATAGGTTGGAGAACCAAAAATTTGTCCTCGGAATAAGCAAGTAATAAAGAGGCAATTAATTTCATTTATGTATTTATCAAAACTACTATGAATAAATTGTGTAACAAATGTATGGTTGAGATTGATTGTTGAAGATCTAACGGTGGAGGAAAAAGAGCGTGAAAACAAAAATGGTAATATGTAGGTGTATTATATAGTTATAGATTATCTAATACACAATCCTACAAACCATTCAACATATAATGCCCAACAAAAACACAAGTGAATAGTGCAATCCCATATAATTCAATCATAACAAATCAATCCTAACTCTAAATCCAAACATGCCCTTATATAAAATTTGTAGTGTCACTTGGTAGGGGTAATAAATTGTAGGTCCCGAACAGGTTTTGTGAGGGCAGAAGTCTAGAGGGGAGGGGTGAATAGACTTCTGAAAAAAATTTCGTGCAAGATCGGGTGTGAAGGCAAGTTGTCTGATCAGAGTGCGAGTGAATCAGTTTGGACTGATATCCAACTTACTGATCGCCTGATGGCAGATCAGTTCGGTGTCTTTCAGTTTAACTGATGTGCAGAAGCAAGTTTTAACCCGTGTGAAAAACCAGTTTTATAGAATCAGAATCTGCTTGTCTGTTTTCAGTCAGATGACAAAGTGTCAAGCTAACCAGATCATTTGCTTGTTGCAAAGCTGATCTAGACTCAGAATATGTATGCAGCGTCAAATTTGGTAGTGTGCTATAGTGTAAGCAGGTAAATCAGATAAGCACACAAGATTTTTATAGTGGTTCGGACAACCAGTCCTACGTCCACTCTTCCCTATCAGCAGGGGCACCAACTAACCAACTGGACTTAGTTTAATGTGTTAGTCCAACACAGTACAACAGATGTTTAAGGAGTTCTCACTCAACCGATCCCAGAAATCAGAAACTAGAAATCCTAGTCAGAAATTCTAGTATTTATGTAGCCTAAAGCTAGAGGATGAGATTTCTATGCTAAGAACAATGGGATGAACACTTATAAATATTCTTCAAATTTGTGTTCTTTGTGTGGAAATTGATATGGCTTGAGCTCGATGATAATTTCCGTGTCTTCACTATGAAGTATGATCCCATATTTATAGACCATGAAATCAAAGAGCCGTTGGAAAACAATTTGAATTTCAGGCTATATTTGGTAGATTTGAAGGCTTGATGTGACGTGCTTCAGGAACAGCATGGCCGAAAGCATGTATGTTTGTCCTTTCTAGTCGTTTGACTATGTAGTGCCGAATCCCGCATTGTCAGCTCCGTACATACGTGTCTCGTTCTCATTGGTTACCAAGTACACTTTATTCAGTGTTTGTTCTACCAACTAAGGTTGACATTCTTCTTGTCTGATTGACACGTATGTTCTGGTGCAACATCAGTTGACACTTAGTGTGAGCTGACCTGATCAGATAAAACTGATCAGTCTACCTGATAGAGTCTTCTGATGCAAGTTTTCTTAGCTCAACTAGAAAACTCGACTGATATAGATCTTCTGGTCTTCTGGTCTTGATCTTCTGGTTGTCATCTGATCTTCAGATCTTGTCTGATTCTTTACTTCATGTCTTCACCTGATCATCTGACTAACTGGCTCGTCCGATCTTCCGACCCGTCTGATCTTCTAACTCGTCTGGTCTTCTGATCTTGTCTGATCTTCTGACCTGTCTGATCTTTTGACTCCTCTGGTCTTCTGATTCGTCTGGTCTTCTGACTCGTCTGGTCTTCTAATCTTCTGACCTGACCTATACATATTGAGTTCCCCCTCAATATCTTTAACATCAGTTGTCTATACAACTCAGCTGGTCATCCTATCCTGATTCTAAGTCATAACTCTGTTTTGGAACTTCCATCAAAACTTAATACAAATTTCTCAACAATTTCCCCCTTTTGATGGAACCAAAACAAATAATCATAAAAACAGATAACCATGCAAAAATGTAAAAGACAAAAAAAAAATATCAGAAGACAATGAGTTGTTGTCTTAAGATCAGAAAGGTAATTTGTTTCATTGATGATGATTGAAGTTTACAAGTACAAGAATTACCTATGAACTGATCTAAAAGAAAACATCTTCTGACTTCTACAGATCTCTCATGCCTTCAGGAACTTGGAAAATGTCATACATTCGTCTGAGTACTTCCTTCTGGCGATCTTTTTCAATAATATTTCCTCTCTCTAGTGCATCGAAATAGGCCCTTCTGAATCCCACTGGATCATATTCCTGATTTTTCTTCAGATGAGGGATCAGATATTCACATATTGGAGCAGAAGGCCTCAACGTCATTTTCTGCCCCTCCCTCATGACTTCTTTGTAAAAGACTGGATATTTGGTTTCAAGCCAGTCCAGATAGATTTCATCAAAGATATTATCATCTTGTTCTTCTGGAACTCACTGAATCATGAACACGTCGCACATCCAATCAGTCTTTATAATTCTCCATGGATCATGCAGGTCTTCTCTGCATATCAGAATTTCATTCACCTTAGCTGGAAGGGTGTTTTCTACCCAGGTTTCATCAGTATCAGCAGCAGCCTTCTCCTTCTGTTTCCTCCTAAAGGCTCGATCAAGGCCTGCTGCTTCCTTCAGTTTCTTTCTCTTGTTAGCCTCTTCCATAATATTCCTTCTCTTGATCTGGTCATCATGTTCTTTGATTTCTTCAGGTGATAAGAGTTGTTCTGACCGAGTGACCACAGACTTCCGAGTAGTAGAGCGTTTAGGTTATCTTCTTTTTAAATGGCTCTTCTTCTCTGCCTCTGCCTTAGCTGCTTCTTCTTCTTCTTCTTCTAATCTTTTGTCCAGATTCTAGACTCTTGGCTTCTTCCTCCGTTTGCAGCTTAGTCTGAATGGTTGATGAGAAATCTTGCTCTGATAGAGTCTTGCTCTGAATGTCCAGCTGTACAGCTTTCTGCTCAGATAGAGTCTTGCTCTGAATGTCCAGCTGTACAGTATGTTGTTCCACAGTTGTGAATATTTTAGCTAGCTCAGTGTCCTAGACATCAGATACTCCAGCTTGTGTAGATGTGGGTAAGATCATTTGAGCAGAAGGGGCGTCATGTTTTTCTGATGATGGTTGACCTTCCCCCTTTTTGGTTGCATCAAAAAATTTGTGAATCGTTGTGTCAAGCTTGGCAAATTGATACATCATTTCAGTTTTCAGCTCATTGACCTCCAGAGATTGGAGTTGTACACGTGAGGCGGATGGAGCTGGACCAAGCATCTTTGACACGGCATCTTCCAAAGCCTTCTTCGCAATAGAATGTAAGTTTCAAACCTCTTGACTGCTGCCTCGAAGCTGGTATCAGCGTGCATCAATGATTTATAAGCTTCTTCAAACAAGACCCTAACATCAGATAGCATTGATACTTCCAGGCCAAGTTTTGCAAGCATCAGCTGCACCCTTTGCATTTCATTAGAGGCAACCTCAGAGTGCATCTCTATCAGTTTTGCAGCCGTCTGATTCCTCTCAGACTCAACAATCTTCTGAGTTCTTTCCTCCATCTGATTCATCAGGTTGTTGGCAAGAATGCTGAATTGAGCTTCCACTGATGCCTTGACCCTATCCAGAATAGTCATCGAAACTTGGTCTAGGGTCTCAGGCGGAATCACGACCACCGGTGCGGATGTTTGTGCCTCGTCAGCTAGGGTTTCATCCAGTTCACCCTCAAATGATTCATTGGCAGCTTCTTCATATTCCTCAGAAAATTCCGGCAAGCCCAACTTTTTGTTCACTAACCAGGCGACATCATCATCAGATACTAGATCAGCAGCACTGGTGACGCTGGCCAGATGTTTCATCCTTAGCTCCATTTCCATAAACTCATCACTCCCCATGGCCTCCAGTACCATCAGAAAGTCTTCAATATGTTGCAATCTGATATCCCTCCAGAAAAGAATATCAGCAACCTGTTGACGAACACCAAGATGATCAACAAGGTCAGGATAGTGGGAGTCCAGAAAGTTGTTCACCCTTTTCCTTAAATATTTTATGACAGGCTTCTCTGGCTCAGGTGACTCGAAGACTTTCCTGGTGTTAAAAGGGTTGTGCGCCACAGAAACGAAAGAGGCCTTTTGCCTGGCAGTTTGTATATCTGGTGTGGCTTTCCTGTAAGGCCCAGGAAGGGGTGCTGTAGCAGGCTCAGGTTGGGCAAGCTCAGGTTGATCAGGTGAGGGTGTAGAAGGATGAGATGATGGAGGGGTGGGTGATCTGGGATAGTGAGTGGATGCATGACCTTTGAAGAGAGAGCTCAGATGTGCTGAGTCAGAAGGTTCAGACTCTTCCTGAGCTTCTTCAAGTTGTTCTTTTGCAGCACCACCAACCTCAATCAGACCAACCTCCTCCAGCACAATCAGTTCACGACCTGTACTGACCGTGTGTTTAGAGCTCACAACGGTCTCCTCACCAATCAGCGCAAGCGGCGGATCTCCACCAGACGTCGGAATCTCGACGTCGCTGTCTTCATCTCGCATACTCCCAAAAGGCGTACCAGCCGTCTTTAACAGCATAGTGGTGATCATTTTCTGACTCTTCACTGGTTTGCTCACCACTTGTTTTATTTTTGGAGCCCTTGCCTTTGGATGAGCTCGGGCCTCTGACTGTACAGATGAGGACAGTTTAGTTTTTGGCACGTATGGGGCTGGATCCTCATCAGGTTGCCCAGACAACTCCTCATCTTTGATCAACAACGCCTTGAATTTCTCCAAATAAGGCTTTCACCCAATATCTGATCAGGGGTGGCTAGGTATCTTATCAGCAAGGATAATGGACACCTTGTGAATATTGCAAATGTTTTTCGTCAGCACTACTTGATTTTGCTCATTCACAGCAAATTTGGCAGATTCCTGCAGCAATCAATTCTTAAATAACCCCATCTAGTTCATGTCTGGGGCCTTCTCGATAATAGCAGTCATCACGTGCTGCTTCTGCTGAGTGAGAGCATCGGGGGCTGAAGGCAATCCCCAGAATAACCTTCGAGACAATCTCGAACAAAAGTCTGTACTTCCTTCTGAGGTAGGGAACCTTGACATTGGTGATGTTGGCGATGTTTCCTGGCCTCAACAGCACCTTTTGCAAGTATTCTTTGTCGGACATCCCTGCTGTGAACTCATCCGGATAATATCTTCCCATTGGGAGTCCAAAAATCCTCCCAAGGTCTTCATTGCTGACTTCTATCTGATTGCCTCTGACGAAAGAATATAGCTCTTTGTTGTCGGTTTCTTGTAAATTCCTCAAGAATTCCAGCGATTCGACGATGTAGACGTTGCTCTGATGTCTATAGCAAAATTGTTCAAGCCCACACGCCCTTAAACATTCCAAAATCTCCTTTGATTTTGGATCATTGGTGACGTGGAAAAACACATACTTCTCATCGATTACTTGCTTTATCATGGAAGTGTAGTCACAATTTTGTGTAGATGTCATTTCTGAAATGCACATCAACAACCAGTGTTAGATCAAGCGTTAAAACAAAACTTGCACAGTTTTCAGATAATGTGTGACTATATCACAAGTAAGAATTCCCACATATGCATTTTGGTGACAGAAACACAGATATTAAGCATAAATATGATTCGATCATTTTTACCAAATACATATAATCTGTAACCTTAAAACATAACAAATATGAAATATCAAATGTAGACACCGCAAATTACCAGATAAACGATTTGAGAGTTGTGAAAGGCTAGAAAGAATCGCTTTGAATGTTTTGAGTGTTTAGAAAATTTTCTGGAAACTATTGTGTGTTTGAGTGAAAGGAATGTGAAAAGGTTTTGAAAAAGGTATATTAGGGTTTATATAAGTGAGAGGTGTTGGTCCCCAAAAACCCGATTTAAAACTCGTAAAATCTCAATGGGAGGTGATTTAAAAATTTTGCTTCGAATGTGTTATGCAGATTTGCTAAAGTATGTATGACAGTTAATATGAAAGCAAGTAAGAACACACGTATTTATAGTGGTTCGGACAACTCATCCTACATCCACTCAAACGGGACTTATCACCCTCTAAGGGATCGCCTACCCTCCCTTTCGGGATTGCTTAGATGTTTACCGAGTTCTCACTCAAACGGGACTTATCTCCCTCACGGGATTGCCGATTAACTACCTTACTTAACCACTAATTCTCTCTCAAGAAAGGGTATGCGTTTGGAGTTATTTCCAACTAGGTGAGATTTTCCCTTACATTGTTTTAGCCTTTAAGCTAAGGTTAGGAAAATCTCTCTAAGCTTATGATATGACATTTTTGCTTAGATACAATGAAAAACACTCTTGGGTAAATTTGGATATGTAATGCTCTGTGTTCTTGAATGGAGATGCTTGAATATTTGGCTTTAATCTTCACTTTGCAGCAAACTCCATTATTTTCTTTTGAAGATAGTGCAATGTTTTTATAGTGTGGATTTGAATATTACCGTTGGAGAGTAAATTCAAATCCATACTAATAGTCTTCCAGTTTTTCTTTGTCCTTTTGCACTGTTGTTTGCAGCTTTATGTCACATCCATATATGTGTTGTCATCTTCTCATTGGACAGCTTTTTGTGTGTCTAACGGATCGTCACTCACGATTCTTTGTTCATCTGTCTTGATTTCCTTTGTTCATCTTCTTGATTTCAATTTTGTTCATCTTGGCGATTTACGATCGAAGATTTACAGTGCTTTGATCGATCAACTCATCGATCATATCGGCCAAAATGAATCGAGGTTTACCTTTGCATCTGGATTGCATCGACAAAAGCGCATCGAAAAAACTCTGATGTCAATTTCTTCTGATGAAAGCTGCTAAAATGTCAATTTCTTCTGATGAAACTTCTACTGATGTCGGTACGCTTTCTGATGTCGAATCACCGCTACATTAATCAATTGCTTTCTGATGTCGGGTGCTCTCTGATGGCTTCTGTAAAGCGCAGGCGAATTTTTTACCGTCGGTTAACTTCGGAACTCATCCTTCTCATCAGATCTCGATCAGCCTCGTCTGATCTCGATAATCATCATCTGATTTCATGAGTTCCCCCTTAACTTGTTCTCTCGTTCCTCCTCAACTTGTTATCTGTAGATTAACTTAAATAACACAAGTTGACAGTGTTTTGGCATAATTCATCAAAACTAAAATATCCCAATAATTTCCCCCTTTTTGATAATGATGCCAAAACTAACTAACAATAAAAAAAATATACTAGAAAAACGGTGTTAGTTAAACAAGTGAAATGATGAAGAATGTTGTATGCATTTTAAAAAAAAAAATGATGAGAAGATGATTATCAACCTCCATGAATTTTATAAAATTTATGCATTTTAAACTAAATGGGTTTTAACAAAAAATATCAGTTCAGGTGGTCACATTAAAAGCTAGTGAACTTTTGAACCCCTGCTCTGATACCACTTGTTGGTCCCCAAAAACCCAATTTAAAACTCGTAAAATCTCAATTGGAGGTGATTTAAATTTTTTGCTTCGAATGTGTTATGCATATTTGCTAAAGTATGTATGACAGTTAATATGAAAGCAAGTAAGAACACATGTATTTTTATAGTGGTTCGGACAACTCGTCCTACATCCACTCTTCCCTTCATGGGGCACCAACTTAACCAACAGATATTTACCGAGTTCTCACTCAAACGGGACTTATCACCCTCTAAGGGATCGCCTACCCTCCCTTTTGAGATTGCTTAGATGTTTACTGAGTTCTCACTCAAACGGGACTTATCACCTGTTGGTCCCGGTGCAAAACCCATGAAATGCGGAAAAATCATGTAATGCATATAAAACAGGGGTGAGGGAATGGTGATACCAATTTTTGCGTTTTTAAACCATGTGATGTGTTTTGCTTATAATCAAATGCATATGGCAAGTAAGAACATAAAGCAGTAAAGAACACACGATTTATAGTGGTTCGGAGTCCAACTCCTACATCCACTCTTCCCTATCTCAAGGGATACCAACTTAACCAACTGGACTTAGTTTTACGTGTTAGTCCAACACCCAACAGATATTTAACGAGTTCTCACTCTCACGGGACTTATCACCCTCACGGGATTGCCTACCCTCCCTCACAGGATTGCTTCGATGTTTAATGAGTTCTCACTCACATCCGTAAAAATAAGCTAGTCCAACTAACTAAAATTCCTTGCTTAACAAAACTTAACCTAACTTGTGGGTTTGGGTATAAGATTGTTTGGTGTCCAACTAGGGTGAGATTTTCCCTTACATTTGTTTAGCCTCGATGCTAAGGTTGGGAAAATCTCTCTAAGCTTAGGATATGGCATTTGTGCTTAGATCTAGGATAGAACACTTCTTGAATATATGTGTGTATTTCTTGCTCAGTGTTCTATGGTGGAAATGCTAGATGATTTGGCTTGATGGGTGTTTCACGCATTTTTCCACACTTAATTTGATGGAAGAACTTGTATTTATAGTGTGGATTTGAATGTTACCGTTGGATGGAGTCACATTCAAATCCATACTATTCTCAGAAGTTCTCGCACTTTTTCAGTTGGTTGTCTTCCTCTCTCATTGGTCCACGTCAATTTGAATCTAACGGCTATATTCTCCGGGATCTTAGAGTCTTGGGGTTTCTCTGGTCTTGAGGATTCTTACGAGTCTTGAGTTTCTCACGAGGTCTTGAGGAATCTTACGAGTCTCATGATACTTTTGAGTCTTGAGTTCTTAGAGTCTTGAGTTCTTGAGTCTCGGGATACTTTTACTCGAGGTTTCTTGATTGGCCGGACTTCTCTTGGCCGGACCTTATGCGTCGGGTATCTTGACATTCGATTGGCGAGTTCGGCTCTTCGATTCGTACATCGACCCTCGGTCACTAGCTTTTCAATTTATCGTCGGTATTACGGTTCTCGGTGAACATGACTTGGATGACTTGTCTTGATTTCTTCTGCTTTGATCGATCGGCTCACTTGATCGGTCGATCTGACGCTCGATTCGGCATATCAGTTTATCTGCATCAGATTAACACATCAGGTTAGCTTATCAGGTTAGTTGCATCAGGTCATCTTATCTGATCTCGATCACGTCTGATCTCGATCAGTCTCATCTGCTCCTCTTCTGATCTGCAACCTCCTCTTCTGATCTAGTCATCTGATCTTCTGATCAGTTTATCTGATCTGGTCATCTGATCTTCTGACTATCCTTCTAATGATTTTCTGGCTTTAGCTTTTCTTTTCTTCTGATTTTGCACAGCTCATCAGTTAACTCCGAAACTCATCTTACTCATCGATCTCGTCGGCCTTTTGTCTCGCAAAACCTCGTCGATCTCTACCATCTTCTTCTGATTCTGTGAGTTCCCCCTTAACTTGTTCTCTCGTTCCTCCTCAACTTGTTATCTATAAATTAGCTTGAATAACACAAGTTGATAATGTTTTGGCATAATTCATCAAAACTAAATTATCCCAACAATTTCCCCCTTTTTGATAATGATGCCAAAACTAACTAACAATAAAAAAAATATATACGAGAAAAACGGTGTTAGTTAAACAATTGAAATGATGAAGAATGTTGTATGCATTTAAAAAAATGATGAGAAGATGATTATCAACCTCCATGAATTTTATAAAATTTATGCATTTTAAACTAAATGGGTTTTAACAAAAAAGATCAGTTCAGGTGGTCACATTAAAAGCTAGTGAACTTTTGAACCCCTGCTCTGATACCAATTGTTGGTCCCGGTGCAAAACCCATGAAATGCGGAAAAATCATGTAATGCATATAAAACAGGGGTGAGGGAATGGTGATACCAATTTTTGCGTTTTTAAACCATGTGATGTGTTTTACTTATAATCGAATGCATATGGCAAGTAAGAACATAAAGCAGTAAAGAACACACGATTTATAGTGGTTCGGAGTCCAACTCCTACATCCACTCTTCCCTATCTCAAGGGATACCAACTTAACCAACTGGACTTAGTTTTACGTGTTAGTCCAACACCCAACAGATATTTAACGAGTTCTCACTCTCACGGGACTTATCACCCTCACGGGATTGCCTACCCTCCCTCACAGGATTGCTTCGATGTTTAATGAGTTCTCACTCACATCCAGAAAATAAGCTAGTCCAACTAACTAAAATTCCTTGCTTAACAAAACTTAACCTAACTTGTGGGTTTGGGTATAAGATTGTTTGGTGTCCAACTAGGGTGAGATTTTCCCTTACATTTGTTTAGCCTCGATGCTAAGGTTGGGAAAATCTCTCTAAGCTTAGGATATGGCATTTGTGCTTAGATCTAGGATAGAACACTTCTTGAATATATGTGTGTATTTCTTGCTCAGTGTTCTATGGTGGAAATGCTAGATGATTTGGCTTGATGGGTGTTTCACGCATTTTTCCACACTTAATTTGATGGAAGAACTTGTATTTATAGTGTGGATTTGAATGTTACCGTTGGATGGAGTCACATTCAAATCCATACTATTCTGTAAGTTCTGCAGCTTTTTCAGGCTGGTTGTCTTCCTCTCATTGGTCCACGCCACCGAATTTAATCTAACTTGCTATATTCTCCAGGATCTTCTGAGTCTTCAGGTTTCTCTGAGTCTTCAGGATTCTTCTGAGTCTTCAGGTTTCTCTGAGTCTTCAGGAATCTTCTGAGTCTCATGATACTTTTGAGTCTTCAGGATTCTTCTGAGTCTTCGGGATTCTTCTGAGTCTCAGGATACTTTTACTCAGGTTTCTTGATTCAGCAGACTTCTCTTGGCGGACCTTATACGTCGGTATCTTGACACTCCGAAATTTGCGAGTTCGGCTCTTGAATCGGACATCGACCCTCGTCCACTAGCACTCGAGGCTATCGGTCGATTATTACGGTTCTCGGTGAACATGACTTGATGACTTGTCTTCATTTCTTCTACTTTGATCGTCGGCTCATTGATCGGTCGATCTGACCTCCGATTCGGCATATCGGTTTATCTGCGTCAGTTAACACATCGGGTTAGCTTATCGGGTTAGTTGCATCGTCATCTTGTCGATCTCGATCCGTCGATCTCGTCGATCTCATCTGCTCCTCTTCTGATCTGCAACCTCCTCTTCTGATCTAGTCATCTGATCTTCTGATCAGTTTATCTGATCTGGTCATCTGATCTTCTGACTATCCTTCTAATGATTTTCTGGCTTTAGCTTTTCTTTTCTTCTGATTTTGCACAGCTCATCAGTTAACTCCGAAACTCATCTTACTCATTCGATCTCGACGGCCTTTGTCTCGACCTCGTCCCGATCTCTACCATCTTCTTCTGATTCTGTGAGTTCCCCCTTAACTTGTTCTCTCGTTCCTCCTCAACTTGTTATCTATAAATTAGCTTGAATAACACAAGTTGATAATGTTTTGGCATAATTCATCAAAACTAAATTATCCCAACAATTTCCCCCTTTTTGATAATGATGCCAAAACTAACTAACAATAAAAAAAATATATACGAGAAAAATGGTGTTAGTTAAACAATTGAAATGATGAAGAATGTTGTATGCATTTAAAAAAATGATGAGAAGATGATTATCAACCTCCATGAATTTTATAAAATTTATGCATTTTAAACTAAATGGGTTTTAACAAAAAAGATCAGTTCAGGTGGTCACATTAAAAGCTAGTGAACTTTTGAACCCCTGCTCTGATACCAATTGTTGGTCCCGGTGCAAAACCCATGAAATGCGGAAAAATCATGTAATGCATATAAAACAGGGGTGAGGGAATGGTGATACCAATTTTTGCGTTTTTAAACCATGTGATGTGTTTTACTTATAATCGAATGCATATGGCAAGTAAGAACATAAAGCAGTAAAGAACACACGATTTATAGTGGTTCGGAGTCCAACTCCTACATCCACTCTTCCCTATCTCAAGGGACACCAACTTAACCAACTAGACTTAGTTTTACGTGTTAGTCCAACACCCAACAGATATTTAATGAGTTCTCACTCTCACGGGACTTATCACCCTCACGGGATTGCCTACCCTCCCTCACGGGATTGCTTCGATGTTTAACGAGTTCTCACTCACACCCAGAAAATAAGCTAGTCCAACTAACTTAAATTCCTTGCTTAACAAAACTTAACCTAACTTGTGGGTTTGGGTATAAGATTGTTTGGTGTCCAACTAGGATGAGATTTTCCCTTACATTTGTTTAGCCTCGATGCTAAGGTTGGGAAAATCTCTCTAAGCTTAGGATATGGCATTTGTGCTTAGATCTAGGATAGAACACTTCTTGAATATATGTGTGTATTTCTTGCTCAGTGTTCTATGGTGGAAATACTAGATGATTTGGCTTGATGGGTGTTTCACGCATTTTTCCACATTAATTTGATGGAAGAACTTGTATTTATAGTGTGGATTTGAATGTTACCGTTGGATGGAGTCACATTCAAATCCATACTATTATGTAAGTTATGCAGCTTTTTCAGGTTGGTTGTCTTCCTCTCATTGGTCCACGTCAGCTGAATCTAACGGCTATATTCTCCAGGATCTTCTGAGTCTTCAGGTTTCTCTGAGTCTTCAGGATTCTTCTGAGTCTTCAGGTTTCTCTAAGTCTTCAGGATTCTTCTGAGTCTCAGGATACTTTTACTCAGGTTTCTTGATTGATTCGGGGATACTTTTACTCTTTCTTGATTGACCTTATCTTATTCGGTATCGACACTTTTCGAAATTTAATCGAAGTTGAGTTGACTCTTCTGAATTCGGACATCGACCCTCAGTCCACTAGCTTTTCGAGTATCGATCGATGATACGGTTCTCAGTGAACATGACTTGAGATGACTTGTCTTGTGATTTCTTCTACTTTGTCTGATCGGCTCACTTGACCGGATCGATCTGACATCGATTCGGTATCTCGGTTTATATCATCCAGTTAACCATCGAGGTTAGCATATCAGGTTAGTTGTATCAGGTCATCTTATCTGATCTCGATCAGTCTCATCTGCTCCTCTTACGATGCCAACCTCCTCTTACGATCATCGGTCATCATCGGTCACTGTCTGGTCATCTGATCTTCTGACTATCCTTCTGATGATTTTCTGGCTTTAGCTTTTCTTTTCTTCTGATTTTGCACAGCTCATCAGTTAACTCCGAAACTCATCTTACTCATCTGATCTCAATCAGCCTTGTCTGTAGCCTCGTCTGATCTCGATAATCTTCTTCTGATTCCGTGAGTTCCCCCTTAACTTGTTCTCTCGTTCCTCCTCAACTTGTTATCTGTAAATTAACTTGAATAACACAAGTTGATAATGTTTTGGCATAATTTATCAAAACTAAAATATCCCAACATCACCCTCTAAGGGATCGCCTACCCTCCCTTTCGGGATTGCTTAGATGTTTACCGAGTTCTCACTCAAACGGGACTTATCACCCTCTAAGGGATCGCCTACCCTCCCTTTCGGGATTGCTTAGATGTTTATCGAGTTCTCACTCAAACGGGACTTATCTCCCTCACGGGATTGCAGATTAGCTACCTTACTTAACCACTAATTCTCTCTCAAGAAAGGGTATGGGTTTGGAGTTATTTCCAACTAGGTGAGATTTTCCCTTACATTGTTTTAGCCTTTAAGCTAAGGTTGGGAAAATCTCTCTAAGCTTATGATATGACATTTTTGCTTAGATACAATGAAGAACACTCTTGGGTAAATTTGAATATGCAATGCTCTGTGTTCTTGAATGGAGATGCTTGAATATTTGGCTTTAATCTTCACTTTGCAGCAAACTCCATTATTTTCTTTTGAAGATAGTGCAATGTATTTATAGTGTGGATTTGAATATTACCGTTGGAGAGTAAATTCAAATCCATACTAATAGTCTTCCAGCTTTTCTTTGTCCTTTTTGCCTAACCGTTGTTTTGCGACTTTTATGTCACATCCATATATGTGTTGTCATCTTCTCATTGGAGAGCTTTTTGTGTGTCTAACGGATGTGATCAACTCGCCTGATTACTGTTCATTTGTGTTTATTACACTGTTCATCTTGCTGATTTCACTGTTCATCTTGCTGATTTCAGATCGCAGATTTACGTCGCTATCCGATCAAATTTCGATTTGATCAAAGACGGCCAGATCAGTCCGCGAGACAGATCTGGATCAGATCGCATCGAAAAGCGCATCGAAAATCGCTACATTAATCACCGCATAAAGAAATGCTACACTAATCACCAAGCATAAGAATGGCGATCGTAAACCGAACGGCGGGTCGGTTTACGCCGCTTAACTCGAACTCATCCTTCTCATTCGATCTCGACAGCCTCGTCTCTGACCTCGCTCGATCTCGATCATCTTCGTCTTATTTCATGAGTTCCCCCTTAACTTGTTCTCTCGTTCCTCCTCAACTTGTTATCTGTAGATTAACTTAAATAACACAAGTTGATAGTGTTTTGGCATAATTCATCAAAACTAAAATATCCCAACCAGAGGGAAACAAAAAAAAATTGCACGAAGATTTGAAATACTCGAGTGTCCTTGATTTAATCGGACGATCAAGATTGAGCGTTTGAAAAGTAATTAAATTGTGCGGTCAAGGATGTAAAACGGCAGACTTTTGGACTTAAAAACTCGCAATAAATGCATTTAATACAAAAATCCCACGTCCGCATTAATGCTTGAAGGCATGACGTCATAAAGTAATGGGAACAGTAATAGCTAACATGTAATAGGCATAAAGAGAAATCAGAAAACGTATCTGACTGACTGATGTTGTAATCAGTTAGTTACCACTATGTTATGATCTGGTTCGCCTGATTACCGTTGACCTTACTGATGGTAGCCTAATCCTTATTATTTCCCAACAATGTCCCACTTATCTGATCAGATTTCTTCTGATCCAATTTGATTAGTTCCCCCTTCATCTGATATCTGTTTTCTGATCATTCCTTTACTGATCTTTCTGATCAGTTGAGGTACCATACTCAACTGATCCTTCTTATCTGGTTAATCTCTAAACCAACTGGTCCTGGAGACCAGTCCACCAAATATTTCTGGTGCACTTTCTCCTAAGTCCAGAAGTCCTAGCTCATTACATAGTTCTCTCGAATCGACTTGACTAGTGGCTTGGTTAAGATATCAGCTCTCTGCTTATCAGTATGGATCTTTTACATTCTGATGTTCTTCTTTTCCACGTGATCTCTTATAAAATGATGTCTGACATCCACATGCTTGCATATTGAATGTAATACTGGATTCTGAGTGATTGCAATAGCAATATTACTGTCACAGAATATAGGTACATTTGTAGCTATAATGTTATAATCCTCACCGGCCGACTAAGCGGGAGCGCTTGGGGAACAATGACTTCTATGACCATATATTCTCGCTTCAATAGTAGATGTGGCAAATGATGTCCGCTTTTTTGAAAACCAAGAGATCGGTTTTGCTTCCTAAGAACCGACATGTACCGAGGTTGATTTTTCTCTTCCTATTCGCAACCTCCATAATCAGAATCAGAATACCCACTAAGCTCTAGATTATCATCTGATGGGTAGAATAAACCAAGGTTTACTCTCCCCTTCAGATACGTAAGAATCCGCTTAGCTGCTTCCAGGTGGCTTTGCATTGGATTTGCCTAAAATCTGGCACATACACCTACTGCAAAAGTTATATCTGGTCTACTGGCAGTCAGGTATAGTAAAGATCCAATGAGAGCCATATATTCTTTCTGATTAGTTTTCTGACCATTCTCATCTGGATCCATCTTGAATCCAGACATCATAGGAATTCTAGCTTCCTTACTGTTTTGAACTCCAAATTTAGCCAACAGATTCCTAGTGTACTTTGCCTGACAGATGAATATCACTTCTGTACTTTGCTTAACTTGAAGACCCAAAAGTAATTCATGAATGCGTTAAATATCATGTAATGCATATAAAACAGGGGTGGGGGAACGGTGATTCCGAATTTTTCTTTTTAAACCATGTGTTTTGCTTAAAATCGAATGCATATGGCAAGTAAAAACATAAAGCAGTAAAGAACACACGATTTTATAGTGGTTCGGAGTCCAACTCCTACATCCACTCTTCTCTATCAGCAGGGGCACCAACTTAACCAACTGGACTTAGATTAATGTGTTAGTCCAACATAATACAACAAATGTTTAATGAGTTCTCACTCTCACGGGACTTATCACCCTCACGGGATCGCCTACCCTCCCTTACAGGATTGCTTAGATGTTTAACGAGTTCTCACTCACACCCAGAATTTAAGTTAGTCCAACTAACTTAAATTCCTTGCTTAACAAAACTTAACCTAACTTGTGGGTTTGGGTAAAGATTGTTTGGTGTCCAACTAGGGTGAGATTTTCCCTTACATTTGTTTAGCCTCAATGCTAAGGTTGGGAAAATATCTCTAAGCTTAGGATATTACATTTGTGCTTAGATCTAGGATAGAACACTCTTGAATATATGCATGTATTTCTTGCTCAGTGTTCTATGGTGGAAATGCTGGATGATTTGGCTCTTTAGCTTGAAGGATCAAGCATTTCTCACACTTAATTTGATGGAAGAACTTGTATTTATAGTGTGGATTTGAATGTTACCATTCGAGAAAGTCACATTCAAATCCATACTATTCTGTAGCTTTTTGCAGCTTTTTCAGGCTTGTTGTCTTCCTCTCATTGGTCTACGTCAGCTGAATATTCTTCAGGATCTTCTGAGTCTTTCAGGATTCTTCTGAGTCTTCATGATCCTTGATTCAGCAGACTTTTCTTTCAGGCGAACCTTATCCGATCGGGTATCTTAACACTTTCGAACAAAGCCCCAGTTCGACTCTTCCGACTTGAACAAATGCGACCCTCGGTCACTAAGATCGAGCTATCGATCATCGATGGCGTTACGATTCTCGATGAACATGACTTGGATGACTTGTCTTGGATGACTTCTCTTGACTTGTTCTACTTTGATCGATCTTTCTTTGATCGGATCGGTATACTATCAGTCGATATATCAGTTTAGTTGCATCAGGTTATCTTATCTGATCTCGATCACGTCTAATCTCGATCAGTCTCATCTGCTCCTCTTCTGATCAGCAACCTCCTCTTCTGATTTGGTCATCTGATCAAGTCATCTGATCAGCTTATCTTTTCTGGTCATCTGATCAGGTCTTCTGGTCGTCTGATCTTCTGATCCCAGGTCCATCTGATCAGGTAACTACTGATTCTTTTGATCAGCTGGCTTAGTTTTTCTTCTCTTCTGATTTTGCTCAGCTCATCAGTTAACTCGGAACTCATCCTACTCATCTGATCTCGATCAGCCTCGTCTGCAGCCTCGTCTGATCTCGATCATCTTCGTCTGATTTCATGAGTTCCCCCTTAACTTGTTCTCTCGTTCCCCCTCAACTTGTTATCTGTAGATTAACTTCAATAACACAAGTTGATAATGTTTTGGCATAATTCATCAAAACTCAAATATCCCAACAATCTCAAACTTCCCTTGCATCAGTTTGCTGAATCTTTCACATAGGCTCTTGTTGGGAGATCCGAAAGTGATATCGTCCACATAAATCTGAACCATCAGAATATCTTCACCATCTTCTATTCTAAATAAGGTTCTATCCACTGTCTCTTTAGTGAATCCGTTGTCTATCAAGAACTGAGATAGTGTATCATACCAAGCTCTAGGAGCTTGTTTCAGGCCATAAAGAGCTTTTCTTAAACGGTACACCTGGTTGCCATTTTCAAAGCCAGGAGGTTGTTCAACATAAACTTCCTCAGCTAGTACCCCATTTAAGAATGCACTCTTTACATCCATCTAATACACAATAAACCCTCTGTGGGCAGCATATGCCAGAAACATCCTAATGGCTTCCAGGCGAGCGACTGGTGCAAAGGTCTCATCATAATCAATTCCTTCTGATTGTGAATACCCCTTAGCAACAAGTCTGGCCTTATTTCTGGTTATGACATTGTTCTCATCTCTCTTGTTCTTGAATACCCACTTGGTGCCTATCACATCTTGATGAGTTGGTCTGTCTACCAGTTTCCAAACCTGATTCCTTTCAAACTGCTCCAATACTTCTTGCATAGCTAAAATCCAGTTGGCATCTTGTAGAGCTTCTTCTATTTTGGTTGGTTCCTTCAAAGACAGATAACAACAATACATGGCACTTTCACCAATCTGATGTCTAGTTTTAACTCTATCAGATGGGTCTCCTATGATCAGATCAGTTGGATGACTGGTTATCCAGGTGCTTCTTTTCTGATTTGCATCAGTTTGGAGAACATCATCCTTTTCTGATAGTGTTTCATTACTAGAGATTGGGAGAGGTACAGTAATAGGATCCACTTGGCATGGACAAATCTCAGCTGATGTTGGAATCATCATCTGTTGATGTCTGTCCGCCGGAATATCAGGTGTTCCCCCTGAACCAGATGGTTCAGTTGTTACTGTCTCAGTTGTACCAGCTTCTTCATTGACAGTTGTACGTACCTGAGGGTCTAACTGACCTGGTGAATCAGTAAGATCAAGTTTTGGAACATATACTGTTGCATGATCTGATCATTTATCCTTGATACTTAACTGATCCATTTTCTGTGCATCAGGTACCGGTTGATCTGGTACTGCTTGTTCTGAGGCAGATTTCTCTTGTTCAGAAGATGTCTCATCAAAGACCACATGAGGTGTTTCTTCCACGACTAAGGTTCGCCTGTTGAACACCCTGAAAGCTTTGCTGGTTGAGGAATATCCTAAGAATATACCCTCATCTGACTTGGCTTTAAAGGTTTTCAACTGACTCTTCCCATTGTTGTGTATGAAACACTTGCACCCAAAAACATGGAAGTAAGAAACACGAGGTTTTCTGCCCTTCCACAGTTCATAAGGTGTTTTAAAATGAATCTTAGTCAGAGAACATCTGTTCTGAGTGTGGCATGCTGTGTTGATAGCTTCTGCCCATAAACGGTTTGGAGTTGCATGTTCAGCTAACATTGTGCGAGCAGCTTCTTTGAGTGTTCTATTTCTCCGTTCTGCTATGCCATTCTGTTGTGGTATTCTGGCAGCTGATGTTTCATGTTGTATACCAAACTTTGTGTAAAAGTCAGTAATAAAGGAGTTCAGAAATTCTGTACCTTTATCGGATCTGATTTTTACAATACTGACACCCTTTTCATTTTGCAATTTCTTGAGCAGCTCAGGTATCTTGGTTGTAGTCTCATTCTTCTTATACAAGAATACAACTCAGGTAAACATAGAATAATCATCATCCACGATTACCAAAGTGTATTTGCGTCCGCTGAGACTAAGTGGTGTAACTGGTCCAAACAAATCTATATGAAGCAGTTGTAGTACTCTGCTGGATGCTGGTCCTGGGATCCCCTTGAATGAGACTTTAACCTGTTTTCCCTTCTGACATGCGACACATGTCTGATCCTTAGAGAATACCTCATTTCGGGAGACCCTCAACCAAGGACATCCTTGCTATCTTGTTAAGAGTTTTAAAGTTCAGACGACTCATTCTCTTGTGCCAGAGCCAACTGCTGCTTTTGGAACTCTTAACAATCAGGCATGCATTTCTTGGACAACTGTTCCAATCTGCAGTGTAGATCGTTCCTTTTCTTTAACCAGTTAACAAAATCTGTTGAGTAGCTCGATTCTTGATAGTGCACTGATCAGTCGAGAACTCAACACTGAATTCGTTGTCGCTGAATTGTGAAACCGATAACAGGTTGTGCTTCAAACCATCGACATACGAGACTCCAGTAACTTGTACATCATCATTCTCTAAGGTTTCGAATCCTTTGGTAAAACCAAAGTTATCATCACCAAAGAGTACACGTGGGCCTTCTTGTTCTGTGTATGAACTGAGGAGATGTTTGTTTCCAGTCATGTGTCTTGAGCATCCACTATCGATGTACCAGATAGTTTCTTGTACACCTCCTTTATTGGCCAAGCCCACGCGAACCTGCAATCAGATCAGGCTTTAGGTACCCCCAGTAGAATCAGGTCCTGGGGGGTTAGAAATACCTTTAGAAATCCTAACAAATCTGGCACCCTTGTTGAAAACAAAGGGCTTGATCTGTCTCCCATGGACATCTACATAATCATACGTCTCTTCATATGTAATCTGGTCAGTATGATCATTAGTGTGAGCCCTGGATGAATCAGAAGACTTGGGATTTTTCATTGACATCTGTCTTCTTTTAATCCAGTGGGGCTCAGGTGCAGCAGCCCTAGGTTTCTGATTATAAGGGTAGGTATGACTGCTACCATCAAAAGATTCATATCTTTTTGGCACAGATGGTCTTAGCAGTTTACCCTTAGCTTGCTTGCTAGGCAACTTGACCTGATTAGGTTTTAGATCAGATTTTCCTTTGAGAGATAGTCTTTTCTGATTCCTAATCTGCTGATCAGGTTGAGGTTTCTTCAGAAGAGTAGGGTTCTTCTGTTGATTCCTCGGCTGATGCTTGATCAGTTTGTTGGGAAATTAGGGGTGCCTGAATATATTCGAATTGAATTTAAATACATATTTAAATTAATTAATTAATTACTAACATGAATTAATCCTAAACCAATTCAACATAATAATCAATAAGAAAATAAACATCATGCATACACGTATTTCACGTAAAACCTAAGCATGCAGAATCTAGGAATTACGTAAATACTAACCTCTCGTAGAGACAACCGCTGAGACGATGGATCAACCCAAAGTACCTTCTCAAATATGTCCCACGTCCACGAACGTAATCCGGTGGGAGGATTATCAACGAACGATTTTAATCTTAAAGGAGAAAATAAAATATTTGGCCACCACCTTTGTGGATTTCTAATTTTTTCAACACATGGAATTGCACATGGGGATGAAAAATTCATCCCTTATTTATAGAATAGGGGGGACAAAAATTAGGTCAAGATTGGGCATTGGGAAATTTCCTTGCTTCTTCCTCAAGATACAATCTATAATATATCCAATATATTCTATTTCCCCAAATATCTCCCAACAAAATTTCCTCCTCCTTTCTTGTTCAATATTTTCAAAAATATCACATGAAATAGGAAGAAATAAGATCTTTTTCCTTTCTTGAATTTATGGGATAAACTTGTATCTCAAGAATACTTTATTCCATAAGATCTTTCCAAGAAAATCAAGAAAAAATCTTTTTCTCTTTCCGACCCAAATTTTCGAAAAATATTGTGGAAAAATAAGCCAAAATATTTTCTTCTCCTTTTCATTAATTGGACTTTAGTTTGGGATATTTGAGGGGCCTTTAGGAGAATTAAGATTGGACCTCCAATGGGCTATGAAGCTTTAATATTTAGCCAAAATATTATTCAAGCCCATTAATATTAATTTACTCCACTATAAAATTAATATTGAACTATCCATCTTAACCTACATTACGACTTCACAATAATATGGTTCCCGGTTATTGTTTCCCGCGTTTAAGATTATCTTAGTCCATTAATTAATTAAGCCACTGAACAGACTTTATATTAATTAAAGTCTTTGTCCTTGGAGTAAAGACAGCTCAACATTATTATCCATACCAGAAATAAATTTCCACTTGCAAGATTTGGTATGATAAAGATTCTGAGCCCACCAAGGGGACAAATCAAGCAAGCCGTACTTGCACGCGATTCTCCGTATTAAATCTTAGCAACCGTCATGTAATTAATAATATTGCCCAAGATACAAGGTATCTAATCGCATTGATTCTCTTCCCATCATAAGTCAAAGCAATAGTTATTAATTTCACACGATCCTATTTAAGGGACGAAGATTAAGAAATAACGAACCACTGAGGTCTAATTCTTGTATATTCAGTGCCGAAGAATTTATCCTCCTGTAGATCCTTTTCAGCGCATCATAATGCACTAGTGTAATCCCTTGGTCAAGACAAGTCAATCTGAGCCTTACACTTCAACCTTTCATGATGGGTTGTTCATTTTCATCTGGGTTGTGAATTTGTACTTAGTCACGAGGAACTGTTAATTTGATCTTCTGTGATCTGGTATCACCAAATTAACTACAACGTAACACGTACTGACTTATCGAACGGGTATGCAGTAAATATATATAACATTCATTCATATTTAATGCAACATGTGATAAATAATTTATTTCAGTAAAATAAATAAGAAATTCAGTTTGGTTATACAAAGTAAAAGCATACTTTTCAGTATAACCCCAACAATCTCCCACTTATACTCAAAGTGTGCTTTTAAGTATACTACAGCATGTCTCGTGTTCTATATGACATCTAATGTCACCCTACATGAACCTAATAATATTTCTCCCACTTATACTCAAAGCAGATTGGCAATGCTCTTGACACCCATTCCTTCCACATGTCTCTCGAATGTACTCTGAGGTAGACCCTTTGTGAATGGATCTGTTAGGTTGTCTTCAGATGCAATCTTTGCCACCTCTATGTCTCCTCTCTTAACGATTTCTCGTATAAGATGGTATTTTCTTTCTATGTGTTTGCTGGCGTTGTGGGCTCTCGGTTCCCTAGAATTTGCAACTGCTCCGGCGTTATCACAGTAAACCGTGATCGTGCTGGGCAAATCTGGAACGACGTCCAAGTCCACCAAGAAGTTCTTGAGTTACACCGCTTCTTTCGTTGCTTCACAAGCAGCTACATATTCGGCTTCCATGGTAGAATCGGCGATGCATTTCTGCTTAACGCTTCTCCATGTCATGGCTCCTCCCCCCATGAAAAACACACTACCCGAGGTTGACTTTCTGGAGTCTATGTCTGATTGGAAATCTGAGTCCGTATAACCGATGGGGATCAGACTGTCCGATTGATAAACTAACATTATGTCCCGTGTCCTCTTCAGATACTTCAGAATGTTCTTAACCGCAGTCCAATGCTCTTTCCCAGGGTTACTTTGATATCTTTCCACCATTCCTACGGCGAAGCAGATATCCGGTCTCGTGCACAGCATCGCGTACATGAGGCTTCCCACAGCCGAAGCATAAGGGATGCCCTTCATGTCATCTATTTCCTTTTGTGTCTTGGGACACATTTCCTTGGATAGATGGATTCTATGCCTGAAAGGTACAAAGTCTTTCTTGGAATCTTGCATGCTAAATCGCTTCAAAACGGTATCTATGTATGAAGCTTGCGAAAGCCCGATCATCATTTTCTTGCGATCTCGAGTGATCTTGATCCCTAGGATGTGACCGGCTTCTCCTAAGTCCTTCATATCAAACTGTTTTGACAGCCATGCCCTTACATCTGACAACATCTTTACATCGTTCCTAATGAGAAGAATGTCGTCTACGTATAGTACCAAGAATACCAAGGCAGTTCCGTCACGCTTTTTATACACACAACTTTCGAAATTTTTTTGATCAAAGTCGTAGGATTTTATAACTTGATCAAAACACTGATTCCAAGCATGGGATGCTTGCTTTAGCCCATAAATGGACTTCTTTAGCTTGCAAACCAGATGCTCTTGGCCTTTTTCAATGAAGCCTTCGGGTTGTTGCATATAAATTTCCTCGTCGAGACTTCCGTTGAGGAAAGATGTCTTGACATCCATTTGCCAGATCTCAAAATCTAGGTGCGCAGCAATCGACAAGAGAATTCGGATGGACTTGAGCATGGCTACGGGCGAAAAGGTTTCCTCATAGTCGATCCCTTCTTTCTGAGTGTACCCTTTCGCCATGAGTCTTGCTTTAAAGGTTTCAACCTTTTCATCCGGTCCCCTTTTCCTCTTGTATACCCACTTGCATCCAATGGGTTTTATCCCATTAAATAGTTCGACTAGCTCCCACACTTTATTGTAATCCATTGAACCCATCTCGGCTTCCATTGTTATTGCCAAGATGTCGCATCCTTGTCCTGGATCGCCTCGTTGTAGGACCATGGATCTGATTCTTCTCCCGAGATCAAGTCTGAGGACTCTCCGATCCCTAAGAATCGCTCGGATTGTCTGACAACTCTCCCACTACGACGAGGTTCCGGTTTTGTAGGTGTGACGCGAGGTATGTCTTCTTGTACAGTTGACAACGGAGTTGGCCCCCTAAGTTCTTCTAAGGTAATCTCGTTTCTAGGCTTTTTATCGTTCATATAGTCTTCTTCCAAAAATCTAAAGTGCGTACTGATTACGACCTTTTGATCTTCGGGACCATAGAACATGTATCCCTTCGTTCCTTCGGGGTACCCTACAAACAACCTTAATTCCGAACGTGCATTGAATTTCCCAGCTTCCCTATCCAACACGTATGCCGGACACCCCCAGATCCTCATGTGTCCTAAGCTGGGTTTGCGCCCCGTCCACAATTCCCTAGGGGTTTTGGAACTGATTTGGATGGCACTAAGTTCAGAATATAAGTCGTTGTTTGCAAGGCGTAACCCCAAAATGATTTTGGTAAATCCACATAACTCATCATTGATCTTACCATTTCTAAAAGCATTCTGTTTCTTCGTTCTGCAACCCCATTTTGTTGAGGGGTATCGGGTGCAGTCAACTGGGATGCAATCCCTTCATCCGACAGGTAGTTCAAGAATTCATCGCTGAGGTATTCACCTCCACGATTAGATCGTAGAAACTTGATACTCTTTTCCTTATGATTCTCTGCTTGAGCCTTAAATTCTTTGAATTTATCAAAGGTCTCAGATTTATGCTTCATTAGGAAAACGTATCCATAGCGTGAGTAATCATTGATAAACGTAACGAAATACTCGTAGCCAACTCTTGCTTTGATTTGCATTGGACCACATACATCGGTGTGAACGATCTCCAACACTTCTTTAGCTCTAAACCCCTTGGTTCTAAATGCCCTCTTGGTCATCTTACCCTCCAAACATGATTCGCAAGTTGGAAATGGTTCAACCAGGAAGGACTCCAATGAACCATCTTGGACCAACCTTTGGATCCTTTTGGGATTAATATGACCTAATCTTAGATGCCAAAGAAGTGTCTCGTTCACGTTGGTCGAACGTTTCCTTTTACTTGAAATGGTAGATGAGTTATAGGATGCATTGTGTGTGCGGTGTGCACAGTTAATAATGTAGAGATTGTTCCATAATATTCCATGACAGATAACCACATCGTTACGAAAAACAGTAATATGTTTATTAAAACGAACAGAATATCCATCAGCAAATAGTTTTGAAACTGAAATAAGGTTTTTGTGAAAAACGGGAACATAAAGAACATCTCTTAAAATTAAACTCTTGTCTTCAAAATACAGGTGCACGTCTCCCACTGCTTCAGCTGCCACTCTCGTAGCATCGCCTAGCGTGACGAGGATCTCTCTTCCACTAAGTTACCGAGTCCGTGTGAACCCCTGTAACGTGAAACAAACATGATCAGTGGATCTTGTATCCACTACCCATGAATGGGTAGCATATGCCGCTAAACAAGTTTCAACAACTAGTGCAAGAGAATTACCTTTCTTTCCATTCCTCTTGGGTTTGGAACAGGCCGACCTCCAATGTCCTTTTTCACCGCAGTTAAAACACTTTCCCTTAGCCGGTTTCTTTACTCCACCCTCCCTCTTCACCTTTCCTTTGCTCTTGGCAACACTTGAGTTAGCTTCACTTTTGGTCCTCTTCTTCTTCTTACCTCCTTTTGGTCTAGAAGAGGAAGATGGACCAGCTATCGCTAGGGCTTGGCTGCTCTCTCCCAATATTTCTTCAGCCGAGACTAAAGCTTGTAGCAGATCAGGCAAGGAAAACTTCTGATTATTCATTTGGTAGTTGAGTCAGAACTGCTCGAAGCTTTTGGGCAGGGAATGGAGTATGAAATCAATCTGGGTCTCGATGTTATATTCAGCACCAAGTACCTCAAGTTTGTCAAGGTGAGCCATCATTTGGAGAACGTGCTCCCTTACGGGCGTTCCCTCCACCATTTTCATTGAGAGCATGTTTCTCATGTTGATCTGGCGAGCCACACGGTTCTGATGTTGGAACATCGCTTTAAGATTGACCATGATGTCTGCAGCAGTTTCAACGTTTTGGTGTTGGTGTTGCAACACATCTGACATAGAAGCCAAGATGGTACACTTTGCCATTTCGTTGGAACGCTCCCAATCAGCATACTCTTTCTTTTCCGTTTTACTAGACTCATTAGTCGGCTTTTCTGGTTTGGGTGTGGTAAGGACCCAGTTATGGTGTTGTGCAGTGAGGACAATAGTAAGTTTTCGATACCAATCAACAAAGTTTTATCCAGTAAGCAAATTGTCTTTCAGTATATTGAACAGTGGATTAAAAGGTTACGACATGATGATACTGAAAATAAACATACATCTTGTGTCAATATCCGGATCAACACAAAGAAAATCACATAATTCGATCACATGATTCATATTGAAATCTCAAAAAAAATATGAACATGCATCAGCCAACATCTCAAAACAGTTTTAAATGAGCCTCTTGGGAGGGTCATCATTTAAATCACATTCAAGCAGGTTACAAACAAGAACAGTTACAAACCTTTAATTCTTAAAAAAAATTAATAGTTGGCTCCCACTTGACCAATATAAAATTGACAGGGACTTCGGCGAAGTATATGCATATCAATTTTATACCTAAGTAATAACCATGATTAAATACAGAATTACAACTTCGTTTTGATCGAGCCTCTTGGGAGGGTCATCGTTGCCACTAATAATAATTCACAATCATCCTTTTGAGAATTTATTCATGTGAAAGCTATCTTTTGGCCGTCCCTTAGGGGAATTTCTCAAAAAAAATTCACAAATAAATAAATCATGGAGGTCAAAATTAATTCGATTCAAAACCGAATTAATTATTTAAAACATACTTAATAATTTTGAATTTGAGATTTTTCGTTGGGCAATTCTCATGCAAACACATTTAAAATTAAATAAAGCATAAGAAAATACAACAATAAATCAAGCAAAGCAGAAAAATAAACATATTGGGCACAAATTATCCAATTGTCATGGTTTGATTTTTCTTTGCTTGATTTTGAAGAAACGCAATCTTGAATTTCTCCCACTCGAACGTCTCGAAAAGTCACATCTCGTGCACCGATCATCTCGCGGGTCGGGGTGCACGCCTTTGCACCGACCAGCCTTATCGGGGTCGTCTCCTCATACCAAGGCGCTTTCAGACGTCCACCAGCGCCCGGTGCCTTGCGCCTTTGTCTTGGGCCCATACCACGCTTTGCGCCATACTTACTGTGTTGGGATTATCTTTGGAAAGTATGCTTTTTACTTTGTATAATCAAAACTGAATTTCGGACTTATTTACTGAAATAAATTGTTTATCACTGATGCTTTAAATATTATCGAATGTTACATATATTTACTGCATAACTGTTCAATAATTAAATGCGTGTTACATTGTAGTTAATTTAGTGATACGGATCACGGAAGATTAAATTAAATTCCTTGTAACTAAAAGTACGCCATTCACGACCTAGATGGAAATGAACAACCCATCGTGAAAGGTTGAAGTGTAAGGCTCGGATTGGCTTGTCTTGACCAAGAGATTACACTGACAAATTTTTCAAAACTGAACAAGGAAGAATTAGACCTCAGTGGTTCGTTATTTCTTAATCTTCGTTCCTTAAATAGGATCACGTGTGATTGGTAACAATTGCTTTGACTTATCATGGGTAGAGAATCAACGAGATTCAATACTTTTTATCTTGGGCAATATTATTGGTCACATGTGATTGCTAAGATTTAATACGGAGAATCGTGTGCAAGTACGCTTGTTTGATTTGCCCCCTTGGGAGGTTCATAAGCTTTATCATACCAAATCTTGCAAGTGGAATTAGTTTCCGGTATGGATAATAATGTTGAACCGTTCCTTGACCAAGGACAAAAGATATTAATTAACGGAAAGTTATTTCAGTGGCTTGAATTAATTAATGGGCTAGATAATCTTAAACACGGGAAATAATAACCGGGAGCCATATTGACTGTAATATGGGTTAAGATGGATAGTGCAATATTAATTATGTAGTGGGATTAACTAATATTTATGGGCTTGAATAATATTGTGGCTCAATATTGATAATTCAAGATCCATTGGAAGGTCCAATCTTAATTCTCCTAAAGGCCCCCTGAGTAGCCCAACATATAGTCCAATAACTGAAAAAAGGTGTTTAAAATAAAATAAATATTGTTGCTTATTTTTCCTAATTATTTTTTTTGAATTTATGGATAAAAGGGAGAAATATTTTCTTTGAATTTTGTTATGGAATGTAGATATGTATTCTTGGAATACAAGATTATCTCATTAAATTCAAGAAATCTCCCACTTGGTTATTTATAAAGATAATTTCGAAATTTTGAAAGATAAAGGGCAAGAAAGATTTTCTTGATTTTCTTGAAAAGATATTATGGAAGATATGTATTTCTTGAAATACAAGAATATCTCATAAATTCAAGAAGATCCAAATCTTGGATTCTTGCCTATGTTTTTCGAAAATTACTCCATAACAAAGAGTAAGTGGGATTTTGTGGAATATTATAATTATGGGAAAAAGAATATAGGAGATATATTCAAGATTTCATGGAGATCAAGAAAAGATTTTCCCACATTATTTTTGCCCACAATTTTCGACCACCTATGCTCTATAAATAGGGGATGACTCTTTCATTCCCAAGTACAATTCCATGTGCTGGAAAAATTAGTAAATCCACAAAGGTGGTGCAACATAATTTATTTTCCTTTTGTTAATTGTTCACAAGTGTCCTACCACCGGATAGTCGAACAAGGATTAAGGGAATACTTGGGAAGTTCTTTTGGTTAGTCTAATCAGCCAGACCGTTGTCATCCCAAGAGGTACGTTCACGTAAACTCGTAGAATTCTGCATGCGTAGGATTTACGTGAATTAATTATATGCATAATTTGTTGTTGTATTATTATTTGAATTAATATAGGATTAATTCATGCTAGTAATAATTTTAAGAATTAAATTTGTATTTAAATATTCATCCCGAATAGATCTGTGCAACTTATTCCCCAACAACTGGTATCAGAGCCACGGTTTCGGGCTCTGAATTTTTTAAATTGTAATTTAATTCGCTGACATTAAATTTGAAATTAGATAGTAGAATTGCTAGATCTGTTTTGCAGGTATCCAATTGTCATGGAATTTAATGTGTTTATTTATGCATGTATATAAATTGTGGTTTTTTAATTCGATTCGTTCGGATTCGTTTTGCCTCGTGAGAAAATCCACGAGTAGATTAGGATTTGTTTGATTTGATCAATGTAATAGACTAGTCTAGATCTAGGTTTATTTATTTTTTGTAAATAAATTGTAACCGGATCGAAAACGAAGACGGAGACCAAGAATTAAAGGATAAAATCCAGAACCAGGCGTAGGCGGCGTGCATCGCGCGAAACTTGCTAAAGGAGGCACGCGTGTGACATGGACGCCTTAAAAAGCGCCGCGGGGCGTGGGGCGAGGCCAAGGCCGAGTGCACGCGAGATCGGCCGCACGACAAGAACAAAGCGCGCGGCACCGTCTTGTGAGCGGACCGCGACCCAGGCGAATCTTGCGAGTGCGGAGAAAGCGTCTTGGCTGCCGAGTTCCACCAAGCGGCAGTGGCCGGCGCCAAGACGCCATGCGTCTTGGATCTTGTACGCTGCGCCTGCCAAGGAACTGGGACCATGCTTGAGGCGTCTTTGAGACACTGGGCGGGCGGCTTCTTGAGCCGTCTTTGAGCCGCCGAGAAGTGACTTGGCCAAGTGGCGGCGAATCTTGGTGTGCATCCCGGCTGCGAGCTACTTGGCGTGGCGTTTCGAGACGGAGTATTTTTTCGAGACGATCGAGTGGGAGAAATTTAAGACGGCGTTTCTTCAAGATCAAGCCAAGAAAAATCAAACCATGACAACTGGATAATTTGTGCCCAATATGTTTATTTTTCTGCTTTGCTTGATTTATTATTGTGTTATCTTATGCTTTATTTAATTTGTTTAAATGTGTTTGCATGAGAGTTGCCCAATGAAAAATCTCACAATCAAAAATTACTAAGTATGTTTAAATAATTAATTGACAATTTTATTCCGGATAATAAAATTGAATTAATTTTGACCTCCATGATTTATTTATTTGTGAATTCTTTTGGAGAAATTCCCCCCACGGGACGGTCAAAAGTTAGCTTTCACATGAATGAATTCCAAATGGATGATTGTGGATTATTACTAGTGGCGGCGATGACCCTCCCCACGAGGCTCGTTCAATACAAAATAATAATCCTGTATTTAATCATGGTTATTACTTAGGTATAAAATTGATATGCATATACTTCCCCGAAGTCCCTGTCAATTTTATATTGGTCAAGTGGGAGCCAACTATTAATCTGGATATTAAAGGTTAGTAATTGTTCTTGTTTGTAACCTGCTTGAATGTGTTTAAATAATGACCCACCCCACGTGGCTTATTTAAACTGTTTTGAGATGTTGGCTGATGCATGTTCATAATTTTTTTGAGATTTTAATATGATGCATGTGATCGAACCTTGTGATATACTTGTGGTTATGCATATATTTATTTATTTCAGTTCAGCATGTCGTAACCTTTTAATCCACTGTTAATTTACTTAAAGTCAATACAATATGTATGGAAACTATATTGATTGGAAACGAAAAATTATGATTGTCCTAACTGCACAAAAGCACAAGTGGATTCTTGACACACCAAAATCAGATGAGCCAACTGACGAGTCAAAAATGCGGGACTCGTCAGATCACCTTGCGAGAAATGTCGTCGCTGATAATGGTGGAGGGCAAACCCGTAAGGGATTACGTCCTCAAAATAGATGGCCCATCTGAACAAACTTGAGATTCTGAGTGCAGATTATAATCTGGAGACTCAGATGAATTTGGTATTTCACTCTCTGCCCAAAAGTTTCTGAGCATTTTGGCCTCGCTAGCTGATTTGTTGCAAGCTTTGGTCTCGGCAGAGATATTGATGGGGCACCAAACTCAAGTTTTAACGGCAAGTGGTAAGTCTTCATTTTCTAGGCCAAGGGTAGGCAAGAAAAAGAAGAGGACCAAAAGTCATAAGCAATAAAACTCAACTGTTGCCAAGGGCAATGGTAAGATGAGGAATGCTTGTGGTGTCAAGGAAAATCCAAAGAGGAAGTGCTTAAGCTGCGGTGAAAGAGGACAATGGAGGTTTGCCTGTTCCAACCCCAAAAGGGACGGAAAGAAAGGTAATTCTCACGCACTAGTTGTTGAAACTTGTTTAGCGGCGTATACTTCTCATTCGTGGGTGGTTGATACAAGATCCACTAATCATGTTTGCTTCACGGGTTCAAACTGGTCAGGAAACTTAGTGGGAGTGAGATCCTCATCACACTGGGCGATGTTACGAAAGTAGCAATTATTGCAATGCTACGTAAGTGGCAGATATTGCAATGCTACGATAGTAACAGTTATTGCAATACTACGCAAGTAGCAGATATTGCAATGCTACATGAGTAGTGGTTAAAGCAATGGGAGAAGTGCACCTGTCTTTTAAAGATGAAGTTTTTTTTTAGATTATCTTTATGTTCCCAGTTTTGGAAAGAATTCACTTTCAGTTTCTAAAATTTGATTAAAGGACACTAAGTTTCTTCTAATAAAGAATGACATCATTTCTTGAAATGATGAGTGTATCTATTATGGGACATTGGTCGAATAATCTCTATAGAATTAACTGTGCGCACCACTCACGAAATGCATCCTATAACACATCAACTATTTCCGAGAAAAGAAAACGTTCATCAGACGTGAATGAGATACTTCTATGGCATCTGAGATTAGGTCATATAAATCCAAAGAGGATCCAAAGGTTGGTGAAAGATGGTTCACTGGAGTTTCTCCAAGTTGAACCAATTTCAACCTGCGAATCATGTTTGGAGGGTAAAATGACCAAGAGGGCATTTGGAGCCAAGGGGAATAGAGCCAAAGAAGTGTTAGAGATCGTTCACAACAGATGTATGTGGCCCAATGTCAACCAAAGCAAGAGGAGGTTATGAGTATTTTGTCACTTTTATTGATGATTACTCAAGGTACGGTTACATTTTCCTTATGAAGCATAAATCTGAGACCTTTGAGAAATTCAAAGAATTTAAGGCTCAAGCAGAGAATCATAGGGAAAACGTATCAAGTCTCTACGATCTGATCGTGGAGGCGAATACCTCAGCAATGAGTTTTTGAACTACTTATCTGATGAAGGGATTGCATCCCAACTCACTGCACCCGGAACCCCTCAACAAAACGGGGTTGCAGAGCGAAGAAACAGAACTCTTTTGGAAATGGTTAGATCTATGATGAGTTATGCGGATCTTCCCAAGTCGTTTTGGGGTCATGCCTTGGAAACAGCAGCTTACATTCTGAACTTGGTGCCATCCAAATCGGTTCTCAAAACTCCCAAAGAATTGTGGACCGGGCGCAAGCCTAGTATGAGACACATGAGGATTTGGGGGTGTCCGGCCTACGTGTTGGACAAGGAAGCCGGAAAATTGGATCCTTGATCAGAATTAAGGTTGTTTGTAGGATACCCCGAGGGAACAAAAGGGTGTATGTTCTATGGTCCTGAAGATCAAAAGGTGGTAATAAGCACCCACTTTAGATTTTTAGAAGAAGACTATATGAACGAAAGAAGACAAGTGAGATTACCTTAAATGAGCTAATGGGGCTAGCCTCAATGCCAACTATACAAGATGATATACCAAACGACACACTTACACAACCGGAACCACATCGTAGTGGGAGGGTTGTGAAACAGCCCGAGAGATTCATGGGAATAGGAGAGTCCTCGGACTTGATTCCCGGACAAGACGAATCAGACCCATGGACATATGACGAGGCAATCCAAGACAAGGATGCAGATTATTGGCAAACAGCAATGAAAGCCAAAATGGGTTCTATGTTTCATAACAGAGTGTGGGAGCTAGTCGAACCACTTAATGGGGTCAAACCCATTGGTTGCAAGTGGGTGTATAAGAGAAAAAGAGGACCGGACGGGAAGGTGAAAACCTTCAAAGCAAGACTAGTGGAAAAAGGTTATACTCAGAAAGAAGGGATCGATTATGAGGAAACTTTTTCACCCGTAGCCATGCTTAAGTCCATCTGAATTCTCTTATCGATTGCTGCGCATCTTGACTTTGAAATCTGGCAAATGGATGTCAAGACAGCTTTCCTTAACGGAAGTCTTGATGAAGAGATCTATATACAACAACCCTAAGGCTTCATTGAAAAAGGCCAAGAACACCTAGTTTGTAAGCTCATGAAGTCCATTTACGGACTCAAACAGGCATCCAGAGCTTGGAACCAATGTTTTGATCATGTTATAAAGTCTTATGGGTTCGATCAAAACGAGTTCGAAAGTTGTGTGTACAAAAAGCGTGTCGGAACTGCATTGGTATTCTTGGTACTATACATAGATGACATTCTGATCATTGGGAACGATGTAAAGGTGTTATCAGACGTAAGGGCATGGCTTTCAAAACAGTTTGATATGAAGGACTTAGGGGAAGCCGCACACATCCTTGGGATCAAGATCACTCGAGATCGCAAGAAAAGGATGATAGGCTTATCGCAAAGCTTCATACATAGACACCTTTGTCTTGAAACGATTGACATGCAAGATTCGAAGAAAGGCTTCGTTACCTTTCAGACATGGAATCCATCTATCCAAGAAAATGTCCCCTAAGACGAAAAAGGAGATAGATGACATGAGAGGTATTCCTTATGCTTCGGCTGTTGGAAGCCTTATGTATGCAATGCTGTGTATGAGACCGGATATCTGCTTTGCCGTTGGCATGGTGGCAAGATATCAAAGTAACCCAAAAAAGAGCATTGGGCGGTTAAAAAACATTACGAAGTATCTGAAAAGAACTCGGGATAGAATGTTGATTTATCGGTCGATAGTCCAATCCCCATCGGTTTACCACGGACTCGGTTTCAATCGGACATAGACTCAGAAAATCTACCTCCGGTAGTGTGTTTTGCATGGGGAGGAGCCGACATGGAGAAGCGTCAAGCAAATCGTCGCGGATTCTACCATGGAAGCGGATATATAGGCTAATGTAACTGGCGGCCGAAAAAGCGGTTTAGCTCAAGAACTTCCTAGTGGACTTGGATGTGGTTCCAAATTTGCCCAAAGCGAATCATGTTTATTGTGACAATGTCGGAAATTCTTGCAAATTCAAGGGAACCAAGAGCCCACAAAGCCGGCAAACACATTGAAAGGAAATACCATCTTATACGAGATATCGTTAAGAGAGAGATATAGATGTGGCAAAGATAGCGTCGAAAGACAACCTGGCGGATCCATTCACAAAAGGTCCGCCTCTGAATACATTCGAGAGACATGTGGAAGGAATGGGTGTCAAGACCGGTTGCCCGATCTGCTTTGAGTATAAGTGGGAGAAATTATTAGGTTACGTGTAGGTGACATTAGATGTCACGAATTAGAAACTACACGAGACATGTTGTAGTATACTTAAAAGCGGACTTTGAGTATAAGTGGGAGATTGTTGGGATTATCTTTGGAAAGTATGCTTTTTACTTTGTATAATCAAAAGCTGAATTTTGGACTTATTCTTTGAAATAAATTGTTTATCATCGATGCTTTAAATATTATCGAATGTTACATATATTTCTTTGCATAAGCGTTCAATAATTCATCGTGTTACATTGTAGTTAATTTAGTGATACCGGATCACGAAAGATTAAATTAACGGTCCGCTTGTAACTAAAAATCGCCATTCACGACCTAGATGGAAATGAACAACCCATCGTGAAAGGTTGAAGTGTAAGGCTCGGATTGACTTGTCTTGACCAAGAGATTACACTAGTGCATGGTGATGCTGCTGAATAGGACCTCTGAGGAGGACAAATTCTTGGATCCGAACAAGGAAGAATTAGACCTCAGTGGTTCGTTATTTCTTAATCTTCGTTCCTTAAATAGGATCACGTATGATTGGTAACTATTGCTTTGACTTATCATGGGTAAAGAATCAACGAGATTCAATACTTTTTATCTTGGGCAATATTATTGGTCACATGTGATTGCTAAGATTTAATACGGAGAATCTTGTGCAAAATGCGCTTTGTTTGATTTGCCCCCTTGGGAGGTTCATAAGCTTTATCATACCAAATCTTGCAAGTGGAATTAGTTTCCGGTATGGATAATAATGTTGAACCGTTCATTGACCAAGGACAAAAGATATTAATTAACGGAAAGTTATTTCAGTGGCTTGAATTAATTAATGGGCTAGATAATCTTAAACACGGGAAATAATGACCGGGAGTCATATTGACTGTAATATGGGTTAAGATGGATAGTGCAATATTAATTATGTAGTGGGATTAATTAATATTTATGGGCTTGAATAATATTGTGGCTCAATATTGATAATTCATGATCCATTGGAAGGTTCAATCTTAATTCTCCTAAAGGCCCCCTGAGTAGCCCAATATATAGTCCAATAACTGAAAAAGGTGTTTAAAATAAAATAAATATTGTTGCTTATTTTTCCTAATTATTTTCGAAATTTATGGATAAAAGGGGAGAAAGATTTTCTTTGAATTTTGTTATGGAATGTAGATATGTATTCTTGGAATACAAGATTATCTCATTAAATTCAAGAAATCTCCCACTTGGTTATTTATAAAGATAATTTTAAAATTTTGAAAGATAAAGGGCAAGAAAGATTTTCTTGATTTTCTTGAAAAGATATTATGGAAGATATGTATTTCTTGAAATACAAGAATATCTCATAAATTCAAGAAGATCCAAATCTTGGAATCTTGCCTATGTTTTTCGAAAATTACTCCATAACAAAGAGTAAGTGGGATTTTGTGGAATAAAAGGGAATACTTGGGAAGTTCTTTTGGTTAGTCTAATCAGCCAGACTGTTGTCATCCCAAGAGGTACGTTCACGTAAACTCGTAGAATTCCGCATGCGTAGGATTTACGTGAATTAATTATATGCATGATTTGTTGTTGGATTATTATTTGAATTAATATAGGATTAATTCATGCTAGTAATAATTATAAGAATTAAATTTATATTTAAATATTCATCCCGAATAGATCTGTGCAACTTATTCCCCAACAGCCCGCGCCCGTGTGCCCACGCGCCCTAATCCCGTCCGGCGCCGCGCGCCTGGACCGTCCGACTAGCTACGTCCACGTCGCTTGCGTGCCTCCCTTGGCACGTTTAGCGCGACGCACGTCGCCCACGTACGATTCTGGATCCATTTTAATTTCTCACCACCGTCTTCGTCTTCGATCAGGTTACAATTTATTTTACAAAATAAATAAACCTAAATCTAGACTAGTCTATTAAATTGAACAAATCAAAATAGCCTAATCTACTCATGGATTTTCTCACGAGAAAAACAAATTTGAACGAGTCGAATTAAAACCATTCATACGCACTAAATAAATAAACACATTAAATACTATGACAATTTGATACCTGCAAAACAGATCTAGCAATTCTACTATCCAATTTTCAATACATAGTTTAAATAACAATTTAAATACAGAGCTCGAAACCGAGGCTTTGATACCAGCTGTTGGGAAATTAGGGGTGTCCGGATTTATTCGAGTTGAATTTAAATACATATTTAAATTAATCAATTAATTACTAACATGAATTAATCCTAAACCAATTCAACATAATAATCAATAAGTAAATAAACATCATGCATACACGTATTTCACGTAAAACCTAAGCATGCGGAATCTAGGAATTACGTAAATACTAACCTCTCGTAGAGACAACCACTGAGACGATGGATCAACCCAAAGTGCCTTCTCAAATATGTCTCACGTCCACGAACGTAATCCAGTGGGAGGATTATCAACGAACGATTTTAATCTTAAAGGAGAAAATAAAATATTTGGCCACCACCTTTGTGGATTTCTAATTTTTCCAACACATGGAATTGCACTTGGGGATGAAAAATTCATCCTCTATTTATAGAGTATGGGGGGACAAAAATTTGGTCAAGATTTGGCATTGGGAAATTTCCTTGCTTCTTCCTCAAGATACAATCTAGAATATATCCAATATATTTTATTTCCCAAAATATCTCCCAACAAAATTTCCTCCTCCTTTCTTGTTCAATACTTTCGAAAATATCACATAAAATAGGAAGAAATAAGATCTTTTTCCTTTCTTGAATTTATGGGATAAACTTGTATCTCAAGAATACTTTATTCCATAAGATCTTTCCAAGAAAATCAAGAAAAAATCTTTTTCTCTTTCCTACCCAAATTTTCGAAAAATATTATGTAAAAATAAGCCAAAATATTTTATTCTCCTTTTCATTAATTGGACTTTAGTTTGGGCTATTTGGGGGGCCTTTAGAAGAATTAATATTGGACCTCCAATGGGCTATGAAGCTTTAATATTTAGCCAAAATATTATTCAAGCCCATTAATATTAATTTACTCCACTATAAAATTAATATTGAACTATACATCTTAACCCACATTACGACTTCACAACAATATGGCTCCGGTTATTATTTCCCGCGTTTAAGATTATCTTAGTCTATTAATTAATTAAGCCACTGAACAGACTTTATATTAATTAACGTCTTTGTCCTTGGAGTAAAGACAGCTCAACATTATTATCCATACCGAAAATAAATTTCCACTTGCAAGATTTGGTATGATAAAGATTCTGAGCCCACCAAGGGGCCAAATCAAGCAAGCCGTACTTGCACGTTATTCTCTGTATTAAATCTTAGCAACCGTCATGTAATTAATAATATTGCCCAAGATACAAGGTATCGAATCGCATTGATTCTCTTCCCATCATAAGTCAAAGCAATAGGTATTAATTTCCCACGATCCTATTTAAGGGACAAAGATTAAGAAATAACTAACCACTGAGGTCTAATTCTTGTATATTCAGTACCGAAGAATTTATCCTCCTGTAGGTCCTTTTCAGCGCATCATAATGCACTAGTGTAATCCCTTGGTCAAGACAAGCCAATCTGAGCCTTACACTTCAACCTTTCATGATGGGTTGTTCATTTCCATCTGGATTGTGAATTTGTACTTAGTCACGAGGAACTGTTAATTTGATCTTCTGTGATCTGGTATCACCAAATTAACTACAATGTAACACGTACTGACTTATCGAACGGGTATGCAGTAAATATATATAACATTCATTCATATTTAATGCAACATGTGATAAATAATTTATTTCAGTAAAATAAATAAGAAATTCAGTTTGGTTATACAAAGTAAAAGCATACTTTTCAGTATAACCACAACACAGTTGGGGTCCATTTTTATTCCCTTTCTGATCAGACACTTGCCTTACTTGTTCAGCAGGTCTGTTTCCCTTATCTGATATAAATTTTGTTTTTCGTGTACTTGATCAGAAACTCGTTTGATTACACTTTTCTGAAGTGAACCAGACGGGGCTTTTGAGGATGCAGAAGGGTTTTCATACCCAATTCCCTTCTTATTAGTTGACGTACGAAAATAGTTGTTCAGATCCTGAACAGTCTTAGACAATTTTGTGAAAACCTCCATTTTCTTACGCAAACTATCCTCAGTAAATTTCAGACTCTCATGCAGTCGGAAGAGTTCATCAAACTTAGCTTGAAGGATTTTAAGATCATCAGCTTGTTGTTTGTTAATAGCTTGTTGTTCCTTAACCAGTTTACTCTGATCAGAGGAGCTGACTTTCAGAAACTCCAGTTCTGTAGTCATCTTCTGAACAGTTTCAACTGATTTCAGTTCAGCAGCTTTGCATGCAGCATTTTCTTTAACAAGCTGAATGTTCTCTGACCTCAGCTTATCGTTCTCATCTTCCACTATTGTATAAGTGTCTACTGCATTAGAGTGATCATCAAGCAATAGCTCATTGTAGAGCTGCAGGTCAATCTCTCCAGTAGGTGTGCTTAGCACAGCAGGTGTGGAAACAGAAAAAACAGAAGATTTAGAGGTTACCTCAGATTGATCAGCGTCCTTGTCCATGAGGCAGATGTCGTCATCAGATGAGAACATCAGATCATCTATGTCGTTGAAATCATCAGCATTGCTCATCAGGCAGAAGTCTTCTACAGATGAGTAACCAGAATCTTCTGAAGGTAGATAAGAATCATCAATCCCAGATGTATCAGCAATCATGGCTTTTCTGCCTCTGTATCGTTGCTCTCTTCTGTTTCGCTTATCTTCTCTTTCTTTCGGAGTCAGGTCAGGGTAGTCTGCACTGTAGTGACCTGGTTTTTGACAGTTGAAACATGCTCCACGTTCCACGGAACTTCTTCTGCCAGGTGAGTCATTCCGTCTGTAGAATCTGTCAAGTGACTTTCCTGTTTGCCTGTGATCAGAATTCCTCCTTTCTGATCTGTTGTCTCTTCTTTCGTCGGATCGATCATCTCTTTTCTTATCCTCTCTGCGATCCTCCCTATGATCATCTCTTCTGTCATCAGATCTGTTTCTTTTTTGTGATCTGTCAGTTGACCTCCTATCTCTTCCTCTGCTGTTCTGATAGTCTCTGTAGAATTTTCGATATTTACCCAGTTGAATGTTGGATCTTTCAAGTTTTCTGGTCAGCAAAGCAATTTGTTCTGTCTGACTTATGATATTTCCAACAGGTTCAGTAGACTTTGAGCTGTTGTTGGCTGCTTTGAATGCAACTGCTTTTGATGTGGCAGGTGTGACTTTGGCAAGCGACTCATCATCTTCTTCTTCCCATCTTTCAATCAGATCAAACTCATGGGCTTTAAGGCTCAAAAACAGGTTGCTTGGCTTCATCTTCGCAATATCTTGACAGTCCTTTATCACTGTAACTTTCATATCCCATTTCTTTGTCAGAGATCTCAAGATCTTGTAGTTGATGTCTTTGTCTGACATTTCTCGTCCCAGTTCCCTAAGCTTGTTGACAGACATGGTGATTCTTCCATCAAGCTGATGTATGGTTTCATTTGGCAGCATCTTAAGTTTCTCAAACTTTACCAGTTCGGCTTGCAATCTGCTGTCTTTAATCAAATCATTTCCTTCGCACATCTCAGCAAGTGTATCCCACATCTGTTTGGCTGTCTTGAGATACTTGATCTTCTCTTTAGTTATTTTGTCCATCGTCTTCATAATGATATGTCTGGCCACAGTATCCAGATTGGATAACTTTCTCTCCTCAGCATCTATCAGAGAAGGACTCTTCCTGATTCTGGCTCCAACTGGAAAATTCTGGATCACCTCCTTCAGCTGGGTTGTTGTAGAAGATAATGATAGGTCCTTGTTCAAGAACTTTCATCATTCTGCTGCTTATAGCTCGCAGATGGTTGCTCATGAGTATGGTCCAGAAAACTTAGGCAGATCATGATACATACCAGAGCTATTATCGATGCTGATTGTGAGTTTCGAAAACAGATGAATTTAAAAACAGGTTTTTCAAGATCTGTTCAAGTGACCACAATGGTTCTTCCTCAAGAACCGATGATACTCAAAGCCAGTGGTCCGTAGAACCACTGCTCTGATACCACTTGTAGGTCCCGAACGGGTTTTGTGAGGGCAGAAGTCTAGAGGGGAGGGGTGAATAGACTTTTGAAAACTTTTTCGTGCAAGATCAGGCGTGAAGGCAAGTTGTCTGATCAGAGTGCAAGTGAATCAGATTGGACTGATATCCAACTTACTGATCGCCTGATGGCAGATCAGTTCGGTGTCTATCAGTTTAACTGATGTGCGGAAGCAAGTTTTAACCCGTGTGAAAAACCAGTTTTATAGAATCAGAATCTGCTTGTCTGTTTTTAGTCAGATGACAAAGTATCAAGCTGACCAGATCAGTTGCTTGTTGCAAAGCTGATCTAGACTCAGAATATGTATGCAGTATCAAATTTTGTAGTGTGATATAGTGTAAAGCAGGTAAATCAGATAAGCACACAAGATTTTTATAGTGGTTCGGATAACCAGTTCTACGTCCACTCTTCCCTATCAGCAGGGGCACCAACTAACCAACTAGACTTAGTTTAATGTGTTAGTCCAACACAGTACAACAGATGTTTAAGGAGTTCTCACTCAACCGATCCCAGAAATCAAAAACTAGAAACCCTAGTCTGAAATCTTGCAAAACAAACTTAACCTAACTTTTGGGTTTGGGTAAAGATTTGTTGTTGTTCCAACTGGAAATCTATCCTAGTATTTATGTAGCCTAAAGCTAGAGGATGAGATTTCTATGCTAAGAACAATGGGATGAACACTTAGAAATATTCTTCAAATTTGTGTTCTTCGTGCGAAAATTGCTATGGCTTGAGCTCGATGATAATTTCCGTGTCTTCACTATGAAGTATGATCCCATATTTATAGACCATGAAATCAAAGAGCCGTTGGAGAGCAATTTGAATTTCAGGCTATATTTGGTAGATTTGCAGGCTTGATGTGACGTGCTTCAGGAACGACATGGCCGAAAGCATGTATGTTTGTCCTTTCTAGCCGTTTGACTATGCAGCGTCGAATCCTGCATAGTCAGCTCCGTACATACGTGTCTCGTTCTCATTGGTTAACAAGTACACTTTATTCAGTGTTTGTTCTACCAACTAAGGTTGACATTCTTCTTGTCTGATTGACACGTATGTTCTGGTGCAACATCAGTTGACACTTGGTGTGAGCTGACCTGATCAGATAAAACTGATCAGTCTACCTAATAGAGTCTACTGATGCAAGTTGTCTTAGCTCAACTAGCAAACTCGACTGATATAGGTCTTCTGGTCTTGATCTTCTGGTAGTCATCTGATCTTCAGATCTTGTCTAATTCTTTGATTCATGTCTTCACCTGATCATCTGACTAACTGGCTCGTCTGATCTTCTGACCCGTCTGATCTTCTGACTCGTCTGGTCTTCTGATCTTGTATGATCTTCTGACCTGTCTGATCTTCTGACTCGTCTGGTCTTCTGATCTGTCTGGTCTTCTGACTCGTCTGGTCTTCTGATCTTGTCTGATCTTCTGACCTGACCTATACATATTGAGTTTCCCCTCAATATGTGACCTATCTTTAACATCAGATGTCTATACAACTCAGCTGGTCATCCTATCCTGATTCTAAGTCATCAGTCAGCTAACAGGTCTGACTGGTCCTATTACACTTTGTTTTGGAACTTCCATCAAAACTTAATACAAATTTCCCAACATAAATAGACATAAAAGTTTGTATTTCAACGAAATATCTGATTTACCCTTTGTACCAAAACATAAAAGTCTCATCTTTTTAATTGTGGACTAACATGTGGTATTAATAGGGGTTAAAATAAAAATATTTTTTTTTTCAAATATCTTATCTAAGCAATATATTCACGAATTAATAATGTTGCAAGCTAAATCCCTATATTCTAGTGATGTCCATTTTATATTTTTGTAAATAAAATAAGACTGACAAGAATCCATATATAAAACCCATTATTTCCCTATTTTTCATTCATACATAGAATGCAAGATTGACTAATAATATTTGGTTTAATACCCCCATTACATCACCAACAATTGAGTATGAGATACATTATAAGCAAGATTTTTGCACCATGTATGTCTAGCAAACACAGCCAAACAGAATTAACAAGAATAACAAGCAACAAAGCAAAACAATGATTCATATTTCACTGGAAGCATCATATGACATTATATAAAAAGAAAATAAAGAACTGTCGAAATGAGATGAAAATCATAGCTATACACCATGTATGCATCAAAAGATAAGGGTGTTTGAAGATCCTAGAGAGGCTCTCTCTCACTCACACAAGATTTATAACAACAGAGTCTTCAGTAAAACATATTCCAATCTCTTAGCATTATAAGTCCCAGCAACACGACCAAATAGTTCGCCAGCTCTCACGAGCAAGGAGCACCAACTCACTGCAATGATCAACAAAATGTGAGACGAGAATATTACAGTTTTAGTAGGCAAATAGCAAGAATTATGTTCATATAGAACTTGAGTTTGATAAAAAAGACTACTTATTTAAAAACACAACTGCCATCTCCTCTCTCTCTCCTACTTCGTCCGTAACCTTCACGATCCCCATCATCTTTCCTATCGTCATCATGCTTTCTTGACTTTCTCTCGGGATGTTCATCCCAATGTCCATCGTCTGTTTTTCGCTTATTCATTATCATGTCTTCACTTTTATCTCCAGATCCATCTCCCTTAGTCTTATTCAGTTGCTCCAATTTCCTGAATGTGTCCAACCCATCATCCTTGTACTTATGTTTCTCCCTACCATCAACTTCATGAACATATTCTTTCTCCCAGCCTCTGGCACCTGAATCACGAGTCAAATCCTTATCTCTACTTCTCTCGACGAAATCATCCTTCTTACGAATATCTGAAACACAAGGACATACACTAAACCAATGACATCTTAACACAATGGGAGGATTACCATGTACAATAAGCAAAGAGGACCTCTTGAAACATGTTGCAAACAACTACATAGATCCATCCAATAAAATTGGCAACCAAACATTTTCTGCAGCTAAAAATAGGGTACTAATCATATCATTATCCTTGTAATTAACTTCTCTTTACTCATTCTGCCAGAAATCAGAACAAGACATCATAAATAAGAACACTTTCATTTTAATACATTTATTGAGTGCTGGCAAGTTCGTGCATATGTCAGAACGTGGTCTCGTTGCCATTACCTCATATGTGTCACCTCCTGGGAATTGTTGTACCGAGGGAACCAGTTCAACAATCAAATCACTCACAGGCAAGAGCCATTTCATCTTTCTGCACCACATTGCCTTCTTTTGTGGAGCCATTAGCTCCAACCTCCATAGTTCCCCAAATACAGTTGCTACATTTTCAAAAATGATAAACATCAAGGATAACTACACAAACAAATTACACTATTATATAGCATATGCAAACAAAGAAATGGCTAGTGCAGTACAAACTTCTTTACCCCCTCCAGACATGTCTTCACCGAGAAGAAGTTTCGCAAATCTTTCCTTCATCATCTCAATTTCTAAAATGTGACAAAGTGCAAGAAATACTCAGATATTACTGTGATTTTCAGAAATGATAAGCAACACAATGCTAGAGAAAGAAAATTCTTTCATAATCCACATCCATTAATTGCTACTTTACGAATCTAATCAAAATAATGACAAATGCTTGAATCGAGCGCAAGAAATCAACAGGTGTAAAATAGATTGGTGAATCTGTGAAAGTAAGGCAACCATACAATTTGAATTATGGCATGAGTAACTTGATAATCAAAAATCAATTGCTACTTTTTTAGTTCAGAGCCGTTGCATTGTAAATTTGTAATCCCTAAAACATACACACAACTACTCAAATTCTAACTATTAATTATATAGTATCAAATGCCCTTCACTAGGGTTAACATTACCAAATTTATACAAGATAAGCAATCAATAAGCACACACCTGACAAATCGAAGCCACTCTTCAACGTCTTTTTGTCCCAAACCACCACATCCTTGCATCCGATCACCGGAAAACTGAATGTCGGCGTCATAGGTGCCGAACTTTTTGCTGCTAACGGCGAACTCAAAACACAGGGATCGCGATGGAGAGACTCAAAACCCTAAACCCCAAATTCGACCTCGAGCTCGGTGGATCGCGATGAAGAGACGATGGGAGAGAGAGAGAATGAACAAATAGAGAGTGAGATAGAAATATGTGATATATTAATTTTGAGGAAGGGCAAAATCGCCCACAAATTGTCACTGTAGAACCTCTTTGCCGAATAGCACGGGAGAGGAGGTATTAATCTATGTCAAAGGCTACAGTGAAATGGAGGAAAAAAGACGTATTACGGACCGGGTTATTCGCATAAATCTCGGATACTTACTAATTACTAGGGCGATATGTTGACTACTAAATGAGCTTGTAAATTATTATTGATCACTATTTGTCCTATAATAAGGTCTACTAAACGGAGCCTAAAAGAACAGGAATTGAAAGGTGGAATTTGCAGCTTGATTAAAAAAATAAAAAATAATTATTTGTGTGAATAGAAAATTAGAAATCAATTTTTCTTAAAAGAAGCCATAATAAGTAACAAGATTGGCATTAATTTAAACTAAATATCATATGTTGGGGTTACAATGAAAATTATGTTTTTACTTTGTATAACCAAACTGAATTTCTTATTTATTTTACTGAAATAAATTATTTATCACATGTTGCATTAAATATGAATGAATGTTATATATATTTACTGCATACCCGTTTGATAAGTCAATACGTGTTACGTTGTAGTTAATTTAGTGATACTAGATCACAGAAGATCAAATTAACAGTCTCTCGTGACTAAGTACAAATTCACAACCCATCATGAAAGGTTGAAGTGTAAGGCTCAGATTGGCTTGTCTTGACCAAGAGATTACACTAGTGCATTGTGATGCGCAGAATAGGACCTACAGGAGGATAAATTCTTCGGTACTGAATATACAAGAATTAGACCTCAGTGGTTCGTTATTTCTTAATCTTCGTCCCTTAAATAGTATCGTGTGAAATTAATAAATATTAATTTGACTTATGATAGGGAGAGAATCAATGAGATTCGATATCTTGTATCTTGGGCAATATTATTAATTACATGACGATTGCTAAGATTTAATACGGAGAATCGCGTGCAAGTACGGCTTGCTTGATTTGTCCCCTTGGTGGGCTCAGAATCTTTATCATACCAAATCTTGCAAGTGGAAATTTATTTCCTGTATGGATAATAATGTTGAGTTGTCTTTACTCCAAGGACAAAGATGTTAATTAATACAAGGCTTGTTCAGTGGCTTAAATAATTAATGGACTGAGATAATCTTAAGCGCGGGAAATAATGATCGGGAGCCATATTATTGTGAAGTCGTAATGTGGGTTAAGATGGATAGTTCAATATTAATTTTATAGTGGAGTAAATTAATATTAATGGGCTTGAATAATATTTTGGCTAAATATTAAAGCTTCATAGCCCATTGGAGGTCCAATCTTAATTCTCCTAAAGGCCCCTCAAATAGTCCAATTAATGAAAATGAGAAGAAAATATTTTGCCTAATTTTTCCTAATTATTTTCGAAAATTTGGGTAGGAAAGAGAAAAAGATTTTTTCTTGATTTTCTTAGAAAGATCTTGTGGAATAAGTATTCTTGAGATACAAGTTTATCCCATAAGTTCAAGAAAGGAAAAAGATCTTATTTCTTCCCTACTTGAATGATATTTTCGAAAATAATGAAAGACAAGAAGGAGGAGAAGATTTTGTTGGGAGATATTTTGGGAAATAGAATATATTGGATATATTCTAGATTGTATATTGAGGAAGAAGCAAGAAAATTTCTCAATGCCCAACTAGGTCAAATTTTCGTCCCCCCCTAGTCCTATAAATAGGGGATGAATTTTTCATCCCCAAGTGCAATTCCATGTGTTGGAAAAATTAGAAATCTACAAAGGTGGTGGCCAAATATTTTAATTTTCTCCTTTAAGATTAAAATCGTTCGTTGATAATCCTCCCACCGGATTACGTTCGTGGACGTGGGACATATTTGAGAAGGCAATTTGGGTTGAATCATCGTCTCAACGGTTGTCTCTATGAGAGGTTAGTATTTACGTAATTCCTAGATTCCGCATGCTTAGGATTTACGTGAATTACGTGTACGCGTGATGTTTATTTGCTTATTAATTATTATGTTGAATTGACTTAGGATTAATTCATGTTAGTAATTAATTAATTAATTTAAATATGTATTTAAATTCAACTCGAATAGATCCGGGCACCCCTAATTTCCCATCATTATATAGATCATAGACTAAAAATGAAATTATCAACCAGTATAACCTATATCTAATAATTTACAAGATAACAGTCAAATAATTAATTCTATAAAAAAAATTAATACATAATTTTTGCCATTGTTCCATGTTTCATTAATTCAATAAAATAAGACAAAAATTTGTATAGACCTAGTTCATGCTATGAATCTTGTTTTTAATTCATGACATTTGACCCTACCCAGGATATGATATGGGTCAAAGTGGTTTAAAAAAATATGTTGAAAATGAATGAATTAAGTCAAATAATCCAAGTTCGTCGCATAGACCTGGTTCATGGGAAATCAACTCATAAAATAAATCCTAACAAATGAGAATTATAAAACTAAATATGTCCATAAACATTTAAAAAAATTAAATTATGAATTTAGATAATAAATATAGGGTTAATTTCAAATAAATACACGACCGTTAGGCTAAATGTCAATTTAATCATGACCTTCAAGATTATTGAATTAAATCCCAACCTTTGATATTGTTGCAAATCGATACACGTTTTATTTTCTTCGGCCTGAAAGATATGACATGGCTCACCTGAGCATGTGTATACTTGCCGGTTAGGATGACACATATTAAATATTTTTTTTAAATAATTCCACATCATATCATACATCCTCTATCATTAACATTTGAAATAAATTAAAACACAAAGAAGTAAAATCTAAACAAACAAACAAAACAATTAAAATGTAAATAAAAAATAAAAAATCAAACATTTCATCTTTATCAAACCTTCATCTTCACCCTTCCATTCGCATCTTCACCAAAAAGTCAATAGATCATGCAAAACTCAAAACCCTCATAATCGCAAAACCACATACCCCCATCCCCAAAATCGATTTCCGAGTCCCCAAATTTTGGTTTTTCACAAAAATCCCAGAATCCCCAAAGTTTTGGAATTTAGATTTAAATGTTTTTTTTTTAGATTCTGTTAATTTTGTTTTTTGTTTTGTTTTTAATTCACCTTTCTTATATTTTTCGTATTTATGATTTGGACATTTCATCATACTCGATCGTAGACTGATGCGGCAACTAACATGGCAAAAATAAATAAATAGTTCTGGCGAGCCATATCATCTCTTCACGGCCGGAGGAAAAAAATGTGTTTTAATTTGCAGCAATATTAAAGGTTGGACTTTTATACAATAATTCTAAAGGTCGAGATTAAATTGATATTTAACATAAATGTCGTGTATTTATTTAGAATTAACCCATAAATATATTACCTTAATATTCTCAAATTGATGTCTATATGAAGTTGGGCAAACCCTATACTTCAATATGAGAGAAAATATATTTAATTTCGAACGAGTAAAATAAAATAAAAACAATTAATAATAACAATACAAAATTAAATACTACATAATGCCTTTAATTTGGACTGAATTTAAGAGGTGGGCAGTGCATCAAGTTGGAGAGAAGACTTCTGGGATTTTTTTTTCTTTTAACTAGCAAAACGTCGACGTTTTCATGCCCAACAGGGGGTGCTGGGTTTTTAGCCCAGCAGGCGATCCGCTCCCGCGCAACAACAGAGAAATTGAGTAGGAAGAAATTAGACGGAGGAAGAGAAGGTGGGAGAAATAAGCATATGATGGACACGTCTTTCTTTCACACATTGCACCCCAGTTACCGACAAGTAGCACAAACTAATTTATACTTCTTGAAAAATTTGTGAGACGGTGACCGGGTACTTGATGGAACTGGCCAATTTAACTGAACTCTCTCTTTATAGAAGTAATAGATATGCCTAACTTTTCAGCTACTTCACCTGAGTAGATTGAATTTCTACGATGAACCTTTTTATTGAACATAAGAAATTCTTAATAAAAAAATCACCAATACTTGATTTCCCCTTAAAAATTACCACTAGCTTACAAAAATGACTTTTTTCCCGTGGTTCTGGTGCAAGTTCATGGAAATTTTCACATCAAAATATAATATCAGTAATTAAGGATAATTTCTTTGTATATACTTAGAATATTCTAATATTGACTTACAAATAATTCTTTTTTTTTAATATTGAAGAAAATTGCTTTCAAGGGTTTTGTTTTACTTTCAATTTGTTTTTTTAATTTTATATTTATTTAAAATAATTGAATATGATCATATAAACAACAAGCTCCATGTTATTTGCAGAGTTGTTTCAAGTGAGTTATCAAAATGTCTACAAACTTTTCTAAAATTAAATAAATTGATTCCAAACGTAAACGGAGTGTTTCAAAAAAATTAGTTCTTTTAAATTTTATTTATTTTAAAATTATGTATTAAATATGAATTATGAATTTGGAGTTCTTACAAACGTTTATTGCACGTTATTATTGAGAGTTTTTTTATATCTATATTACTATGACTTTTAAAATAATTGTGCAATCATAACCGTGCATTGCACGAGTTCAATTACTAGTAGATTATAATTAAATTGAGGAACCTTGAATCTGATATTCCTTTCAAATCGAGAGACACGACATACTAGATATATAATTACAAAATTCATAAAAGGACGGTGCTAATGGCCAAACTCACCTCGGGGTGACAGGGGTAGTTTAGTCATTTTATATGATGAAATAGTTGTTTTACCTTAATAAAATAAGTAACAATTTTTAGAACATTTTTTTCATTAAAGGTACAAAAGTAATTAAAAATGGTCATCCCAGGTTGAACCACCCCAAATACTATTACCCCTTCATAAAAACTAGTATACCATTGTCTCACGAAAACTGCATGTTTCGACTCTCGTGCTACAAAAAAAAAAATACTCCCTCCGTCTCAAAATTATTGTTCAGTATTCTATTTTGGGTGTCCCACAATTTTTGTCCACTTTCCTAAAATGGAAAGTTTCATCAATATAAACACCCTTCACAATACATATAAATTACACCAATTGCCACTCACTTAACCCCTTACACTTTAACACTTTATCACTTTTTCACTTTACAATAAAGTTGATTTACCAATTTTACCCCTTACACTTTAACACTTTATCACTTTTTCTTAAAAACCGATCACACAGTAAACCGGACAATAATTTCGGGGACGGAGGGAGTACTACTTTTTTTTGGACAAAAACTCGTATGAGATGGTCTCATACCTGAGACGGGGTACAAACTAACACAAATCAACACTCACCCCTTTTAATATGTTAAAGTGTCATGTTCAAATTATAGCCATTGTTCGGCAAGCAACGAAGTAGCCACTATCGTCATGCAAAATAATACCCACCCCTGTTTGCATTGAGTCTGGGAAAAAGCTTGCATCCACATTGATCTTGACATGATTCGGCGGCTGTGTGTGCCATCGTTTGCAGCGCTCCACTCTTTCTTTAATCACTGGTTTAAGACGAACTCCCTTCCATTCTTCCATGAAGATCCTGGCGCCATGGACTACCTGACACGGTGTGGTCATTTCAGCATCCCACACCACCTTATTCCTTCCGCGCCAGATAGCCCACACCACCCCCATTGCTTTTTCCACTTGCTCTGGTTCAAGAACACGGACAAACCTCAAGAATAGCTCAATATGTCTGTCCACCTCAAAGCAAAGTGAATCTATCTTATCCCATAAGCCAATATCATCCCAACACCCTTTAGCAAAAGGGCAGTCGACGAAGAGGTGCCACACTATCTCACTCATCTGTGAACATAAATGACACAGTGTATCCATTCCCGGATACCATTTACCCAGTTTAGCTCTTACGGCAACCCACCCTTTGCACAACCTCTAATAGAAATTAGCCACCCTTGGTGGAACCTTAAACTTCCACAAAATTTTCCACGGTGTTGGGATATTTTAGTTTTGATGAATTATGCCAAAACATTATCAACTTGTGTTATTCAAGCTAATTTACAGATAACAAGTTGAGGGGGAACGAAAGAACAAGTTGAGGGGGAACTCACGAAATCAGAAGAATATGATCGAGATCAGATGAGGCTGCAGACGAGACTGATCGAGATCAGATGAGTTCCGAGTTAACTGATGAGTTGTGCAAATCAAAATGTGAAGAAAAGCTAAAGCCAGCAAATCAGAAGAGAAGGTTGCAGATCAGAAGATGAGCAGATGAGACTGATCAAGATCAGACTTGATCGAGATCAAATAAGATAAACTGATATGCTAAACCTGATGTACTGACCTGATGCTATCCTGATATGCTGACCTGGAGATATGTTGATCTGATCAGTCGAGCTGATCAGATCAGGCAAGAAGAAATCAGATAGCCTGAGTCAAGTGACCTGAGGGTCAGAAAGTAAAAGTGACCTGAGGGTCAGGATGTCTGAATTCAGAAGAGCTGAACTCAGTAAGCCTGAGTGTCAGTATGCCTGATCAGACAAGGTCCGCTGAAGAGAAGTCTGCTGAATCAAGAAACCTGAGACTCAGTAAGTTTCTGAAGAAACTGAAGACTCAGTAAGTTTCTGAAGAAACTGAAGACTCAGAGAAAACTGAAGACTCAGTAAGAAAACTGAAGACTCAGTAAGTAACTGAAGACTCAGTAAGTAACTGAAGACTCAGTATGTCACTGAAGACACTGAGATTCAGAGAAACCTGAAGACTCAGAGAAACCTGAAGACTCAGAGAAACTTGAAGACTCGGATAGAACTGAAGACTCAGTATGTCACTGAAGACACTGAGACTCAGAGAATCCTGAAGACTCAGATGAAACTGAAGAATATAGCCGTTAGAATTCAGCTGACGTGGACCAATGAGAGGAAGACAACCAGCCTGAAAAAGCTGCAGAACTTGCAGAATAGTATGGATTTGAATGTGATTCTCTCCAACGGTAACATTCAAATCCACACTATAAATACAAGATCTTCCATCAAATTAAGTGTGGAGAATGTGGCAAAATGCTACACAACCAAGAGTCATATACTCAAGCATTCCCACCATAGAACACAAATCTGTAGATATACAAATATATTCAAAGAGTGTTCTACCCTAGATCTAAGCACAAATGTAATATCCTAAGCTTAGAGAGATTTTCCCAACCTTAGCATTGAGGCTAAACAAATGTAAGGGAAAATCTCACCATAGTTGGAGACAACACCAAATCCAAACCCCATTCTCGTAAGAGATAACTAGTGGTGAAGTGAGGTAGTTGCTAGGCAATCCCGAGAGGGTGATAAGTCCCGTTGGAGGGTGAACTCGGTAAACATCGGTAGACAATCCCGAGAGGGTGATAAGTCCCGTTGGAGTGTGAACTCGGTAAACATCTATAGGCAATCCCGTGGAGGGTGATAAGTCCCGAGGCGAACCCGAGAGGGTGATAAGTCCAGTTTGAGTGAGAACTCGTTAAATATCTGGAGGCGAGCCCGAGAGGGTGATAAGTCCAGTTTGAAGGAATTTTCCTAGGAACAGGGAGAGTGGATGTAGGAGCTTGAGTCTCCGAACCACTATACTTTGTTGTGTTCTTTATTGCTTTACGTTCTTATCTTGTCATATGCATTCGTTTATAAGCAAAACACAACACATGGACTTAAAACGCAAAAATCTGGAATCACCATTCCTTCACCCCTGTTTTTATATGCATTTCATGATTTTTCCGCATTTCATGGGTTTTTCACCGGGACAAACACACGGGGTATCGTTGAACTCCCATGAGTCATTTATCACACTCATCGCAAGATGGTAGGCCGATTTCACCGTGTATAGCCCATTCGTAGAGAAATGTCAAACTAATTTATCCTCGACTCCGTGTGGACTCGGAGTTGTCCTTAAAATCCTTTCCCTATCAACTTCAGGGAACACCTCTTGATTTAGTGGCTGGTCCCAGACCCATTTTCCAGGAACATAGAAGTCGCTTATAGTCATATCTTCAAAGGATGGCACCGGAGCAGACTCTACAAAAAATGACCGATCATTATCCAGCCACGGGTCACCCCACATCCGAACTAGGTCTCCATTCCCAACTTTCCACCTTATCCCACGTTTAACCAAATCCATTGTTGTATGTATTCCCCTCCAAGTGTAGCTCGGATTGTTACCAATCCTTTCTTCAAAGAACTCTACGTTCGGAAAATATTTAGCTCTGAGAATACGGCTGACAACTAAGTTCGGGTGTGTCTGGATTTGCCAAATGAGTTTCCCTAAAGTAGCAATGTTGAAAATATGAAGATTCCTAAAACCTATCCCCCCTTCATTCTTATGTTTCAAGAGAGCCTCCCACGTCTCCCATTTTACTCCCTTTTTCGGATCCGTACCATGTCCCCACCAAAAAGAGTTCATCATACGGTGCAGCTCGTCAAGCAAAGTTGAGGGGAGCAAGAACGTACTCATACAATATGCTGGGATAGCCTGTGCGGCTGATTTCAAAAGAATCTCCTTTTCGGCCTTGGATATTTTATTTCCCCTCCACTGTTGAAGCCTGTTCCAGAGTTTATCTCTTATGTATCGGAAAATGTCCACTTTGCCTCGACCTATGAGTGATAGGAGTCCAAGGTACTTTCCCGTATTGAGAGGATTATGGACACCCAAGATATTACTAAGCTCGTCCCGCTTAGCCACATTGACATTCGGGCTAAAAAAGATTCCGGATTTAGCATAGTTGATAGCTTGCCCCGACGCCCGTTCATACAGGTTCAGCGTATTCTTCAAGGCTGTACACTCCGAATTACTTGCATGACAAAAGATGAGTGTGTCGTCTGCGAACAAGAGATGAGAAATTGTCGGATCTCTTCTGTTCACACGGTGCCATGTATCACCCCCCTTTGATTTTCTCTTCTCAATAAACTAGATAAACCCTCTACACACATGATAAAGAGATAAGGCGAGAGAGGATCGCCCTGCCTAAGACCATGATCCGGCAACAGAGGCCCAACAAGTTCCCCATTAACAAGGAAAGAGTATGAAACTGTTCTGATACATAGTTGCATCCATTTCAACCAAGTATCGCTAAATCCCATCTTCCTCAAAACACAATCCAAGAAACGCCAGTCGACCATGTCATAAGCCTTGCTTATGTCGATTTTTATGGCAACATCCCCCATCTTCCCCTTTCTCCGGCCTTTCAAAGCATGTAGAGTTTCAAATGCAATGAGGACATTGTCCTGAATTGATCTCCCCGATTGAAAAGTCGATTGAGCTGTTGGGGAATTAATTGTCCGGATCTATTCGGGATGAATATTTAAATACAAATTTAATTCTAACAATTATTACTAGCATGAATTAATCATATATTAATTCAAATAATAATCCAACAACAAATCATGCATACAAATTCATCACATAAATCCTACGCATGATGAATTGCTAGGAGTTTACGTGAACTAACCTCTCGAAGTGACAACCGTTGAGAAGATGGATACACCGTTCACACGAACACACCCAAAGAGTCTTCTCAGGTATTCCCTCGTCCTTGTTCAACAATCCGGTGGAAGGATACTCGCGAACAATTAACAAAAGGAAAAATAAAATTATGTTACACCACCTTTGTGGATTTCTAATTTTTCCAACACATGAAATTACATTAGGGATAAAACACTCATCCCCTATTTATAGGCAAGGGGTGGTTGAAAATTTTGTGCATGAATAGGATGGGAAAATATTTTTCTTGATCTCCAAGAAATCTTGAATATATCTCATATATTCTTTTCTCCATGTTTAAAATATTCCACAAAAATCTCACCTCCTTAATTTATGGAATTTTCGAAAATAAGGGCCAAGATTTCCAAGATTGGGATCTTCTTGAATTTATGAGATATTCATGTATTCCAAGCAATGTTTTCATAATCGAACCGGTGATCGAACCGAATAGACCACCGGTCAGCGATTCAACCGGTCGGACCGGTTCAACCGGTGGTTCAACCGTTTTCTATGTTTAGTTAAAAAAATAAAATAAGTATACACCTACAAAAATTTAAATATATATTTTATAACTTTTCATATCATATTTTATAAATTTTGTTCCACCTCATACATTTATCTCACATCGAAAGTGTTGGAGAAAAATGTGAGAGAAATATAGATTTAAAATTTTAAATATTTAATATAAATTAATAATTTAATTTTTTTTTTAAAAAGAGAGAAAAACCGGTTTTTTTTCCGGTTGAACTGGGTTTTGACCGGTTCAACCTGGTTCAACCCTAAATTCGGTTATATAGGGGTTTTTTAACAGGGTTACTGGCTGGTTCCCAGTCCAACCGGTTGAACCGGTCGGTTCAACCCGGTTTTGAAATCATTGATTCCAAGAATACATATCTTCCATAATATCTTTTCAAGAAAATATTTCCTTCCTTATTTACTCATAATTTTCAAAAATTTACAAATAAATAGCCAAGTGGGAGATTTCTTGAATTTAATAAGATAAACTTGTATTCCAAAAATACTTATCCTCATTCCATAACAAAATTCAAAGAAAAACTTTCTCCCTCTTTTATTTATTTATTTTCAAACAATGAAGAAAAATTAGGCAACAATAATTTATTTTATTTCAAACACCTTTTTCAGTTATTTGACTTTATCTTTGGGTTACTTGAGGGGCCTTTAGGAGAATTAAGATTGGACCTTCCAATGGACCTTGAATTTCCAATATTGAGCCACAATATTATTCAAGCCCATAAATATTAATTAATATCACTACATAATTAATATTGCACTATCCATCTTAACCCATATTACTGTTAATATGACTCACGGTTATTATTTTCCGTGTTTAAGATTATCTAGTCCATCAATTAATTCAAGCCACTGAATAGCTTCATATTAATTAATATATTTTTCCTTGGAGTAAGGACAACTCAACATTATTATTCATACCGGAAACAAATTTCACTTGCAAAATTTGGTATGATAAAACTTCTGAGCCCACCAAGGGGATGTTTGTAACCAGAATTATCACACGTCGAAGGGGACAATTATCACCCGTCGCCAGGCGCCCACAAAGACTGAATCGACCCGGGCAAGAGAGGTCAAGAGTCACACAACAAGACGATTTGTCATGCTTTATCGATTTGTCGTCTTTTACCCATATGTTTTTACGCTTTATCGCATACGATTTGTCATCTTATGATTTGTCGTCTTTGGTCTCTTTATATAAAGGGACCTCACCCTTCATTATAAAAAACTCTGAATGTTTCATTCATTCCTCTTATATATATCCAACCAACCATTGTTAACATTAGATTAATTATTTGTTTGGTGGTCAAATTCAACAAGCCATATCAGAATCGATAAATATTTGACTATCAACAATTGGCGCTAGAGAAGGGTGATTGAAAAATTCATCATTCGAAAATCCAAAAATCCAGAAATCACAAAAACCCAGCCCAGAAACAATCTTCAAACCCCAAGCCCGTATTCAAGAAATACCCATATCCAATTTCAGAAAAAAATTCTCTTCGGAATTTACCAAAGAAAAAAAGCAGAAAGGAGAAAAAGATCAACACAATGTTCTTCTACAACCAAAACAGAAGGATTTTTTCCAATTGATTATCCAGGAGAGATGTTCAGCAACACCCAAACCAAAAAATTGATACCCTTCATCCAGTATCATCTCCAACAAAACCCAAACAAAAACTCTAACAACCAAACCCACATACCAGGTCCAGGTATATACATACATAAAAAAAAAAAAGAGATGGAGGAGATGAAGAACAGGGCCGCAAGCTGCCTCACCTCCGCCACCTTCGGCGTCGCGGCCGCGGAACCCAGCGACGCCGGCGCCGCCTAACTCCACTGTTGATGCGGATCTCCCGAAGCCACAGAATCCGGCATCGCCCTCACCCCAGCCTCACCGTCGCACCAACACCGCCGCTACTCTGCGGCGAAACTGAATTCCACGATGCCACCTTATACCGCCGGCTAGTCAGCTGTATCTCCAATAAACAGAGACCGCAAAATCGATGTCGAGGCAACACCTCTACCGCTCGCACCGCCGCCCATCTCAGTTCACCGCCGTCACTCCAACTCCACCGCCGCACCGACATCGGCATCACCTGGTGTGACGACGCGTTGAAGGATTCCAGGTGTTGGACGCATGGGGGCTTGAGCGTGAGCCTCTTCTGGTGAGTTACACGTCGCTGGGTTTTTGATCTGATCTCAGTTTTTTGGGCAGGAGCTGGTGTTGGGGCCTGATTTGGTGATATAAGGTACATATTTTTTGGGCTCAACCTAATTTTAATTGGTTAGGCCCATATAACAATATGTTCAGCCCAGATAGATAAATGGGCCCGAGAATTTTTCCTGTTGGGTTTTTAAAACAAATGGCAGTTTTTAAGTGTTGGGCCTTGGGCCGGTTCTTCATTTAAATTCTGTGGGGCCAGATTTTTGGCCCATTTAAAAAAAAGGAGATGGGCAGTCGCGAGATGAAAGAAAATTAGACGAAGACCGAGTCTCGAAAATGACTTCAAAGAATCTACTTACGATCTTTTTTCTTCACCCCACCGGTTTATTCTCGATAATGTCCTTTTTAATACGCCGCAAACTTATGTTTTTGTCATCGCGCATTAAAAAGTGGGGGCATATATGTCCTCGTGGCTTCTCATTATTTATTTTTGTCGTGCCTACAAATGGTCGCACCTAAGCCGGACGACCCGAACAAAGACGAACGAGCAGAGCCTTATGTTCACCTGACGAAAAAATTCATACTTACAGATGCCCGCAACAAAGCGAGCGATGGGTACGGGGTCGCAACTAAATAAGACGACCCGAGTAAGAATAGTGATTGCAAAAAAAATAAGACAATCACGAAAGAAAGAAGGGGTTGCAGCTAAATAAGACAACCTATCTGATTGCAACTAAATAAGACAATCAAAAAACCAAAGAAGTCAGGTTGAACACAAGCACATACAAAAAGTTCGATTCATTCAGAAGAAAATGGCACTACCGGCCAAATTACAAAAAAACCACTTGGCAGGCGAACATACGGGGCAACCACGGAAGCAGCATACATGCTCGTTACCTCAGGCGAGCACGCACCACGCCATCAGGCGAATACACAAGAGTTCAATATTGTGCTCGCCGGAGCGATTGATTGGTCACCTAGCAAAGCGCAGCACCGTGAGCACAAGAAGTTGATGTACCTGTGAGCCCCCCGACCGATACATAGTCGGTACCATCAAGAGGCTTAACATCCACCTAAATACGTATATGCAGCATGACTCGCCAACACGAAGACAAGCCACCAAGTAGGGCAATTACCAATTGACGACAAGTCGAGACTTACACCGCTTCACAAGGACGATTGCCCGCCCTTCGGGCCTGCAATACCGCCCTCGATGATGATTCCACCCCCGGCGGCGGACATTACCACCTTTTCTACGATCATTTTGCTCCTCCTCTTCTGCCGCTACCGGGCAATACTAATTTTCCCATGACATTCCGCTCACTTCCTGCTGCGGCATCAATTCCCCAAGAACGCATTATGCCCGCCTCTTCTGTCGGGTAATAGTCACTTCTTTTCTACGATGATTCTCCGCCGCCTCTTCTACACAAGTAATACCGCCTTTCCTCACGATGATTCTGCCTACCTTTGCGCAAGACACTTTTCGGCGATGATTTTGGCGCGCCGCAGGCACACCGCCTTCCTGACAGATTCCGGCCTCGGCCTCAAGGCATTACCGCCTTTTCTACGATGATTCTCGCCTCACTTCTTCGAGATTGCAATGACGCCTTCTACGATGATTCCGCCTCCCATGAGGTATTACCACCTTTCTACGATGATTATGTCTCTTCTCACAATATATTACCGGGGCTTTCTTGGCTGATGATTTTCATTTCATTCCCACAAGGGCACTACCGCCAAGACGATTACGCCACCTCTTCTACCGGGTAATACTGCTTTGATGATTCTCGTCATTTCGTACCAGAGATCGGGCAATACCGCTCAATGATGATTCCGCCTACTTCCTCAATACAGGTATTACCGCTTTTCTACGATCATTCGCCTACCTTCCCATACCGGGTAATACCACCTTCTACGATGATTCCGCCTAATTCACAGCATCACCACCTCTCAAGAACGATTATGCCTAATTCTCTGCCGTACCGGGCACAAATTCTTTGACGCATTCCGCTTCCGCCTTCTGCGGCCGGGTAATACCGCTTTCTACAACATGATTCCGCCTCGATTCTAAGTGGTGGCATTATCGCTTCTTTGGCTGACGATTCTACACGCTTCTAATACCGCAATACTAATTCTTTCTCGATGATGATTCCTCCGTCTTCTCCCTTCATACTGGCATTACTTTTCAAGTAACGATTCATCCCAATTCTCTTCATACCGGGCAATGCCGTATTTCTAGATTTGATTCCATTCTGTACCTCTTGGTATTTGGCAATACCACCTTCTCGATGATGATTCCGTCTGCCTCCTCTGCATGTATTACCGCCTTACCGTGATGATTCATCCCACCTCTTGGCCAGCAATGCGCATACCGATGTGATCCTTGTACTCGCCGGCGTGCCATTACACAATGACTGATTACGCCCGCCTCTTCGGCGCTATCAATACCGCCTTCTCGGTGTGATTCCGCCCCCTCCTCGGCATGGCGCTACCGCCTTCTCGGCGATAGTACTTCTTCTTGGTGACATCGATACCGTAGCACCCGGCGTCCTTCACCCAATACTCTTGGTATTGTATCTGCCTTCTCGGCGATGATTCCGCCCACCTCCTCGTGGCATTACTGCCTTTTCGGCGATGATTACGCCCGCTCTTGGTATTGTAATCTGGCCTTCTTGGCGATATTCGCCCGCCCACTCGGCGTGTACTTTACGCCTTCTCGATAGCGATTATGCACCGCCTCTTGGTATTTATCTAGCCTTCTCGGCAATGATTCCGTCTGCCTCCTCGGCTTGGCATTACCACCTTCTCGGCGATGATTCCGCCCACCTCCTCGGCATGGCATTTCCGCTTTTTCGGCGATGATTTTGCCCGCCTCTTCGGCGCTGGCAATACGGCCTTTACGGCGACGACCTGCCCGCCTTCTCGGCGTCGACTCCCCGATACCTCGGCGATGTCAAGTCCGTCGTTTTAGCGAAGTATTCTCTGTCTTTCTGGCGAATGAATTAAATGCGGCCTTCTGAGGAAGACATGCACCGCTTCTCGGTCGGCTCCCCCTTACCTCGGCGATGTCGGTCGCGTCTTTTTTAGCGAAGTATTCTCTGCCTTTCCGGTGAATGAGTTCGTCGGCCTTTACGACGACGACCTGCCCACCTTCTCGGCGTCGGCTCCCCGCTAACTCGGCGATGTCCAGTCCGCCATTTTAACAAAGTATTCTCAGCCTTTTCGGCGAATGAGTTTGTCGGCCTTTACGGTGACAACACCCGCGCCTTCCGGCGTCGTCTCCCCACTACTAACTTTCGGCGATGTCGATTGCCGTTTTATTAAAATATTCTCGCGGCAGCACCGGCGAATGAGTTCGTAAGCCTTTCTGGCGACGACACGCGCGTTCCGTTAGCCGGCTCCCCAGCTAACTTTCGGCGATGTCTAGTCCACCGTTTTAGCGAAGTATTCTCTGTCTTTCCGGTGAATGAGTTCATCAACCTTCTGGCGACGACACCTTGCGCCTTTTCGGCGTCGACTCCCGTACCTCTATGATGTCGATCTGCTGTTTTAGAAAGTATTCACCGCGCTACGGCGAATGAGTTCGTCGGCCTTCTGGGCGACGACACCTTGCCTTCTCGCGCCGAACCCCCGTGCTTCGGCGATGTCGATCCGCCATTTAGCAAAAGTATTCTCGCTTCTCGGTGAATGAGATCGGCCGAACTTTCTGGCGTTGATCGCCCCCTTTAAGCGGCCTTCGGCACCGGCAACATTCAGTAGGCGAAGTGCTCGCCGCCATCCGTGGCAGAGATCGGCCGTCTTCTAGCGTTGATCTACCCGCCTTTTAGCGTTGCCTTCCGCGGCGGGCGACGCCAGATACGCCGGCGAAGTGCTTTCGCCATCCGGCGATGAGATCGACCGCCTTTTACGATGTTGATTGATCCGCTTTTAGCGCTTGGCCTTCCTAACTTTGGCGATGTGATTCGCTGCAAATTGCTCCCTCGCCATCCGTGACGATCGACCACCTTTCCTTTCATCGGCCGTTTGGCCGTCGACACGGCCGACCTTCGGTGTTGGCTCTTTGTTTCGGCATGATCGGTCCATCTCTATCGGCGTCAACCTGCTCGCCTTCATCGACTTTGGCCCTCTTATAAGACCGCACAGCCAGTAAGACGATCTATATAGGGTAAAAGTCGCAAACTGCTCGGCCGAAAGTGGTCGACGATGAGCGCAAAATTTACTCCTATAGATCGCACAACTAGTAAGACGATCTGGATGGGTGAAAGTCGCGAACTGTTCGGCCGAAAGTGGTCGACGACGAGTGCAAAATTAGCTCTCTCTAGATCGCACAGCTAGTAAGACGATCTAGAGGGGTTAAAGTCACAAACTGCTCAGCCGTAAGTGGTCGACGATGAGCGCAAAAATAGAAAAGACTCGTACAGAGAGGCTCCCCTCGAAGTACGAGCACAGAAAAGACTCGTACAACGGGGCTCCCCTCGAAGTTCGAGCACAGAAAAGACTCATACAGAGAGGCTCGTCTCGAAGTATGAGCACAGAAAAGACTTGTACAACGGGGCTCACCTCGAAGTATGAGCACAGACTAGATCGACGACGAGAAAAGGTAAGATCCTCTACACGGAGGCTCATTCTGAACAATCAAGACTTCATGGAACATCCGAGCAAACTCGGAGGCAAACAATGTGAACGCAGATGCAGCAAAAGATACAAGCTTGTCAAGACATGAAATAAGATCGAACTCTGAACAACGTCAAAGCCCAATCTTGGGGGCTATTGTTGTAACCAGAATTATCACACGTCAGTAGGACGAATTATCACCCGTCAGCAGGGACCACAAAGACCTGAATCGACCCGACCCGACAGGAGGTCAAGAGTCACCCGTCATGCTTGATGATTTGTCATGCTTAACGATTTGTTGTGCTTAATGATTTGTCATGCTTAGTAGTTTGTCGTGTTGTATGATTTGTCATGCTAGTCCTCTTTATATAAAGGACCTCACCCTTCACTGTAAAAAAACTCTCTGGAATGTTTCCCTTATTCCTCTTATATACCAACAACCATATTTTAGGGAAGAACTATGGTTCTTCCCGCAGTGTTCTTGTTCGATTAATTATTTGTTTGGTGGTTAAATTCAACAAGCCACATCAGAAGCGATAAATATTTGACTATCAACAATTGGGTTGTAGCTAAATAAGACAACCTATCTGATTGCAACTAAATAAGACAATCGAAAAACCAAAGAAGTCAGGTTGAACATAAGCACATACGAAGTTCGATTCATTTCCAAAAAAGGCCGTTTAGGCCGAGAACAAAAAACCTGCAGACTAAACCTCATACCGCCTTCTAAGCGATGATTCTGCCCGCCTCCTCGGCATTGGCACTACCGCCTTCTCTGCGACGATTATGCCTGCCTCCTCGGCGCTAGCACTACCTCCTTCTCGATGACGATTATGCGCAGCCTCCTCAAGGCACTATCTTCTTCCTACGATGATTATGCCCCTACTCATCGGCGTGGCACTCACCGCCTTCCCATCACGCATTATGTTCAATCCCTGGCTACCGCACTACCAATTTCTACGACGATTATGCCCGCCTCCTCGCCCTGGCACTATCACTTCTTCTACGATGATCTCCACTACCGGCTACCGCACACGCCTTTCCTACGATGATTCTCGCTCATTTTCTCACACAAGTATTACCGCTTTTCTACGATGGTTCCGCCTCGCTTTGAGTCACACACTGCCTTTCTCACGATGATTCCGGGCTTCGCCTTTCCTCGGGCCACAGACCACCGTCTTCCTACGACGATTATTCGCTTCTTCTATTACCGCACATCAATACTTTTTCGACGATGATTTTCGGCTTCGCTTTCTATATTTTAATAATGCCTTTCCTTGCTGATGATTCACCGCCCCTACAGTGGCATTACCAATTTTTTCTACGATGATTTCGCCTGCCTTCGGCGTCATTATCATTTTCTCGGCGATGATCTCACCAAGATCCCCTGTTGCATAATTACCGCCTTCTAAGAACGAGATTATGCCCGGCTTCTTTCTAAGAGATCGGGTAATACCGCTTTTCTACGATGATTCCCGGCCGACGGGTAATACCGCCTTTCCCATGATGATTCCGCCTACCACTTAAGATGTAGACACTTTTCACATGATTCTCGCCCCACCTCTTCGGCGCTAGGCACATCGCCTTTCAGCGATGATTCCGCCCCCTGGGCCAGCACATCAGCCTTTCTGCCGATGAGATCTCCGCCTCACCCTTCACGTACTTAATACCGCCTCCCACGATGATCCGCCTCCCGCCTCCCCCACAAGGCATTACCGCCTTTCGGCGATGATTGCCTCTTAGGCGCGCCATCATCACCCGCCCAAGTGATTTATTCCGCCCCCGCCTCCTGCACGGCACTCACCGCCTTCTGCGGACGATTATGCCCGCCTCTGCCACCGGGCACACCGGCCTGCAATGATTCTGCCGCCCCGCCCTCCCAAGACTAGCAATACCACCCTGCATGATGATTCCGCTCGCTTCCCCGATGTGGCACATTACCGCCTTTTCACGACATTATGCCTGGGCTCCTTCTACACTGCACCGCCTTTCCTGGCTGATGATTCCCGCCTCCCTCTATAGGTACCACCACCATGACGACATGCCTGGCCTTCTATTACTGGCACACCGCCTTCCTGCTGATGATCTGCCCCACCTCCAAGATGGCATTACTCGCTTCCTACATGATCTCCGCCTGGCCTCGACACGCATGTAGCATTTTACGCGCACCGCGATGATTACGCCGCCTCTTTTTGGCGGCTGGAAATATGGCCTTCTGGCGATGACACCCCGCTTTCTCGGCGTCGGCTACCATTACCTCGGCGATGTCAATCCGCCCGTTTTAGCGAAAAGTATTCTCCGTCTTTTTGGCGAATAAGTTAAATCGGCCTTCTGGCGAACACGCCCCTTCTGGGCGTCGGCTCCCACTACCTCGGCGATGTCCATTCCGCCGTTTTAGCGAAAATATTCTCCGCTTTTCCGGTGAATGAGTTAAATGACGGCCTTCTGATGACGACCGGCCAGCTTTCTCGGCGTCGGCTCCCGCTAACTTTCAGCGATGTCGATCCGCCATTTTAGCAAAAATATTCTCCGCCTTTCGGTGAATGAGTTCGTTAGCCTTCTGGCGGCGACACCCTTACCATCCGGCGTCGGCTCCCCCAACTTCGGCGATATCCGATTCACCGTTTTTAGCGAAAGTATTCTCTGCGCTTTTCGGCGAATGAGTTCATCGGCCTTCTGGCGATGACACCGCCCGCTTCTGGCGTTGGCTCCCCACTTCTTCGGCGATGTCGATCCACCATTTTAGCAAAGTATTCTCCGCCTTTCAAGCGAATAGGTTAATCCTTTCTTTCGGCGACACCTTGCGTCTTCTTGGGGTCGTTCCTGCATTACCTCGGCGATGTCGATCCGTCATTTTTAGCGAAGTATTCTCCGCCTTTCCGTGAATAAGTTAAATCGGTCTTCTGGCGGACGACACGCTTTCGCTTACCGGTGTCGAACTTCCCGTAACTTGGCGATATCGATCCAGCCGTTTTAAAGTATTCTCTGTCTTCTCGGCCGAATGAGATCGACCATCTTTCTGGCGTTCATCTGCCTTCTGGCATTGATCACTGCGCTTTTAAGCGGCCTTCGGCTCGGCAGACGCGTATTCAGCCGGCGAAGTGCTCCCCAACCGGCAGATCGAGATCGTCTTTCTGGCGTTAATCGCCTTCTGGCGTTGTTCTACCGTCTTTTAGGCATTGGCCTTCCGACGGCGGCGTATTTTTCGCGGCGAAGTGCTTTCTCGCCGTCCGGCGGCGAGATCGACCGCGCTTTCTGGCGTTGATCTACCAGCCTTTAAGCGTTGGCGCCTTTAAACGGCAAGCGATGTGTATTCGGGGCGAATTTCTCCTCGCCATCCCGGCGACGAGATCGACCACCTTTATGAAGTTCATCTGCCATTATGGCATCAACACCTGGCCTTCTCGGCGTTGGCTCTTTTTTGTTTTAGCGTGATCGGTGCCACTTTCTGTCGGTGTCGGCCTCTTCGCCCTTCGCCGACTTTGGCCCTCTTGTAGACCTCTCTGTGATATAAGATGATCTATCTGGGGTAAAAATCATAAGCCCCTCGTCGAAAGTGGTCGGCGATGGTATAAAATTTACTCCTATAGATTACCTGGTAGTAAAACGATACGGGCGGGGAAAATCCTGTTGTTACCGGCGAAAGTGGTTAACGGCGTCGGTGCAAATTAGATCTCTCTAGATCGCCTGAATTTAGTAAAACGATCTCTAGGAAAGTCACAAACTGCTCGGCCGTAAGTGGTCGACGATGAGCGCAAAAATAGAAAAAGACTTCAGACAGAGAGGCGTCCGGGCACGAAAGTACGTAAAGACTTCGCATAATGGGGCTCCCTCGAAGTTCGAAAGCACGTAAAAAAGACTTCGACTGCAGAGGCTCACCTCGAAGTACGAGCACAAAAAAGACTCGTACAACAGGGCTCACCTCGAAGTATGAGCACAGACTAGATCGACGACGAGAAAAGGTAAGATCCTCTACACGTAGGCTCATTCTGAACGATCAAGACTTCATGGAACATCCTAGCAAACTCGGAGGCAAACAATGTGAACGCAGATGCAACAAAAGATACAAGCTTGTCAAGACATGAAACAAGATCGAACTCTGAACAACGTCAAAGCCCGATCTTGGGGGCTATTGTTGTAACCAGAATTATCACACGTCGGTAGGACGAATTATCACCCGTCAGCAGGACCACAAAGACCTGAATCGACCCGACCCGACTGGAGGTCAAGAGTCACACAACAGACGATTTGTCATGCTTGATGATTTGTCATGCTTAACGATTTGTCGTGCTTAATGATTTGTCATGCTTAGTAGTTTGTCGTGCTGTATGATTTGTCGTGTTGGTCCTCTTTATATAAAGGACCTCATCCTTCATTGTAAAAAAACTCTCTGGAATGTTTCCCTCATTCCTCTTATATACCAACAACCATATTTCAGGGAAGAACTACGGTTCTTTCCGCAGTGTTCTTGTTCGATTAATTATTTGTTTGGTGGTCAAATTTAACAAGCCACATCAGAATCGATAAATATTTGACTATCAACAGGGGACAAATCAAGCAAGATGTACTTGCACACGATTCTCCGTATTAAATCTTAGCAATCGTCATGTAACTAATAATATTGCCCAAAACACAAAGTATTGAATCTCCTTGATTCTCTACCCAACATGAATCAAAGCAATAATTATTAATTCCACACGATCCTATTTAAGAGACGGGGATTAAGAAATAATGAACCACTGATGTCTAATTCTTCTATATTCAGTACTGAAAAATTTGTCCTCATGTAGGTCCTATTCAGCACATCAAAATGCACTAGTGCAATCTCTTGGTCAAGACAAGTCAATCTGAGCCTTACACTTCAACCTTTCATGATGGATTGTTCATTTCCATCTAGGTTGTGAATTATGTACTTTTGGTACAAGGGACTGTTAATTTAATCTTCTGTGATCTGGTATCGCTAAATTAACTACAATGTAACACGTACTTATTTAAGAACATATATGCAGTAAATATATGTAACATTCAATCATATTAAAGCATCAGTGATAAATAATTTATTTCAGCAAATAAGACAGAATTTCAGTTTGGTTATACAAAGTAAAAGCATACTTTCCAGTATAACCCCAACAATCTCCCAATAATACTCAAAGTCTGCTTTTTAAGTATACTATGGCACGTCTCGTGTAGTTCTACGTGACATCTAATGCCACCTACACGAACCTAATAATATCTCTCCCACTTATACTCAAAGCAGATTGACAACGCTCTTGACACCCATTCCTTCCACATGTCTCTCGAATGTATTATGAGGCAGACCCTTTGTGAATAGATCTTCTAGGTTGTCCTCTGACGCGATCTTTACCACCTCTATATCTCCTCTCTTAAATATTTCTCGTATAAGATGGTATTTCCTTTCAATGTGTTTGCTGGCCTTGTGGGCTCTTGGTTCCCTTGAATTTGCAACTGCTCTGGCATTATCACAGTAGATCGTGATGGTGCTGGGCAAATCCAGAACTACGTCCAAGTCCACTAGGAAGTTCTTGAGCCAAACTGCTTCCTTCACTGCTTCACAAGCAGCTACATATTCGGCTTCCATGGTAGAATCTGCGATGCATTTCTGCTTAACGCTTCTCCATGTCATGGCTCCTCCCCTATGCAAAACACACTACCCGAGGTAGATTTTCTGGAATCTAAGTCTGGTTGGAAATTCGAGTCCATGTAATTGATGGGAATCAGACTGTCTGACTGATAAACCAACATTCTATCCAGAGTTCTCTTCAGATACTTCAGAATGTTTTTAACTGCAGTCCAATGTTCTTTCCCTGGATTACTCTGATATATTGCTACCATGCCAACGACAAAGCAAATATCTGGTCTCAGGCTTCCGACAGTCGAAGCATAAGGAATTCATTTCATGTCATCTATCTCCTTTTGCGTCTTAGGGCACATTTTCTTGGATAGATGGATTCCATGTCTGAAGGGTACAAAACCTTTCTTGGAATCTTGCATGCTGAATTGCTTCAAGACATTATCTATGTATGAAGCTTGCGATAAGCCTATCATCTTTTTCTTACGATCTCGAGTGATCTTGATCCCAAGGATGTGACCGGTTTCCCCTAAGTCCTTCATATTAAACTATTTTGACAGCCATGCCCTTACATCCGACAACACCTTTACATCGTCTCCGATGAGCAGAATGTCATCCACGTATAGTACTAAGAATACCAATGTAGTTCCGACACGCTTTTTATACACACAACTCTCGTACTCATTTTGATCGAACCCGTAAGACTTTATAACTTGATCAAAACATTGGTTCCAAGCACGGGATGCTTGCTTTAGTCCGTAAATGGACTTCTTGAGCTTGCAAACTAGATGTTCTTGGCCTTTTTCAATGAAGCCTTTGAGTTGTTGCATATAGATTTCTTCTTCAAGACTTCCGTTGAGGAAAGCTATCTTGACATCCATTTGCCAGATCTCAAAATTGAGATGCGCAGCTATCGACAAGAGAATACGGATGGACTTGAGCATAGCTACAGGCGAAAAAGTTTTCTCATAGTCGATCCCTTCTTTCTAAGTGTAACCTTTTGCCACAAGTCTAGCCTTGAAGGTCTCTACCTTCCCGTCCGGTCCTCTTTTTCTCTTGTATACCCACTTGCATCCAATGGGCTTGACCCCATTAAGTGGTTTGACTAGCTCCCACACCTTATTATGATCCATAGATCCCATCTCGGCTTCCATTGTTGTTTGCCAAGAATCTGCATCCTTGTCTTGGATTGCCTCATTGTATGTCCATGGTCCGATTCATCTTCACCGGGGACCAAGTCCGATGACTCTCCCATCCCCATGAATCTCTCGGGCTGTCTCACAACCCTCCCACTACGATGAGGTTCCGGTTGTGTAAGTGTGTCGTTTGGTATGTCAACTTGTACATTTGGCATTGAGGTAAGCCCTCTTAGCTCATCTAATGTAATCTCACTTCTAAGCTTTCTATCGTTCATATAGTCTTCTTCCAAAAATCTAAAGTGCGTACTGATTACCACTTTTTGATCTACGGGACCACAGAACATGCACCCTTTCGTTCCCTCGGGGTACCCTATAAACAACCTTAATTCTGATCGTGGATCCAATTTACCGGCTTCCTTGTCCAACACGTATGCCGGACACCCCCAGATTCTCATGTGTCTTAAACTGGGCTTGCGCCCGGTCCACAACTCTTTAGGGGTTTTGGGAACCGATTTGGATGGCACCAAGTTTAGAATGTAAGCCGCTGTTTCCACATAACTCATCATTAATCTGACCATTTCTAAAAGAGTTTTGTTTCTTCGTTCTACAACCCCGTTTTGTTGAGGGGTTTTGGGTGCAGTCAACTGGGATACAATCCCTTCATCTGACAAGTAGTTCACGAATTCATCGCTGAGGTATTCGCCTCCACGATCAGATCGTAGACACTTGATACGTTTTTCCCTATGATTTTCTGCTTGAGCCTTAAATTCCTTGAATTTATCAAAGGTCTCAGATTTATGCTTCATAAGGTAAATGTATCCATATCTTGAGTAATCATCGATAAAAGTGACGAAATACTCATAACCTCCTCTTCCTTTGATCGACATTGGACCACGTTAATTCCACACGATCCTATTTAAGGGACGGGGATTAAGAAATAATGAACCACTGAGGTCTAATTCTTCTATATTCAGTACTGAAGAATTTATCCTCATGTAGGTCCTATTCAGCACATCAAAATGCACTAGTGCAATCTCTTGGTCAAGACAAGTCAATCTGAGCCTTACACTTCAACCTTTCACGATGGATTGTTCATTTCCATCTAGGTTGTGAATTATGTACTTTTGGTACAAGGGACTGTTAATTTAATCTTCTGTGATCTGGTATCGCTAAATTAACTACAATGTAACACGTACTTATTTAAGAACATATATGCAGTAAATATATGTAACATTCAATCATATTAAAGCATCAGTGATAAATAATTTATTTCAGCAAATAAGACAGAATTTCAGTTTGGTTATACAAAGTAAAAGCATACTTTCCAGTATAACCCCAACAATCTCCCAATAATACTCAAAGTCTGCTTTTTAAGTATACTATGGCACGTCTCGTGTAGTTCTACGTGACATCTAATGCCACCTACACGAACCTAATAATATCTCTCCCACTTATACTCAAAGCAGATTGACAACGCTCTTGACACCCATTCCTTCCACATGTCTCTCGAATGTATTATGAGGCAGACCCTTTGTGAATAGATCTTCTAGGTTGTCCTCTGACGCGATCTTTACCACCTCTATATCTCCTCTCTTAAATATTTCTCGTATAAGATGGTATTTCCTTTCAATGTGTTTGCTGGCCTTGTGGGCTCTTGGTTCCCTTGAATTTGCAACTGCTCTGGCATTATCACAGTAGATCGTGATGGTGCTGGGCAAATCCAGAACTACGTCCAAGTCCACTAGGAAGTTCTTGAGCCAAACTGCTTCCTTCACTGCTTCACAAGCAGCTACATATTCGGCTTCCATGGTAGAATCTGCGATGCATTTCTGCTTAACGCTTCTCCATGTCATGGCTCCTCCCCTATGCAAAACACACTACCCGAGGTAGATTTTCTGGAATCTAAGTCTGGTTGGAAATTCGAATCCATGTAATTGATGGGAATCGACTGTCTGACTGATAAACCAACATTCTATCCAGAGTTCTCTTGATACTTGTAATGTTTTTTAATCGCAATCCAATGTTCTTTCCTGGATTACTCGATATATTGCTACCATGCCAACGAGGCAGCAAAGCAAATATCTGGTCTCGAAGGCTTCCGACGAGTCGAAGCATAAGGAATTCATTTCATGTCATCTATCTCCTTTTGCGTCTTAGGGCACATTTTCTTGATAGATGGATTCCATGTCTGAAGGGTACAAAACCTTTCTTGAATCTTGCATCTTTGAATCGCTTCAAGACATTATCTATGTATGAAGCTTGCGATAAGCCTATCATCTTTTTCTTACGATCTCGAGTGATCTTGATCCCAAGGATGTGACCGGTTTCCCCTAAGTCCTTCATATTAAACTATTTTGACAGCCATGCCCTTTACATCCGACAACACCTTTACATCGTCTCCGATGAGCAGAATGTCATCCACGTATAGTACTAAGAATACCAATGTAGTTCCGACACGCTTTTTATACACACAACTCTCGTACTCATTTTGATCGAACCCGTAAGACTTTATAACTTGATCAAAACATTGGTTCCAAGCACGGGATGCTTGCTTTAGTCCCAGAAATGGACTTCTCGAGCTTGCAAACTAGATGTTCTTGGCCTTTTTCAATGAAGCCTTTGAGTTGTTGCATATAGATTTCTTCTTCAAGACTTAGTTGAGGAAAGCTATCTTGACATCCATTTGCCAGATCTCAAAATTGAGATCTTGCGCAGCTATCGACAAGAGAATACTGGATGGACTTGAGCATAGCTACAGAGCGAAAAAGTTTTCTCATAGTCGATCCCTTCTTTCTAAGTGTAACCTTTTTGCCACAAGTCTAGCCTTGAAGGTCTCTACCTTCCCGTCCGGTCCTCTTTTTCTCTTGTATACCCACTTGCATCCAATGGGCTTGACCCCATTAAGTGGTTTGACTAGCTCCCACACCTTATTATGATCCATAGATCCCATCTCGGCTTCCATTGTTGTTTGCCAAGAATCTGCATCCTTGTCTTGGATTGCCTCATTGTATGTCCATGGTCCGATTCATCTTCACCGGGGACCAAGTCCGATGACTCTCCCATCCCCATGAATCTCTCGGGCTGTCTCACAACCCTCCCACTACGATGAGGTTCCGGTTGTGTAAGTGTGTCATTTGGTATGTCAACTTGTACATTTGGCATTGAGGTAAGCCCTCTTAGCTCATCTAATGTAATCTCACTTCTAAGTTTTCTATCGTTCATATAGTCTTCTTCCAAAAATCTAAAGTCGCGTACTGATTACCACTTTTTGATCTACGGGACCATAGAACATGCACCCTTTCGTTCCTCGGGGTACCACTATAAACAACCTTAATTCTGATCGTGGATCCAATTTACCGGCTTCCTTGTCCAACACGTATGCGGACACCCCCCAATTCTCATGTGTCTTAAACCGGGCTTGCGCCCGGTCCACAACTCTTTAGGGGTTTTGGGAACCCGATTTGGATGGCACCAAGTTTAGAATGTAAGCCGCTGTTTCCACATAACTCATCATTAATCGACCATTTCTAAAAGAGTTTTGTTTCTTCGTTCTACAACCCCGCTTTTGTTGAGGGGTTTTTGCAGTCAATGGGATACAATCCTTCATCTCGACAAGTAGTTCACGAATTCATCATTTGAGGTATTCGCCCCACGATCGATCGTAGACACTTGATACGTTTTTCCCTATGATTTTTACGCTTGAGCCTTAAATTCCTTGAATTTATCAAAGGTCTCAGATTTATGCTTCATAAGGTAAATGTATCCATATCTTGAGTAATCATCGATAAAAGTGACGAAATACTCATAACCTCCTCTTCCTTTGATCGACATTGGACCACGTTAATTCCACACGATCCTATTTAAGGGACGGGGATTAAGAAATAATGAACCACTGAGGTCTAATTCTTCTATATTCAGTACTGAAGAATTTATCCTCATGTAGGTCCTATTCAGCACATCAAAATGCACTAGTGCAATCTCTTGGTCAAGACAAGTCAATCTGAGCCTTACACTTCAACCTTTCACGATGGATTGTTCATTTCCATCTAGGTTGTGAATTATGTACTCTTTGTTACAAGGGACTGTTAACTTAATCTTCTGTGATCTGGTATCACTAAATTAACTACAATGTAACACTACTTATTTAAGAACAAATATGCAGTAAATATATGTAACATTCAATCATATTTAAAGCATCAGTGATAAATAATTTATTTCAGCAAATAAGACAGAAATTCAGTTTGGTTATACAAAGTAAAAGCATACTTTCCAGTATAACCCCAACATGAGCTTCATCGATGATATTAGGGAGAATTGTTTTAAGTCTATTGCACAACACTTTGGAAACAATTTTATACACCACATTGCAAAGCGAAATGGGACGGAGATCACGCACCGTCTTTGGATGCTCTCACTTCGGTATCAGGACTACCGTAGTATCGTTCAGTCCATTTGGGAAGACATATGTTTCCAGCTATCCAATACTTGATGCTACAATGTTCGGCCCCAGATTATACCAAAACCGTTTATAAAATCCCAGATTAAAGTCGATGGAGGATTATAGAATCCCAGATTAAACCGTTTATCCTTGTGCATCTGCGAGATAACCACCTTAAATTCATCCGCCTCGAAGGCCCAGGTTAAAAAATCATTATCCTCCATCGATATAGACGACCTGACTGTGGTCGTGACTTTATCAATATCATGCAAATTATCTGATGCTGAGAAAAGTTCAGCAAAGTATTATCGAATAACCCTGTTCAAATCAGCCTGAGAAGAGACCCAATTATTGTCATCATCGAAGAGCCCCGTGATGTTATTTGCTTTTTTACATGCACTTGCCGATTGATGGAAGAAACGTGTATTAAGGTCGCCCCCTTTTAGCCAAAAGATTTTGGCCCGTTGTTTCCAATGTTTTTCTTCCTTAACCAGGATATTCGCCAGTTCTCTCTTAGCCTCCAGAAGCCTTTCATAATTGTTCCCTGTTCTGGACTTTCTCAGCCGATCTATTTCACATTCAAGCTCCTTACGGTTTCTCGCATTGGCCCGTGCGATATGGCCCCCCCAATCCTCGAGAACCTCAGATGTCGCCTTAAGTCTCCGAAGGATATCAAAATCCGTGAAACCGTCCCAGCTTCTCCCTACCACTCTCTCGACATCGGGTTCATCAAGCCATTTGTTCTCAAATCTAAACTTCCGATTTTGTGGCACGTTCATCACCATTTCCGTATTCAAAAGAATGGGTGTATGGTCAGAAATTGGGGCCACTAAGTTCCACAGTTGGGCTGATGGAAATCGATCATGCCAGCTAGGAGTGCCCATCGCCCTATCCAACCTCTCCTCCAAAAGGTTATTAGCTCCCCTCCCCCTGCTCCAAGTGAATTCGTAACCCAAAAGGTTCAGGTCATAGAGGTTGCAGTCGAGAATGGCTTCCCTGAAACCCCTATATTGCCAATTTGGTCTTGGGTTTCCTCCTTTCTTCTCTGTATCCGTAAGTAGATCATTGTAATCGCCCATGCATACCCAAGGCAAAGTATCAATATTGGACAATTGGCATAGCAGATTCCACGAGTGTCGTCGGCGTCCCCTTTCTAGATGACCGTAAAAACCCGTGAATCGCCAAGGTCCCCTTGTATCATTAATAGTCATGTCAATGTGATTACGGGAATAGCTATTAATGTTGCACATGGCCTAACTCTTCCAGAACACACACAACTCTCCACTGCGTCCCACACAATTCACAGTGAAAGCACAATCATACCGCAAACTAACTTTTATTTCATCAATCTTATTGGAACGACAAATCACATGACTTTTTTATTAGTATATATAATCTATTTATTCCTATATGGAGTATGCGTATTAGGGGTTTTACTATATTTATTTACTAATTCGTATACCAGCGTATTACGTGGAGTTGAAATAATTTTGATGTTATAAAAGAAATTCTAATGTTTTTATTTATTTATTATGAAAGATTTCACAATTCAAAAGGGCGAATTAATTTTTTTCTATTGTATATAACAAATATTTATTACTCAATTTTTTTGAAAAATCTAGTTGTTTTAAGAATTTTAAAGAGTTATAGTTAATCATATTTACGTAAGATTTGATATATATTTTTTCCAGATAAATAAAAACTAATTGCTTATATATTTTACAAAATCTCTGGAAAATCTAATTTTTTTCTAAGTCTATTCAGGCAAAGTATTATGTGCATTATACATTAGAGTTGGTATGCTGTGAAACTTGTTCACCGTGAAACTAGTTTTTTTTTTACAGACATACTTTTTAGTAATATAAGTCACACTCTTTAGTTATCACTACGATATCCTCTGTTATAATATAAGTCACACCCTTCCCTTTAATGAGTAATACTCTTTATAGTTAAAGTTCACACCCTTTATAGTAAAAAGTCACACTATTTAGTAATATAAGTTACACTCCTTAACCAGTTTTATCATGAAACTTGTTCACCCTATACTTTGCCTATACATTATTATTATTATTTGTAAAAATTAACATTTATAAATAAAATATTAATCATAATAAACAATAGTAATAATGGTGTAAAAATGGTGTACATAATACCTTCTCTTCCTACAATCGAGCTATATAGATTTTCTTAGGAATCTCCTTGTGGGCCGGAATCGAGATTTTGTTAAAATTACCTCCTGTTAGCTGGCCCAATTAAGCAAGCCATGGCATCTTAAATAAATCTTAATAAGACGGCCCAAAAAAGGCCCAATTTCATAAAAAAACCAAACCACATCTCAGCCGTAAACACTAAAACCTACCCCCCATATCGTCCGTTGATTTACTTTCCCGGCCAGTATAAATTCCCTCAATAACTCAAAACCCTAATCTCCTTCTAGGGTTTGCATTGTCGCACGGTGCACAGATTTTCAGATCTCCCTCCTCTCTCACCCAGCAAACTCGAACATGGCGACTCAGATGAGCAAAAAGCGAAAGGTTTTTTTTACCTCCGGTTATTGTTTTCGTTATTAATTAAATGTATTTTACATTTTTATCAACGTGGTGTTCGAATTTATTTATGAATTGAATGTGCAACAGTTTGTGGCCGATGGAGTGTTTTTCGCGGAGTTGAACGAGGTTTTGACGCGTGAGTTGGCGGAGGATGGATATTCCGGCGTGGAGGTTAGAGTAACTCCGATGAGGACTGAGATCATCATCCGCGCAACCCGCACTCAGAACGTTCTAGGTTATTTTCGTTTCCGTTTTTTTATTTGTTTGATTCTTCGATCATAATGTGTGGATTGGATTTTTTTTCTTTATGGTTTTGAATAGATTTCCAACTTGGGCAACTGATTCCCCTTTATCTGCTTTTCTAAAATTTGTTGAATGATTTCTCTTCGAGAAATGAAATCATGCCTTTTGAGTGCTTTTATGTTTCATGTAAATTTCATTGGATTTAACGGTTTGATTACAACAGGCGAGAAGGGGAGAAGGATTAGGGAGCTCACTTCGGTGGTGCAGAAGAGGTTCAAGTTTCCTGAGAACAGTGTTGAGTTGTATGCTGAGAAGGTTAACAACAGGGGGCTTTGCGCCATTGCCCAAGCCGAATCTCTTCGTTACAAACTTCTTGGTGGTCTTGCTGTAAGAAGGTAATTGCTGACCTTTGCTTCTTTTTATATCAGCCTGCAGCTGCTAAATTCTATGTTGGTGCATTATATGTTTACTTGTTTAGATTGATTAAAGGTTGTATGTCAAGCTGAACACTCCATTTTGCTTGAATTTTGCCTAAATGTGCTCTATTGGTATATATGCTAGGCATTGGAGACAATTTTCGTTGGGGCATTTTAGTGGGATTATCTATTCGGTTTTCAACAGTTGATAAATTGTTTGTTCCAAATGTGTGCGACCATGTCATCCATAAAGCAATTTTTGCGGATGATGACTATAGGAATGTCCTCCTCCATGTTCTAAATCCTCGTGAAGCTTATTGGTGTCATGTTGGATCCATGGTCAAGGCACATGCTTTAGTCATATAAACTGATGTGTAGTTGTGTAGATGTATTGTTTGTTTCACATGCCTAGTTTTCTGTATATTGTGTACTGCGTATGTGTGTGCTTAGTTGTGACCATGTCATCCATAAAGCAATTTTTGGTTTGTTAATGCCAAGTTGTGTCGGATGATGACTATAGAAATGTACTCTTCCATGTTCTAAATCCTCATGAAGTTTAATTGTGCTCATGCTGGATCCATGGTGAAGTCACATGCTTAGTCATATAAACTGATGTTTCTTTGAACTTTTGATTATGCATTTTTATGGTTCAGCAATTGAAATGCTACTCTATTTGTGCAATGTATCATAATTTTATTGGTCATCTATTGTATAATTCATGCTTAACAACTTATTTAAGGTTGTCTGCTAAATAATAATGTCAGATGATATAAATTTTGTGCTGTAACATTGTAGATTTTAGGCTGGAGTAGATTTAATATCAGAAATATATACTGCCTTAGTTAGAATAAGTAATATATTAATTTAGTTGTATTCATAGGCTGTTTAACACTTGTTAGCCATAACTTATGCTTCTATGTCATCAACAAAGCAATTTTGGTCTATCAATACGAAAATTTGTGTCGGATGATGACTAGATATATCATCTTTCTCCTTGATCTAAACTCCTGCGAGCATTGTTACTCATACTGGGTCCTTGGTAAAGATACATGCGTAATCATATAAATTGTTATTATTATTATTATTTCCTAATCACAAATTTGATATTTTAATGTTGCTAGTAATAACTACATAAAATGAGGTTGAGTGGATATATAAAATTTTGCGCTGCTGTTCATTTGTAGACTGCCTATCATGTCATCAACAAAGCAATTTTGGTTCTTTGATACCAATTTTCGTGTCGGATGTTGACTATAGAAATGGTCTTTCTCCATGATGTAAATTTTTACTAAAGTTTACTGTCTTCATCTTATGTCCTTGTGGAAGACACATGCATTGTTATTAAATAATGTATTTTCATTATTATGTTGTGATTGTAACTTGAACAGAAATTGAAAATTGGTTTTAATTTTTTATTTGAGTCCCTCTACTGTACGATCTAATTTTATTGAAGTTGTTCCTGATTTGTAGTTTTTGTTTTTCAGGGCATGCTATGGAGTGTTGAGATTTGTTATGGAGAGTGGAGCCAAGGGTTGTGAGGTACGCCTTGTTTTTAACTTTATCATTGTTATCTCTATTCTGCTACAATTCCAAATTTACGATTTTGATACGTTGGGCAGGTGATTGTTAGTGGTAAGCTTAGGGCCCAACGTGCCAAATCCATGAAGTTCAAAGATGGATACATGATTTCTTCTGGTCAACCAGTCAAAGAATACATCGACTCTGCTGTTAGACATGTTCTTCTCAGACAGGTTTCCTCCCATTTCTTCTTAACCCACCTCTCTCGACCGTTCTTGTATTCTGATCTTGTGTAAGTATATTCTCAGGGAGTGCTTGGTATCAAGGTTAAGATCATGCTCGATTGGGATCCTAAAGGAAAGCAGGGCCCGATGACTCCTCTTCCTGATCTCGTCACTATTCACCCACCAAAGGAGGAAGACTTTAGCCGGGTAGCGTTGCTGCCAACTGAAGTTGAGGTCCAAGCTTAGACGGCATCTAGACATGATACATTATCTGTTTTCGTTTCTCCCAGTTTTTTGGAACACCTGTTGACAGATGAACAATTCCTTAGTCCAGTTTTGTTTTGTTGAACTAATTTTTTTTGGGCATCTTTGTGTTCTGTTTGTGTTTTGTGAACTTAATTGAGATTAATTTCAGTCGACTCCAGCAGCTTGATCTCTATTAATGTATGGCATTTAGAACCAAATATATATATGCTTTCTTTTATGAAATTTAACTGACGAATGAGTTTTAAAAAAATATTATTAATCTTTTTTTAATTATTTTAAATTAGATTTTACGGTTATCTGATCAATTAATAGACGTAATTTGATGGACCTGCAGCCGGAGAAAAGGCTTTATTACGAAAGATGAATTTTATTTATGGTAAATAATCAAATCTAGCACATATTTTTAAGTTTTCATTAATTTTAATATATATATTTTTTTTTTTCTAAATTTAACACATACTTTCACTTAATGTTTAAAAGCATCTTGAATCATTATTTTTGAAAAAAATCGTCTAATATGGTCATTGGAGGTCACATGCCTTGCTAATGTGTACATATTAAAATATAAAAAAATAAAAATATCACTACCTAAAAGAGAAAATGTGGGATATAAAAACATCTTGAGTCATTATTTTTTAATTTTAGGCGGTGATATATATATATATATATATTTAATTTTAATATTTACACGTCAACAAGACATACGAACTCCAATGACCACATCAGATGAATTTTGCCGAAAAAAAAAATTCAAAATATTTTTAAACATTAAGTGAAAGTATGTACTAAATTTGAATTAAAAAAAATATATATACTAAAATTAATGAAAATTTAAAAGTATGTGCTAGATTTGATTATCTAGTCTTCAATTTACCATAGTATCAGCATGTATTTAGAACTCCAGGTTGTAAGAGAATAATCTAAATATTTATGAGCACCAACTTAATACAAGAGTCTCTTCCTCACACATTGTTTATTAAAATAAAAAATAAATGAGTTGGTCTGCACAATCTTTTTTTTTTTTTTTTGAGGAAAGTTGGTCTGCACAATCTTATTCACTATGAATGGGAAGATTAAATGAGTAGAATTTAAAGATATGACTTTAAAAGTTATCAAATTTTCAGTATATAAACTATGTTAGCTATTATGAGTAATAAAAGGTAATATTTTAAATTTCCAACTTTAAGAAAGGGGTTAAACTTTTTTGTAGTCCATTAATTTTGCATGTTCTTTTAAAATTAATCCCGATTTTTTTTTTTTTTCGGGCAAAGTTAGTTGTTAGTTGTTAGAAGTTAGTACACCAAGCACTCAAATACTCCACGAAATCTCCAATCCACCTTATAACTCCTATAACTCCAAGTTCGTTTCCAAAGGGAATCGAACCTGGGTCTCCCACTCAAATGAGGAGCCCAGTGACCAGGTGGGTTAAGTCACCTGGTTGAAATTGATCCCGATTGTTTTGACTTTTTGATATTGGTTCCGTAAATTTAAAAAAAAAAATGAAATTGATCCTTTAACTTGATGCAGAAGGTTACCAAACAATTAACTATTAAACGTGTAATTATTTTGTTTTCCACTTTAATTTCGTAGCGTCACTTGAATTTTTTCAATTCTAATAATTTTGGGTCGGGTTTTAGGCCGGGTTTAAAACAACCTAAATATTGAAAAGCAAATGAAATCAAGTCGATTTACCGTGACTAAACTGACCTGAAAATTAAAAAATAATCAAAATATCCAGAAACTACTCTTCCTCTCTAAAAATATACATTGAAAAATTTAAACCCAAAATTATTAAAATTAACAAAGTCCAAATGGCATTTCAAAATCTATATATATATAAAAGCAGAAACCGGTCCAAATTTGGAAACAATTGGATTTTCCCGCAAAAAATTATTGCTAAATCGGAAGATAATATCTATGAGAATTTTTTTTAACAAATAATAATAAATTGAGAAAAAATCTTTGTAATAAATCCAAATAATATATTATTATTTTCCTTTAAAATAGACCTTCAAAACAAACGTGATGGTAGAATATTTAAGCAAACGTGATGGTAGAATATTTCTTAAAAAAATCTATTTTACCCAAATTTGTTATTCTTTTTCTATAAGATTCATGTCAATTCATACACAATTCGGATACTCCATAAAAAAAGAAGACAATTGTAATAAAATAAGACCGATGAAAAAAATTAAAGTATAAGAATATAATCAAATATATATATTTCAAATAAAATTATGATCAAATCTATTGATTTTTCATGGCTTCTTTTAGTGTATATATATATTCCAAATAAAATTATGATCAAATCTATTGATTTCTCATGGCTTCTTTTAGTAAATATATATATATTAGCAGAAACCGCCCCAAATTTAAAAACCGTTGAATTTTCCTGCCATTGATTTTTTCCGCAAAACATTATTGTCAAATTGAGATGCGAATTTTTAAAAAATATATTAATAAATAATAATAAATTGAGAAAAAATCTTTAAAATAATTCCAAATATTGAATTGAGAAAAAATCTTTGAAATATTGTTGGAATAATTTCAAATAATTTATTTTATTTATAATGATATATTTACACATATATCATTATATATTCACGTCCCACCTATAAAGATATGCTTAGATTATATATAACAATTTTCAAAAAGATTGTAATTTAATTTGTAGTTAAACCTATGTAAATCAACATGATCGAGTATTAGATTGTTGTCTGCTAAAGATGTTTGGTGCTTTAATATTACTTGCGTGACTGCGTTGACCATTTTTTTTTATGTTGGAGACATAATAGAAATAAGGACCATATATGGTAGGATTAACTGATATTAATATCTATTTCGCAGTGACTTTGGATTTTGTTTCTTCATATTTGGTCACTTTGAGTCAAGGTCAATTTAATTTAAAGATATTGTGGTAAATAATTTAAGTTATGAATGTTTATTTTAATTATGTAATTATTTTGTATATTGCAGCGGGAGGTAAGTAATTTGAGTGTTGAATTAATTGTAGAGGAGTTTCTTCTAATCTATTCATGGCAATTAATATTCATGTTTTGTATATATTGAAGGGAATATTGAGGTAAGTAATTTGAGTTACAAATTCGTTATGAATGTTTATTGTAATTATGTAATTATTTTGTATATTGCAGGGAGTTCTTTTTATATTGCACGGAGTATTGATGTAAGTAATTTGAGTGTTGAATTAGTTATGGATGAGTTTCTTCTAATTTGTTCGTAACGATTAATATTCATGTTATGTATGTATTGCAGGGAGTATTGAGGTAAATAAATTGAATTATGAATTCGTTTATAATTTTATGAATTTTTAAATCTGATTTTGTGTTGTATACTTAATTTGATTTTATTAATTTATATTGCAGGGAGTATTGGGGTAAGTAATTTGAGTTATGAATTGGTTATAAATGTTTATCGTAATTGTGTGATTATTTTGTATATTGCAGAGAGTTTTTCTATATCGCACAGAGTATTGAGATAAGTAATTTGAGAGTTGAATTAGTTGTGGAGGAGTTTTTTCTAATATGTTCTATTTAATTTGATTTTTTATTAATTTATATTGCATGGAGTATTTAGGTAAGTAATTTGAGTTATGAATTAGTTATGAATGTTTATTGCAATTGTATAATTTTTTGTACTTGCATGGAGTATTTTTATATTGCACGGAGTATTGGGACAAGTAATTTAAGTTGAATTAGCCGTGGAGGAGTTTCCTCTAATTTGTTCATATCGATTAATATTCACATTTTGTATTTATTGCAAAGAATATTGAGGTAAGTAATTTAAAATTTGAATTTATTATTCACGTTTTGTATATATTGCAAGGAGTATTGAGATAAGTAATTTGAGTTATGAATTTGTTTGCAATGAGTTTTTTTTTTATATTGCACGAAATATTAAAGTAAGTAGTTTAAATGTTGATTAGTTGTGAATGAGTTTCTTCTAATCTATTTATAGCAATTAATATTCACGTTTTGTATATATTGCAGGGAGTATTGAGGTAAGTAATTTGTATTATGAATTCGTTATGAATGTTCATTCGTAGATTGCTTTGAGTGAACGTGGTAGACACTTGCCTTCAGATGGATAATTTTTGTATTGGTTATAGCGTAGAAAGTCTTGCAGGCAATTGCAAACCTCTCGCCACTTTGAGTCTTTGATGACTGTATTAGAGTTTTTGTCTTTATTTGCTTCATTTTTCTCATCAAACTCATTGATATTCCCTACAAACCTAAATTTTTATTTGAATTTTTCAACCACAATAAATATTTCTATTATATTAACTTTAAAAATTCCGAGAGAATACTTTCTCTGTAAAAAAAATATCGTCTCTTCAGAATGAAAACACATTTTAATACAAATATTTATAGAGAATTAATATAAATTAATTGCGCACCCATAACCGTGCATGAAAATATACCCAATTACAAGATCTTAAATTATTAGTAATATATTTATCACATCATTCTACTTTTCGAGTTGATTATGAATTTACCGTATAGAATAACACTTTCAGTGTTATAAAAATTAATACGGATGACAAAATCGTCTCTAAGTATTCTATAAATTTTCGTTGTAGTCAAGTAAGTCTTTCTACTATTAGAATATTTTCACTCTAAAGTTATTATTATAAATAAGTAATTATAAAATATTTCCGTGTAGGACGATTCCATCGGCGGCGAGACCGTCAACTCTTCAACTCAACAAAAATATCATATTCAAGCAAAAGATTCTGATCTCGAGCTCATTGATATAACAAATGAAGAAAATTCTAAGAGAAAACTACCTGACAACAAAATCAAGATTGAGAAAGAATAGTTCAATATTAATTTATATCTCTTATTTCCTTTTGTTATGAACCATTTTTTTGTTTTTTGAAATTTCCCTACAATACACTTCGATTATTTTAACACTACATTTTTTTCATGAACACATAGTTGTTATCTGCTTTCACTTATATTTCGGCGTGTTTCGAGAATTTCAGTACTTAACGAATGAATTTAATTTAAAATTGTGTATTAAATATGAATTAGCTAAAATGTTATTTTTAAAGAGTTTTTCAAAAATCATATTACTCACTATTAAAATAATTGTTCAACTACAGCCGTGTATCGCACGTGTTCAATTACTAATTTAAAAAATAAAATAAAATAATGATACAACTGTTCGTCTCAAAAAGTGGGTCGGCTTATCCCCGCCATTTCATAATTGCAAGTCTTCCGAAATTACCCTCTCAAACCTTTCAAACATAAATGACCAAACCCTCCCCAATCCCCCATTCGAAATTCTTCCACGATTTCCCCTCCCCACTCTCCCCTTTAATTCCCTGTTTCTACAAACAAATCCCCAATTTCATCACCAACAATGCCGGTGAATCTGACGGCGAACGCTATTTCGGCGATAGTCGGCGGCGACGTCAACTCGAAGCCGCTGGTGCAGATTCTGGACATCAAGCTCGTTGGCACGCAGGAGCGATTCCGCCTTCTCATCTCGGACTCGATCACGACTCAGCAAGCCATGCTCGCCACTCAGCTCAATGACCGAGTCAAAACCGGCGCTGTTCGCAAGGGATCCGTCATTCAGCTTATCGATTACATCTGCAGCACCGTCCAAAACCGCAAGTAACTTCTTCGCTCGAATTTCGTGCTATTTTTTTGAATTGCCTAGTGTGATTTTGTGTTAATTTTTACGAATTCAAGTAATATGGATTCATGTGCAGTGTGTAAAACTTTTAGGTGATTTGGTTTTAGGACATCTGACGATTAAAGTATATGTTGTGGTGATTAATCATGAGTTTATAGTTGCTTGTGTGTGTAGAATGAGTAGGTTATTTGAGCGGCTTTTTTTTTTCCCTTGAACACTATGCTAGTGAGAGTAGCTGTTGCGTTTTCGATTATGCATAGGCTATTGTCAGTGCTATTTGGACATCAATAAGGAGTAAAATGGAGATAACATCAGATAAACTTCTAGATAATCACACATTGTCTGCAATTGGGACATAGTGGAGTTATGGTGTTTTAGATAAAAAGAACATATAGATCTATGATTGTTTGAGATAACAGGCTTTTGAAGGCTTGATCACTTTGTGCTCTTCAAGTGTGGTGATTAGGGAAAACTTGCTGTCTTGAACAAAATTGTTGGATTCAGGGAACTGCCTGGTAAAATTGCAGTCATTCAGCTGGTATGCAAATGGAATTTTTATGTATCAGAATAATGATCTTATATGTATAGTTGTAAGAGCATAGGCATCAGATGGAATGGTGTAGCTTTTTTTCATCTGAGACAAAATTCTCTTCAATAATTATGTTAAGAGTTGCTTACCATAACCTCATACTGAGAAAGTCATGAGTTATCCAACATTTTCCTAACACATGCTAGTCAAGTTCATTTTTCGGTAAATATTTGTCTGCTGAGTTTGATTTGTGCATGTTCCTCTTTTTTTATTCAATAATTATTGGTTTATGTGCTGACAAAAGTTCCACTGCTGGTCAATTTAATATTATGGTTTAAGTACTTAGGAGTAAAAACTTGGCTCATAGGCAGAAGTTTGAACTAGTTTCTTTTTTGTCGTCCAGTTTCAAGGACTACTTTTGAACTTATCTGGAATGCAGGTTAAGGAGGGATATATTTTCCCATGCTTTTTAGTGTGGAAACTTATAACCATTCATTGTGCATTTGTGCTGGCAGGATTATTGTGATACTAAACATGGAAACAATTATTCCGGAGTACGAACTAATCGGTAACCCGACAGGGCTCTCTGAATATGAATCAGTGCCTCAAAAGCCAATGACTTCTGGACTTCCACCACAAATAAACAATACCAATTTTAATGCTCCAAATTCAGCACAGACAAGCTTCAGCTATGGTAAACCTTCAAACGTACAAAATCAAGGAAATAACATGCAGAGTTTCCGTCCTACTGTTCAGCCACCATATCAACCACCCCCAAATTATAAGAATCATGGCGCAATCTCGAGGAATGAGGCACCTGCGCGCATTATCCCTATTGCTGCTTTGAACCCTTATCAAGGTCGATGGGCCATCAAGGCACGAGTGACAGCAAAAGGAGATCTCAGGCGTTACAACAACGCTAGAGGAGATGGGAAAGTATTTTCCTTCGATCTTCTTGATTCAGATGGAGGGGAAATCCGGGTAACATGTTTCAACGCTGTGGTTGACCGTTTCTATGATGCTATTAAAGTAGGTAAGGTGTACGTGATATCAAAAGGTAGCTTGAAACCTGCCCAAAAGAATTTCAACCATTTGAAGAATGAGTGGGAAATATTTCTTGAGGCAACATCATCGGTAGATCTTTGCCCAGATGAAGATGCTTCCATTCCTAGGCAACAATTTTCGTTCAGACCTATTAGCGAAATTGAAAATGCTGAAAGCAATTCTATAGTGGATATAATTGGTGTTGTGGTAACCGTGAACCCTTCTGTTCCTATCATGAGAAAGAACGGAATGGAAACACTAAAAAGAATGCTGAATCTGAAGGATCAATCTGGACGAACGGTTGAGATCACACTATGGGGTGATTTTTGCAACAGGGAAGGACAGCAATTACAAGAAATGGTGGAAAATGGATTTTTCCCTGTTTTAGCGGTTAAAGCTGGAAAAGTTAGTGACTTCAGTGGGAAATCCATCAGCACAATTTCTGCTTCTCAGCTTTTCATAAATCCAGATTCTCCAGAGGCTAAAAGTTTAAGAAACTGGTTCGATCATGGGGGGAAGGAAACTGCTTCTCATTCTATTTCCCGGGAATTTATTCCCGGTGGAACAAAGAACGATATACGCAAAAACTTAGAGCAGATAAAAGACGAAGGGCTAGGAAGGTCAGACAAGCCTGATTGGATTACAGTTAAGGCAACCTTATCTTTTATCAAAATAGATCCTTTCTGTTACACTGCTTGCCCTTTGATGATTGGAGATAGGCAGTGCAATAAAAAAGTGACCAAATCTGGGAACTCTAGATGGCTATGCGATAGGTGTAATCAGGAGTTCGACGATTGTGATTATAGATACCTTCTTCAAGTTCAGATTCAGGATCACACATCTGTTTCGTGGGTGACGGCTTTTCAGGAAGCTGGTGAAGAGATATTGGGCTGCTCGGCTAAGGAGTTGTACATGTTGAAATATGAAGGGCCGGATGATCTCGGGTTTCATGAAGTCATAAAGAACTGTCTCTTTCATGAGTTCTTATTTAAATTGAAGATTAAAGAGGAGATTTATGGAGATGAGCAGAAGTTGAAGGTCACGGTTGTGAAGGCAGAGAAGGTGAACTATCCTGAAGAGAGTCGATTTCTGTTCGATCAAATTTCCAGGTCCCATTCGTGCTGAATAATTGAATTATTCAACTGATTTGATGTTTTAATATCCTCATAGGACGATTGAGATCCTTAGCATTTGAAGCTGTGTTCAAATTTGCTTAAGAGGTCATTTCTGATTTAGTTATATGCATATGCAATTTGACATTTGTACCCAAATTCAGTTCAATTATCAGATTTAAGGGATTGATTCAAGCCTCCCTGCTTGAGTTTTCCCAGGCAGAATCATCTCTATCATTTGATTTAAAGTAAGGGTGTAAGTGAGGCGAATTACTCATTAGGGGTGTAAATGAGTTGAGCCTTCTCACGAGCTACTCGTGTTCAACTCTAAAAAAAATTCGAAATCGACTCGAATTTAATTCAGTCGAGTAGTTCTCGAGTTCGAGCTCAACAATAATAGGCTCGGCAGGCCCCGTGAGCTGAATCGAGCTTACATAATTTTAAAATTTTACTCCTGTTATGCTAATTATTTATAAATATATTTTAATTATAAATAAAATAAAAATACCTAATTTAGGTTATGTTAGTTACCAAGTCGAATTTGAGTTCAAAATTATTGAGCTCAATGGAGTTTGCATTTCGAGTTTTCTAATCGAGTCGAGTTCGAATTTGACACTACTTGGCTCGACTCATTTATACCACCCCTACTACTCATGCCGATCTGAATTAATCAAGTCGAGCTCAAGTATTTTGAGTTCTCAATTGAATCGGGTTCAAATTCAAAAGAATCGAGCTTGATCAAGTTTGAGTCGAGCTTTTTAATCGTGTTTGAGCTTGACACCGCTCAACTCGGCTCATTTACACCCCTATTTCATATCCAGATTGATGAACATAAAAAAGAGAAAAATAAAGTTGTGGAGAAACAACAAGTATTCAGCAATTAAGAGCAATACACGCACGAATACATTTGATAGATACATAAAACGGAATCAGACCAAAACACACACACAAACAACAAAAGCAACTTCTCAGCTCCTCTTTACAGGGTCAAAGTTGGAAACGCCGACCACCGCGCCGATAATAGCCACCACCACAACGCCGCCGGCGCCAATGCTGAGCAAGAAGTTCTTCAAAGACGGCGACACGGCGGCCTCCGCCACGTCGGGGGCGATCAAGGAAGCCGTCAGAGCAGCTGCCGTCAGCCCGGTCACCGCCTTCTCCTTCAACGAAGCCCTGACTTGGAACTTCCCGACGGGCTTCGCCGCCGCCGCCGTGGATGGCCTGAGGGGCAGCGGCCGGAAGAAAGCGCCGGCGGTGGGCTGCTTGTTGTGGGCGGCGCGTGGCAATGGCAACGCCATTGATACTGCTGAAGTTGAGGCCATTTTTTGTGTTTGGTTTCTTGAAAAGTTTTGGTGTGAATTTGATGAGAACGGGGAGTTTGAGTATTTTTGAGTGGGGGTTGGATTTTGGGGGTGGGAAATAACCAATGAGAGGTGGAGAATTGAGGGTGTTGAGCTATTTGTGTGAATCTCATTGGTTGTCTTGATAAGGTTTATCCTATTTACATTGCCACCATATTTTCGGCTATTTCTCTTGTTTATACTTCACACTAACCACATTTTTGGATTGAGTAACACGCTCTGAACCAGATCTATATATCAACTTTACTACTGTTATATATAAAAATTATTACTTTTATTTATAAAAAGGTAAATTTTCATGTGCACCACATTACCAATAAAATTGATACAATTCAATTTTAAAAACTCTTTTTTTAATTTTTTTTAGTTTTAACTTTTTTTTTCTTTTTTCAATTTCGGTTTTCTTTTAACTTTAATTTCAGTTTTAAATGTTTTTTTTTTAATTTTTTAATACCCAGCCCAAGTGGTTTATGGTTCACTCGGTCCAAGTGGTTCATGATTTACCCGGCCTAAATGGTTCAAATATGATTTAGGGTTCACTATTTAGGGGTTAGGGCTTAGAGTACACCATTTTTTATTGGTGCATGGGGTGCACAGGAGAGTGACTCTTAAAAAAAATATTATACTTTTTAAATAGATAGAATTTCTGTGTATAATAATAATAGTTCTTGTGAATAACAGTGATAGTTTTTACACATAATAGTGTTAATTAAAAAATCGAGTTCACCATGAACTCAGATTCACACAAATTTTTTTCTTTTTGGCTAGTGAACTTGCTCTAAAAATGGATGTTGGATCTAAGGTTGAAAATATCGGTACCAGTAAAAATGTCGAAACCTTAAATTTATTAAACTATTAGAGGATGTATTGATGTCGAATATCGATAAATTTTAAAACTTTTAATAATAAAAATTTAATACATAAATGTAACAAAAGAATTTAAACAAATTTTATATTTGTGATAAATATATGAGAAACAACCCTATTTTTAGTTCATTCTCATTTAAAAATTCATCTTTGTTAAGGTTTTTAGTTTCATTATTTTTACTTTTAATGAAGTCAACAAAAAATTGTAAAAAATTATGGTATAGGGTAAACATATTGTAAAACAGACTTAATTAAATTGTGGTACAAGCTTAACAATGATGGTACGAGTTGAATTAAATTATGGTACAGACTGAAATAGTTGTGGTATGGGGTTGAAATAAAGGTGGTACGAGGTTAATTTAATAGTGGTACGGGCTGAAGTGATAGTAATACAGAGTTGGGGGTTGTTTGCAAAAAAATATACTCCCTACGTCCTAATTTTGATTGATCGTTTTCCTTAATTGGACGTCCTAATTTTGATTGGTCATTTCTTAAAATGGAAATGAAACAATTTTCTTAACTTAAAAATATCTCTTACAAACATCTCCCATTTACATTGTCACTAAAAAGACATTCATACCCCTTCACCAAACTCACTTTACTCCATTTAATAATAATAAATAACACTTTTATTAAAATTCATGTCATTTACAAATTGCCAAACAAAAATAAGACGAAGAGAGAATGTGATTATAGTCACCTAGAATTATACATGTGTAGAAACAATTTAGAGTGTTTTGTTTCTCTTTTATTAGATTAAAATATTAAATAAGCTATCAAAAACTAAAAGTTGAAAGGGAGAGTCTTTTTAGTAGCTTATTAGTCTTTTTTTAGGTACTATTAATTTTTTTTCAAACACTATCAACTTTTTTTTGAATTATTTTCAAGCACTAACTTTTACTATTAATCAATTTTTTCATAATCATTAATCTTATTCACTTCTTCAAAAACATAAAATTTTGCAAACACCCCTTTAATTGAATGGTGGTACAGACTGAATGATGTTGGCACGAGATGTATATATGGTGGTGCAGACTAAAATAATGAAAGAGTGGGAAAATGGTAGAGTTGGAAAAAAAATTATCTTGATTAAAAAAGGATGATTACAAATTTTGTGAAAGAACTTTTATATTTATGTTAGACAATTTATAAACTCATCTCTAAATATACAAAAATTATAATATACACACTTATGTTGTATGTTGTTTATCGATATTTTTAAAAAATTATCGATATTTTTTCAATATTTTCTCGATATTAGACTCAATTCGTGAAAAAAATTGTCGATATCGATATTTTATACCTTTTTTTTTACAAACATCATGAAAAAGTTAGGATATCTATTTCTAAACTTTGAATATATATTACAATTTATCTTAGATTATACATTATTAGAACTCTCTCCAATGATGAAATAATTGAGAATTTTTTGTAGTTTCGAGTGCTCCAGTGAGTGCTAGAATAAGCTTGAGTTCTTTGAATTTTTTAATTTTTCGTAACCTTATGTGGGTCCAAAGACTTCTGTATTTATAGAGGTTTCAAATAACTATACGTTGGAGAGATAACATTAAAAAACTTTATTCTTGTATGGTGAAAACGACTATCTTTGAAGCTTCAAAATGCCCTTAGCATGTCTTAGGCAAGGTGCTTATATGCTAACTTTCACCTTTTGGCAGACTGTTCTTTGTGGCAGGTTTTGCTATTTCAGAACTTGTCATTTTAAGGCCCAGTGTCCGTACAGTGTTGTCAAGCTCTCATTAGTCCACGTCTTCATATTGCAGAGACATCCAAACATCTATTAAAGACCATTCCATTGATGGACAAGTAACCTTAAGTTAATCAAACTTGAGATTTCAAGCCTAACATTCTTCTTGTCTACATTGATTCCCAATAGTTATTTATTGTTCGGGACAATGACTCAGCATCTTTGTCTTCCATACTTTAGGTCTTGTGTCCTTTAGATGACTTGTCTTCTTTTATCTTCAGCTTTAATGATCTTGATTCATTTCTCTTGACAGATTACAATGGCTGACTTTAGGTCTTTAGTTCTTCAGGTTAAATGGTCCCTTTATACAGGGTTGTTGCTTCTTCACGTCTTCAGGTAGATTGGTTAAGACTTGATGCTTGCTGAATTGCCCTCAATTTGATCTTTTATTCAGATGTCTTGCCCAATGCCTTTTTAAAAAATAAACAAGGATTGTTATAATGGTTAGACTAACAATTGAACAACTAATTGGTATTCAGTTCGGTTTGATCGTCGGTCCGATTTTTAAAACACTATGTGGAACAATAAAAAATCAAACATGTGTGAAGTTTCGGATAGAGAGAAATCCAAGGATATGTTTGTTTCAGAATTTAGGTATACATAGGAAGTCATAACTTCGAAATCCTATGAATTTGAAAGTTTTGATGAATAGTAAAAGTATATATTTGCTTCGAGATTTTGATAGGGTTAGATTTTTGTTTTATGTCAAATCAATATGTAATAGTGATTGATGTTGTATTATTATATGAGGCACACTTGCATGAGAACTTCTCATGGTGAAACGGGGCATAAGTTGGACATTGTCGCTTTAACACTTTAGGAGGAGTGTGTGTGATTTGTGCTAAGTTGTATCCGTCTCATATGAGTTTTTGTCTTATTATATTGTATTGAGAGTGAGAAAAGTAGTGACGTGATAACATTGAATTTTGTGAAAAATAGGTGTATAATTATATTTTATAGGAGTGAATTTGAAATTTTAATTTTAAATCTCAAACTATAATCAGACTTGAATTTCAATGTCCAAAGTCCATACTGGTGAGTCCAGACAAAAAAAAAAAAAAAATACCCCAAGGCCCCCGTTTGGTTCGCGGGATTGATCGGGATAGACCAGGATTATGATTTTAATCCCAACTAATTCACCGTTTTGTTTGTTGGATGAGGGCCCATGATATACTTCAAGTCCGGGTAGAAAATGTATTAAATCACTCCATGGAGGGATATGTCATTCTCATGTGAAAGGTGGAATAAAACATATCACAAATGCTATATTACAAATTGTCCTTCTATTGCATGGGAGAATTCAGGATATTCAATTTGGGAGTACAATTATAATTTAAATAGTACTCACTTTTTCCCAAACTTGTTTACCCATTTTCTCCAAAATATATGTCTCAAACTTGTTTACCCCTTCCCATAAAAGAGAATAAAGTAATTACATATTTTCAACTATTCATTTGAATTACATCTCATGTCATTACTTTTACCCACAAAAAAATATTTACTTTAATAATAAAATAAAAAAGACTACAATACATCCAACCAGTCACATTAAAACTCGTGCTAAAAGTAAATGGGTAAATAAATTTAGAATGGAAGTATTATTACTTATTTAATATTTAAAATTTCAAAGATCGATACTAAAATATATAGTATTGAGATGATATTATAATTTTTTTTTACAAAGGAGATAATATTATAATTACATTTGAATTCATTGAATCTATTTTTTTTTGAAACATTCTAAAAGAATATTCAAATATACTTAAACTCTTTTTAAGAAAAATATATGTTAATTGTATTTATAAAAGAAAAATGAAAACCAAAGGCCCAAAACAATTGATAAATGGGCTGGGCTGAGAAAAACAAAAAAATGTCGGTTAAAAAAAATCCTAATCTTCATTGGGCTAATTTCTAATAACTACAACATTCTATACCCCACTTTCTACAAGATACAATCCCATTTTTTCTTACTAATACATACAAGTTTTTGTGATAAAAAGTCACAAATGCCCCTCACTCATCAAATTCTCTCTCCACCGTCTCCCACCCATCACTAATCAATCATTTAGTATTTCACCCCAACCCAATTTTAATTTTTGTTCTCTCTCTTTATTCTCTCTCCAAGAAAGTACACACCCATTTTTATATTTCCCCTATCTCTCTCTCTATTCTCTCTCCGAAGGAAAAAAACACCATAGAGAAAAAGAGCAGAATGACATGGTGGAGAAGACGACGGACAAGAAGGTGGTGTAATGGGGGCGGTCCGATTTTGCGAGGGTGGTTGGAAGATAGAGAGGGTGGTGGTGGTGGTAGTAGTAGTGGGCGGCAGTGGTACTGGAATTAGACGGCAGCGACGAGAAGATGGTTAAAGGCGACAGACAAAGACGATGACAGGGGTGGTGGAATTGGACAATGAAGAAGATGACCACGATAGTGAAGTAATGTTGGTATGGTGGTGGCGTGGTTTAGGGTCAAATTTTTAAAGTTGAAGTTTTCCGGTGTGTTGGGATCGCGGAGAAGACCATGACGACGGTGTTGAAAACCCTAATTTTTTGGGGTTGCAAAGAAGATGAAAACGATGTTAAAGTCAAGGTGCATCTGATGAGTTGTGAATTTTGCAGGAATAATCTATACATTTGGGTGGTCAAATTCTGTAATTTATAAAATCGAAAGTGTGTAATCCATTGATGTTTTACATTTATGTTGTATTCACTAATTTTTTAGGGGATTTTGTGTTCATTTGTTTTTTTGGGCCTGTAGACGAAGGTTGAGAAAGAAGATGAGGTTGCAAAACAAAGGATAACACGAAGACCTGGAAGTTTAAAAAAAATGAAACTATTGTGCACTTATGCAATATAGTACTATGTAATGCAAGTACATAAACTATTATGCAATTGTATTTACGTCGTATACAATAATGTTCTTATTGGTTTCCTTTTTTTTATTTATATAAATTTACTATTGTTTAGTACTAAATTGGTCATTATTTATTTTATTTTTAGTACAATAGATTTTTTCTAGGAATTTATTCTATTTTTTCATTTTTTATTTATTTATTTTGTACATTCATTTTTTGAATAATGCATAATAGGCTAATAATAATTTATATATTAAAAAAAGGGGATGAAAAATAAAGCCCAACCAAAATAAATTTGGATATTGTTTACTAAAATATTATGAAATACATATATTTTTTTTAAGTTTTACTTTCTCTCACAAATAAAATTCTTCTAATTAGATATCATTTTTTAATCAATTGAAATAATAATAATCAAATTGCACTTGATATTATTATTGTAGTTTTGAATAATTCTTGTGCATTATTTAAAATAAAAAGAAATACATATGTACCTATAAAAATGCATCGTTCAAAAACACATTGCATGTACTAAAAAATATATTAAAAAATACATTGCATATTATAAAATTTCATTGCACATACACTAAAGAACATTACATACACGCGTAAAATACTGTATACATTTGTAAAACATTGCATATACCCATAATCAATTGCATCTTCACGCTGAAAAATCTACTTCTTGCATCTTCTTCCGTCGCCGCCACCTTCGCCCGAAAACCTCACCGCCACCGTCTTGATCTCATTTCCGACGCCGCAACCATCTTTCACCTTCCACCATAGCGGATGCAGACAGATCTATCACCACCTTGAACAAAAACACCGCCTCACCACCACCACAAACAATCATCATCAAAAATCACATAAACAAATGGTTCATCTTCCTCCATTGCCGCCACATTATCCGCCTCTCACATCCACCAAACAAATCCCTCACCACCAATGAACACCACAAAAACACCGCCACCGCAACAAACCCACAAAACACGCCGCCACAAAAACACCACCACTAAAGTTTATGGATTTCAAACGATTTCGAAGGGGGTGAGATTTTTTCACGAAGGGGGTGAGGGGGAATCGATTGGAAAAGGGTGAGATTTTTTCAGATTCCACAGATTTCGAATGACGAAAAAATCGAAGGATCCACAGATTCCACAAATTGAGGAATATTGATTTTGTGGTGGGGGAGGGGAAAGTGTATTGAGGAAGCTTCCTACAGATGCAATAACCAGGTACCTGTCCCATCATCTGCAATATTTGGTCATATCAACTACAAATTTTGTACTGAAGAAGCCAGATCACGTGAAGATGGAAAAGGAGGGTAAAAATGGTTTTATTTTGTAGGTTTTAGCAACTTTTTTATGAGTTGTAGGTATTAGTAATGAGAGGGGGTTGAGTTGTAGGTATTAGTGGGGTTTCATTCTCCCAGTTTCTTCAAGCCACCTGACCACCTCTCACGCCACCCCCAGATTTCAGATTATTGGGCAACTCTCCTCTTTTATTTTTGACCAAAATTTTTGAATTGCGGTTTTTCATTTTTGAAATGCGGTTGTTTCCATTTAATTTAAGGATATTTATATTATTTTAATTGGTATTTTTTTAATTCAATAATTCAACAACTTAAAATGCATATTTTGATTTAAACGGATTCAATTTAAATAATCAAATCTTACTCAATCCCACTCAATTCAATATCGTGAATCAAACGACCGAAGAGTTTAAACTTTAAACCAATTTCAATATTTCAAATAAAAATAAAGCTAAACCTACTCTATTGAGAAATCAGAAACAAATCGCCGTCATCTCAGCGTTGAATGTTGATCGTCTTCACAACAGCATCGTCCAAGCTAAACCTACTCTAATGAACTCGTTTACTAGTAAATTTTATTTGGCTTTATTGGAAATTGAACATGGTGAAATAAGATATCCTTCTTAATTACTTGGATGCTAGGGCTTCATCCAGAAATTATGTATTTGATCAATTATATGATGGGAGCTTGATCTGAAAGTTGGTTTCGCGATGGGTATTGCTGTTTCAAATTTACCATTCTTATTTATGACTCTTTATTTATAATTTGGGAACATAGAGCTGCATTTTAACAAAAACCAGTAATGAAGAGCAGTTCTTGGCAGCAGAAAGAGCTCCTATTTCTCGTTCTATATGCTGCCGTTTTCTACGCCCTTGTCGTTCGTCGCTCTCTACACCTCTCCCATGGTCAGTCAATGTCTGTGGTGTTCTTATTGATTTTTATTTTGTATTTAACTTTAATGTTTTTGCTAATTGTTGTAATTACAGATCATATTGTCAAGATTAATGGTTTGCGCTCTAGGTGGATCTCTGGTCGGCTTAATGTATGTAACATTTTTTATCCCGAGTTTTTCTTGTTTACATTGTGTTTATTGGTAACTGATGAATTCACCGGAAATGCTGGTTTTTTGCACCCTGATTTAGGGCATAAATTTGAAAAATTTCTGGTACTTGAACTGAAACAGTAGCCTGTTAGATAAGCAATCACAGTTCTTTTCTTTTGTAATTTGGATATTTCCACTTTGATGATGGAACCGTAAGATAAGTATCTATTTTGAAAGCTAACATTGAAACCAAGGAGAAAATATGTTGTTGGGAAATCTGTACTTTAGTTTTGATGGAAGTTCCAAAACAGGTTGTAATAGGACCAGTCAGACCTGTTAGCTGACTGATGACTTAGAATCAGATTAAGATGGCCAGCTGAAATGCATAGATAGCTGGTGTAAAAGATAGGTCACATATTGAGGGGGAACTCAATATGTATAGGTCAGGTCGAAGTATCAGATGACCCAGATAAGGTCAGATGATCAGAAGACTAAGAACAAATCAGAAGACAAGAAGTCAGAAGATCAGGTGAAGATCAGAAGACACTGAAGACTCAGATGAACCTGAAGACTCAGATGAACATGAAGACTTAGATGAACCTGAAGACTCAGATAAACCTGAAGACTCGGTAACAAACCTGAAGACTCAGTATGACTGAAGACACTGAGGCTCAGAGTCACCTGAAGATCAGAAGACTAGCAGAAGACCTGAAGACCTATATCAGCCGAGTCTGCATATTAAGCTAAGACAATCTGCATCAGAAGACTCAACAAGGTAGACTGATCAATTACTTGATCAAGTCAGCTCACACCTGGCGTCAATAAAAAAGATACACCAGACAAGACGAATCTTCTACAAAAGGAATATCAATCATCTAACGGACAAATTACTGAAGTGCCGCCTCACGAAGCCAAGGAGAAAGCGACACGTGCACAAAAATAGCTGACATTGCGGGATTCGACGTTGTGGACATAAACGACGCTAATCATGCCTACGGCCACACCGATATTCGGAGCACGTCACAATCATATCCTACAACCTACCTAATATAGCCCAAAATTCAAATTGCTCTCCAACGGCTCTTTGATTTCGAGGTCTATAAAATGGGATTGCTCGTCAATTGAAGAGAAAAAGGGGATACCAAAAAGAACGAACACGGTGACACCGCAAAAGAAACAAAAACTACAGCAAAATCTCCGCTCAAAGAACACCATATTTGAAGATTATTCTTAGAGTGTTCATCCCATAGTTCTTAGCAAGAAATCCTATCCACTAGCATTTGGCTACCTAAAACACCAGGATAGATTTCCAGTTGGAACCCTCAAACATTCTTTACCCAAACTCAAGTTAGGTCAAGTTTATTACCGCAAGATTTTAGACTAGGGATTCTAGTTTTCTAATTTCTAGTTCGGTTGAGTGTGAACTCGATAAATATCTGTTGAGTGTGAACTCGGTAAACATCTATCGGTAATCCCGTGAGGGAGATAAGTCCCGCAGATTAAGTTATGTTAAGTTCGGTTAAGGTTCCCCTGTGTTAAGGGAAGAGTGGACGTAAGACAGGTTTCGTCTGAACCACTATAAAAGTCTTGTGTGCATTTACTTGCTTTCTTATTGCTTTACAATATTCACACAACTGAGTTTGAAATTGCATACATATTCTAAGTTAAGCTCAGTCTGCACCAAGCAACTGATCTGATCAGGTTGACACCTTAGTCAGCCGATTGAAAACTGACTTAAGAATCTGAATTGATAAAACTGGTTTTTCACACGGGTAAAAATAAAAACTTACGCACTCTCGCTTAAAACTGACAGATATCAAACTGATCTGCCCTTAGGCACTCAGTAAGATTGAACATCAGTCTAAACTGATACACTAGCACTCTGATCAGGAAATCTGCAAATCACACCTGATCCGCACGAAAAGTTTTAGAAGTCTATTCACCCCTCCCCTCTAGACTTCTACCCTCACAAAACCCGTTCGGGACCTACATGTGGTATCAGAGCCAGGTTCTATAGACCACTGGCTTTGAGTATCATCGATTCTTGAGGAAGAATCTTTGTGGTCATTTGAACAGATCTTGAAAAACCGTTTTCAAAACTCATTCGTTTTCAAAATCACTTTCGGATGGATAATACCTCCGGTATGTATCATGACCGCCTAAGTTTTCAATTGATGAGTATGCAGATTGGACTATATACATGTGCAATCATCTGGGATCGATAAGGGGCAGAATGATGGAAGTCATTGAACGAGGACCCATCATCATAAATCATGACAACCCAGCAGTTGGAGGAGATCCAGATCATGCACCGGGAAGTCTTGTACAAAAAAGCCCAAACGATGGATGGATGCGAAGAAAAGAAAGTCAGATACTCTGAATACAATCGCCCGGACATATAATCATGAAGACGATGGATAAAGTCACCAAAGAGAAGATAAAGTATCTCAAAAATCACGAAACAAATGTGGGATACTCTTTGCCGAGATATCTTGAAGGAAATGATCGGATCAAAGACAATGACTACAAAATTTGAACCGGTGAAGTTCGAAAAGCTCAAGATGCTTTGCTAACGAGACCATCAACAAGCTCGATGGGAGGATCACCATGTCAGTAAATAAGCTACGAGAACTTGGAAAGAGATGTCAGACAAAGACATAAATTACAAGATCCTGAGATCTCTCACCAAGAAGTGGGACATGAAAGTCACGGTAATCAAGAATTGCCAAGACATTTCCAAGATGAAGCCAAGTAGCGTGTTCCTAAGCCTTAAAGCCCATGAGTTCGATTTAATCGAAAGAGGGCAAGCAGATGAAGACGAGACGCCTGCTGAAGCCTCAACATCTAAATCAGTTGCATTCAAAGCAACCAGCAGCAGATCAAAGGCGACTGAACCTGTTGGAAACATAATGAGTCAAGTAGAACAGATCGCTCTGCTTACCAGGAAACTTGAAAGATCAAATACTCAACTTGGTAAGTATCGCAGATTCTACAGAGACTATCAAGACGACAGAAGAAACAGGAGGTCAACTGACAGATCACTAGAAAGAACCAGATCTGATGATCGAAGAGATCACAGAGAAGAAAAGAAAATAATTGATCTGTCAGATGAGAGAAGAGATAACAGACTGACAGAAGGAGTTCGATACCATCGAAGTAAAGTCACCTGACAGATCCTACAGACGGAGTGACTCACCTGGCAGAGGAAGTTCCGTAGATCGAGGATCATGCTTCAATCAGAGAAACCAGTCACTACAAAGACCGATCGCCTGACCGATTCCCGCAGAAAGAGAAGAAAAGTGAAATGAAGAGAACAACGCTACGAGATTTAAAAGCCATGGTCACGACACATCCGAATTGAAGATTCCTATCCGCCTTCCGAGGATTCTCCGCTACTCATCCGTAGAGAAGACTTCAGATGATAAGTTAAAGGCGCTGATTTCCTCGAACAGAAGATCCGATATTCTCTTCGATAACGATGAAATCACCGATGGCCAAGGAGGAAGACCAACTGAGGTAACCTTCAAACCTTCGCTTTTTCAATTTCCACACCGCTATTATTAGCACACCGGAGAGATTGACTTGCAAATTTACTCGAAAGCAATTGCTGATGATCTCTCCGATGCAAAGAGAGACACTTATACAATAGTGGAAGTTTAAAATGACAAACCGAGGATCGAAATAATCGAATTTGTTAAAGAAAACGTCGATAAAAAGCTACCGAATCGAATTAATTTGAATCGCCGGAAGGTATCCGAGGAACTTAACGCTCAAAAGTTAAATCTTCGATCGGGAGAAGCGGATCAAAGATCGACTAGCAATCAACAAAATGTTAGTTTGATGATTTCAAAATCCTTCAAGCTAAATTTGATGAGCTATTCCGACTACATGAGAGTCTAAAAATCTATCGAGGATAGTTTATGCAAAGAAAATAGAGGTTTTCACGAAATCATCAAAAATCGCTCAAGATATGAACACCTATTTTCGAACGCCGACTAACAAGAAGAGAATTGGGTATGAGAACCCTTCTACATCCTCAAAAGCCCCGTTTGATTCACTTCAGAAGGGTGTAATCAAACGAGTCTCTAACAAAGATACACAAAAAGCTACACATGTATCTGATAAGGGAAAAAGACCTGCTGAACAAGTAAGGCAAGTGCCTAATCAGAAAGGGAACATAAATGGACCCCAACCGATTAAGCATCACCGAGAATCAACAAAGAATCCGGTTCTTTCCAAGAAACCTCAACTTTGATCGGCCATTAGGTATCGAAGAGACAACCCAGAAAAAGGAAATCTAATCGAGACCCAATCAAGGTCAGCTGCCTAATAAGCAAGCTATAGGTAAACTGCAAAGACCATCTATGCCAAGAAGATATGAATCTTTCGATGGTAGCAGTCGCACCTACCCTTATAACCAGAGATCTAGGGCTACTACACCTGAGCCACACTGGATTAGAAGAAGACAAAATATAAAGAAAAATCCCAAGTCTTCTAAGTCACCCAAGGCTCACACGAATAATCATACTAATCAGAAAACATATAAAGAGACGTATGATTATGTTGATATGTATGGGAGACAAATCAGACCTTCTAATCTATCTGGATTTTCATAGAAGTGCTCTGTTTGTGTGAATCCCTAAATCCACCACTAACCCCCCGGACCCAATTCCAAAGGGGTACCTAAAGCCCGATTCGATTGGTGTTCGCGTGTGGACCGCCAACAAAGGAGGTGCACAAGCAACTATCTGGTACATCGATAGTGGATGCTCAAGGTACATGACTGGAAGCAAACATCTCCTTAGCTCTTACAAAGAACAAGAAGGCCCACGTGTACTCTTCGGTGATTATAACTTTGGTTTTACCAAAGGATTCTACAACAGAGAATGATGATGTACAAATAACTGAGTCTCGTATGTCGAAGGATTAAAGCACAATCTTCTATCAGTATCACAATTCTGCGACAACGGATTCAGCGTTGAGTTCTCGAGCGACAAGTGTACGATAAGGAATCGAGCTACTCAATAAATCTTGCTTACTGGTTCAAGGAAAGGCACGATCTACACAGCAGATTGGAACAGTTGCCCAAGAAATGCATGCTTAATTGTTAAGAGTTCCAAAAGTAGCGATTGGCTCGCACAAAAGAATGAGTCATCCGAACTTTAAGACTCTTAACAAGATAAATAGGGTGCCTTTGGTTGAGGACTTCCGAATGAGATATTCTCCAAAAGATCGGACATGTGCCGCATGTCGGAAGGAAAAACAAGTTAAAGCCTCATTCAAGGGAATACGGACCAAAGATCCAAGAAATCTAATCGCAATCGCTCCATATGGATCTATTCGGACCAGTTACACCAGTCAGTCTCAGTGGACGCAAATATACTCTAGTAATCGTGGATGATTATTCCAAGTTTACTTAGGTTGTATTCTTATACAAGAAGAACGAGACAACGACAAAGATACCCGAGCTGCTCAAGAAACTTCAAAACGAGAAGGGTGTCAACATAGTAAAAATCAGATCAGATAAAGGTACTGAGTTCCTGAATTCCTTTATTACTGATTTTTGCACTGAGTTTGGTATACAACATGAAACGTCAGCTGCAAGAACACCACAACAAAATGGAGTAGCAGAACGGAGAAACAAAACTCTCAAGGAAGTTGCTCGCACCATGTTAGCTGAACATGCGACACCAAGCCATTTCTGGGCAGAAGCAATCAATACTGCATGCCATACTCAGAACAGATGTTCTCTGACTAAGACTCATTTTAAAACACCTTATGAACTGTGGAAGGGCAGAAAACCTCGTGTTTCATACTTCCATGTTTTTGGGTGCAAGTGTTTCATTCACAACAATGGGAAAAGTCAGTTGAAGACTTTTGAGGCCAAGTCAGATGAGGGTATATTCTTAGGATATTCCTCATCCAGCAAGGCTTTCAGGGTTTTCAACAAACAAACCCTAGTTGTGGAAGAAACACCCCATGTGGTCTTTGATGAGACATCTTCTGAACAAGAGAAAGCTGCCTCAGAACAAGCCGTACCAGATCAACCGCTACCTGATACTCAGAAAATGGATCAGCTAAGCATCAAGGAGAAAGAATCTGAACATGTAACAGTGTACATCCCAGAACTTGATCTTTCTGATTCAACAGGTCAATTAGACCCTAAGGTACGCTGGCTGTCCGGTGAAGAAGTTCGACATACCGAGATAAGATCAATCGAACCATCTCGTTTCGGGGAACTCTGAAGTTCCTCTGAGCGGACATCGGCACATGATGAGTCCAACATCACCGAGACATGTTCTTATCAAGTGGATCATAATTCCGCACCACTCCCAATCACTAGTAATGAACTACTATCGAAAATGGATGATGTTCTCCAAAAGCGACATCGAAAAATAAGGACTGGATTACCACATCCAACCGATCGATTATCGGAGACCCATCCGATAGAGTCAAAACTAGACATCGATTGGTGAAAGTGCCATGTACTATTGTTATCCGTCTTTGAAGGAACCAACTACGATGAGAGGAAGCTCTCAAAAGACTTGGTGGATTCTAGCCATGGAAGAGGAATCGGAACAGTTTGAGAGGAATCAAGTTTGGAAATTGGTGGGCGTACCAACTCATCAAGACGTGAATTGGCACGAAGTGTGTATTCAAGAACAAGAGAGATGAGAATAATGTCATAACCGAGAATAAGGCAAGACTTGTTGCTAAGGGGGTATTCACAATTAGAAGGAATTGATTATGATGAGACCTTTGCACGACCCACTTTCGCTTTAAAGCCATTCGGGTCAAGGCTTTTTATATATCTTTGCCCAGGGTTCATTGTGTATCGATGGATGTAAATAGTGCATTCTTAAACGGGGTACTAGCAGAGGAAGTTTATGTCGAACAACCTCCAGGCTTTGAAAAAGGCAACCAAGTGTACCGTTTAAGGAAAGCTCTTTACGGACTGAAACAAGCTCCTCGAGCTTGGTATGATACACTCTCTCAGTTCTTGATAGACAGCGAGTTCACTAAAGGAATAGTGGACAGAACCTTATTCAGAATAGAAGATGGAGAAGATATTCTGATGGTTCAGATTTACGTGGACGACATCATCTTCGGATCTCCCAACAAGAAGCTGTGTGAGAAGTTCAGCAAATTGATGCAAGGGAAGTTTGAGATGTCCATGATGGGTCAGATGAATTACTTTATGGGTTTACAAGTCAAGTAGAGTATAGAAGGGATATTCATCTGCCAGGCGAAGTACACAAGGAATCTACTGGCAAAGTTTGGAGTTCAACATTGCAAGGAAGCCAGAATTCCCATGATGACCGGGTTCAAGATGGATCCAGATGAAGATGGTCAGAAAGTTAATCAGAAAGAATATAGGGCTCTGATTGGATCACTACTATACCTGACTGCCAGCAGACCAGACATTACTTTTGCAGTAGGTGTATGTGCCAGATTTCAAGCAAATCCAATGCAAAGCCACCTAGAAGCAGCTAAGCGGATTCTCAAGTATCTGAAGGGGACTGTAAACCTTGGTTTATTTTACCCATCAGATGATAATCTAGAGCTTAGTGGGTATTCTGATTTTGATTATGGAGGTTGCAGAATCGACAGAAAATCAACCTCAGGTTCATGTCAGTTTCTGGGAAATAAACTGATCTCTTGGTTTTCGAAGAAGCAGACATCAGTTGCGACATCTACTACTGAAGCAGAATATATGGCTGCAGGAAGCTGTTGTTCCCAACTGCTCTGGCTAAGTCAGCAGCTGAGGGATTACAACATCGTAGCTAAGAACGTACCTATATTCTGTGACAGTAATATTGCTATTGCAATCACTCAGAATCCTGTTCTACATACAAGATGCAAGCATGTGGATGTCAGACACCATTTTATCAGAGATCACGTTGAAAAGAAGAATATCAGGATGGAAAAGATCCATACTGACAAGCAGAAAGCTGATATTCTAACCAAGCCGCTAGCTGAGATCAGATTCAGAGAATTATGCAACGAGCTAGGGCTTCAGGATCTCGGAGAAAGTGCACCAGAAATGATTGATGGATTGATCTCCAGAACCAGTTGGTTAAAAGACTAACCAGGTTAAGAGGAATCAGTTGAGTTAGGAATCTCAACTGATCAGACAACCAGACGAGGAGCCGATCTGAAGTTCAGATAAGGAGCAGATCAGAAAGTCAGATAAGTAGCCGATCTGAAGTTCAGACAAGGAGCAGATCAGTTCAAGATATATCAGATTTAGGGGGAACTGATCAGATTGAAAGATTACTTTATAAGTCGATTAAAGCTGCAGTCAACAAGCAAGTCAAGTAAAGCTACAGATCGCATAAGTCAGAAGAAGCAACACAGCAATGGAATAACAGAATTTTTTCATTGATAAGGACCCGGAGGTCAGATTTACAAGTTACAAGTGATATCACAAGCTACCTACAAAGCTACCTTCAAGTGGTATTACAAGCTACAAGTACAAGAAGACCCGGAGGTCAATACATAAACCATAAGCCCTAAGCCAACCCAAGGTAGGGAAGGAGAGAGAGAGATTTTAAGATCTGACACTCTCATTTTCCTCCGACCCAAGGGGCGCAGAGAAGCTTCTAGAATCCTGAAAGCCACTCTTAGAGCTTCGGAGTGAGGAGCAAGAGCGGGCCTTGAAGGATCTTTAAGCTAGGAGCCCTTAGACCTAAAATCAATGGGCTCTCCAGCTGTTAAATGGGGCACAGTGCCACAGGTTTGGTCACAAGGACCAAACAGACACTAGTGTCGCATGCAAAAATTGAGCTTGATATACGAAGATCAGCTGTTATCTGATCAAGATTGTATACCAAACTCATGTTTTGTTTCAGACTGAGTCTGTTGATGCTAATTCCGTCATCTCGATAGGCACACAAGATGCATACGGTTAGGAGAAGTGCCTTCTCATTTGCCTTAGCAGATCCGCCTCCACGGTGGTAAAGAAGCTTAGCATTGATCGTATGTGAAATCTTAGATGACAACGAAAGCAGTGTGAAGGAACACACAGGGTTGATTTGAGAAGCTGAATTCATTGGAAAAGGGCTAAAGGTTCTCACCGGAAGTTTCACCGGAAATAAGGAACTCATCGAAAAAGCATGAAGTATATGCTAAAGAAGATGAATGGTTTATGTTGTGTTGTTTGCCTAAACACCCCAGGCTAATTTATAGAAGGAAATTAGGGGTATAAATGCAAATTTATTTTCTCAGAAGACCTTAAGAGAAATTTGCATCGACAACGCGTAAGGAACACGCGGCTAATGGTTGGATGAGTTGACGGTGTGAGTAATCACAGCGTATCTATGCCATTATTACGGAATGTCAAATCGCGTCGATTTGGGAATCGAGGCGACTTTTTGACTCCCCGAAGTAAATATTTTGGCGGGAGTTGACTTCAGTAAATGCGGGCTGATTAGAAGAAGATTGAAGGATGAAGTGTATCAGATAAGTGGATCAGATAAGTAACGAAGTGCATCACACAAGAATCTGATCATATGAGTGAGATATTGTTGGGAAATGCTTAAGGCTACCATCAGTAAGGTCAACAAGTACCAGATCAGATCACAGTGGTAACAGGTTGATTACAATATCAATCAGTAAGATACGTTCTCTTATTTATCCCTTTATGAATACCTTATATGCGTTATTTAAATAAAATGCTTTTACTCTGTTTTCACTTTATGACGCATGCTCTGCAAAACTTTTAATGCGGACTTGAAAATGTGTTTTTAATGCGTTTTATTACGAATTTTCGAGTCCAAAATACGAGAAGACTACTTTTCTCAACCGTGCGATCAAAATACTTTTTGGCCGACTAATCTCAGCCACTGATTTCAAAACACGGATACTTGAGTACTTTGGAAAGTTGTGCAAAAAGGTTTTCCCTCGCATACTATAAAATCCAAATCTTTCTCAGAAAACTTCTTTCCACTACTTCGTCTTCTCAAAGTTCTTAAAAGATCAAAATTTTCAAAATCTTCAGAGAATTACTTTCGAAATCAATTGATTCCACTCTTCCGATTTCTAAATCATTCGAATCAATTTCTGGTAATTTCTTGTTTAAATATTACATGATTTCAATTTCTCTCTGGTACATAGGTTTACAAGTTGTGATGCTATGGTTCTGTAATTTTTATTAGATCTAAACGCTTAATTGCTAAATTGATGATAAAATTAATGGTTTGACTAAATTTATTGAAATATCTTACTCAAACTAAACATCAATTTGCATATCGTACAGAAATGGCATATCTTGTTCCACGACCGGGCCAAGGGAAAAAGTTCTGCAACTTTGCATCAATGAAGAAAGACATCATTGATGAAAAGTACGTAGTCTTCACCATCATCTCAGATCCTGAATCGCTGGAAATTCTGGAGTGCTTGCGAGCGTGTGGGCTGGAATGATATTGCTCTACACATCAGAACATCGTCCACACCCATGAAGCCCTGGAGTTTCTATATAATCTACAGAGGGATGAAGACAATGATGCTGACCTGATTTCTTTCGTTGGCGGACTGGAAGTTCGAGTGTCGAATGACGATCTCCAGAGGATATTCGGTCTAACTCGAGGAAGCATCAATCCAGAGACCTACACGACTGATGTAGGTGAAAAGGAATTTCTAGAAGCCGAGCTGTTGAGACCTGCAAACATGGAGAACACGAATGCAAACATGGAGAACACGACGAATGTCAAAGCCTCCTATCTGAAGAGAAAATATCGCCTTCTCCTTTAGATCGTTCAGAAGGTGGTCATGTGCTCAACCTACAGTCTTGATGCAGTCACTTCGTATAAGATCAGTGTCATGGCTGCAATAATCAAGAAGACTTCAGATATCGATTGGTTGGGTATGGTCAAGGCACGACTGAGGAAAGACTCCGAGAAGTTCGAACTGACCCAGAGCAATGAAGTGTGCTTATCTTCCAAGTGCTCCTTCATACACAAAATTTCTATCATTCTGTCAGATAAGCTGCCACAGAATTATGAATGGAACGAGAATGGAGCGAAGATATATCTTGCAAAGCACAAGGCCATATTGGGCAAGGATGAGTCCCTACCGGGACAATCTGATGAAGATCCAACTCCTTATGTGCCCAAACCCAAGGGAGAAAAGAAGGGAAAAGATAAGGCAACTGCATCGTCTGAAGTGCAGGAAAAGGCCTTTCCAGAGAAGAGGTTGAAGAGGAAGGATCTGTCCAAGAAACCAGATGCTCAGCGGAAACGTCAGAAGAGAGTCACATCTCCTCTGAAAACTGCTCCAAGTTCTGCCCAGCAAGTCAGCAGAACGAAGGATCTGATGCAAGTAAGATCAGAAGAAGAGATAGCAGTCCGCTCTGAGCCCACTACCAGAGAAGTAAGGGAAGAGCAGATGATCGCAGCAGAAGGAGAGAAATCTGTCAGAGGGACAGAAGTGGAGCAATCTGAGGAAGAATCACCATCTGATTCTCTGCCTCTCACCAAGATCTTCCAGAGAGCAAGATCGCCAACGCCCACTTCCAAATCACCATCACCCTCTCCTCAAAAATCATCACCACCACCCTCTCCCCACAAAACCTTCTCACCCTCACCCTCACCTATCAGAACAACATCTCCCACACCACCAATCAATGAACCTGTTCAGGAAACTGAACACCCTCAACACGCTGAAAACGAACCTGAAACACAAATATCCCAATCTCCAATCAAGTCACAAGAACCTGAGAGATCCGACAAGCGAGTGTCCATCTCTCATAATCCCTTCAACACCAGAACCGTGCTTGCTTCACCTGCTCCAGAAAGCCCCATCATAAGGATAATGAAGCAACAAATCAAGGAGTATCTGCTGGATGTATGCCCTGAATTGGATCAACATCCTGGCATCCAGCAACAAATAGAAGAAATCATGTTCTGGAGGGATATCCGACTGAAAAGCATTGAAGAATTTCTGACTCTCATGACAACTCTGGGATCAGATTTCTTTGTAGACTTGGAGTTGAAATGCTTAAACATTGCGGGGATTGAAAGTGTTGTTGAATTGGCATCTGACGATGATATCAGATGGTTGATTCACGAAAGGTTCGGAATTACTGTTAACAGGGAGGAAACCGTTCAACCTCCTACAGATCATGAGGGAGCTGCCGATGAACCAGGAATGGGTGCTGCAGATGAGACCCGACTTGGCAAGGCTTCAACATCTGACCAGACTGCTATGATGAGCTCTGATACCCTAGATCTTTATACTGAAAAGATTCAGGATGGGATCAAGGCTGCTATTGAAGATAAATTCGCAGCGCTCACAGTAGATCTGATGAAGCGATTTGAAGAAGAGCAAGCAAAACTAGTTGACAGAGAAAGAAGTCACACAACTGGGATGCATAATGCCATCCTTTCTGAAGTAATGCAACTAGTTAACCCTCTTGCCGAGAAGCTCAATCTCCAGTCTGACAAACTCAAAGTTCAGACAGATATGCTCAATCAGACACAGGTACTTTTGGAGAATGTCTGGGCATCTTTGGAGAAAATTGACAACCACATGGATATGGGTTGGAAACACTTTGTAGCTTCTGCAGAACGAGCAAGACAGGACATCGAAGTTGCTCTCAGACGCTTCTTGAAACCTGCACCTTCTGCCACCGTTCAGATCACCCCTCTTGTTGTCGAGGAACTCAGAGAGGAGATCACATGACAATTCAATGCTTTGAACCGCAAGATGTCCAACCTCTTTGATGAAACCAAAAAGGGGGAAGGACATGAGAATAAAGAGAAGAAAGAAAAACAGACACAGTTGGCAACAATTACTTCTCTACCAAAAACCACTGTATCTGACTTGCCAGCCACTCCACCTACCGATCTCGTTGCTGAAGTGAAAGAAACTGTGGAGCAACATAGTAAAGAGATCGCTGAACAAAAAACTGTTCTTTCAGAGGTTACTGCCAAAGTCGACAAGATTGAAGACTTTTCCTCGTTCGTACATAAAAGAATGGAAACTGATGATCAGGCCAAGAGCCTTGAACTCGCTAAGAAATTAGTTGAAGAAGACGAACAAGATGAACCTGAGCAGACTCTGAGGAGAAAGAAAGGCAAAGGCAAGATGATGAAAGCAACTGCGGAAGATCAGAGACAAGGCCAGCTATTCTCCACCAAAAGCCAGATGACTCCTGAACAAATTCAAGAGCAGACAAGACAGAGAATAAGAGAGGCCGCCATCAAGAAGCAGAAGTTAGCAGAGGCTAAGGGACTAAACATCGCTTACATCCGAAGGAAGAGGAAGAACGAAGCTGCAGCAGAGGAGATTGCTTGGGAGAAGAATGCCCTTTCGGCACCTGTTAAAGACATCCTCTGTGCACGACTAGATCTGCTTCCAGAATGGGATCATATCAGAGGAGAATGGTTATGTGACATTTACATCCTGGAGAAGATTCCAATTCATCAATATCAGACTGAAAATGATGATGAATTCCGGAACTGGTTAGAAACAAAGTATCTAGACTTCTACCAGACAGTGATGAAAGAAGGAAAGATCATGTCACTGATACTTGAAGCCCAACCAAAATAAATTTGGATATTGTTTACTAAAATATTATGAAATAAATATATTTTTTTTAAGTTTTACTTTCTCTCACAAATAAAATTCTTCTAATTAGATATCATTTTTTTAATCAATTGAAATAATAATAATCAAATTGCACATGATATTATTATTGTAGTTTTTAATAATTCTTGTGCATTATTTAAAATAAAAAGAAATACATATGTACCTATAAAAAATGCATCGTTCAAAAACACATTGCATGTACTAAAAAATATATTAAAAAATACATTGCATATTATAAAATTTCATTGCATATAATCTAAAGAACATTGCATATACGCGTAAAATATTGTATACACGTGTAAAACATTGCATATACCCATAATCAATTGCATCTTCACTCTGAAAAATCTACTTCTTGCATCTTCTTCCGTCGCCGCCACCTTCGCCCGAAAACCTCACCGCCACCGTCTTGATCTCATTTCCGACGCCGCAACCATCTTTCACCTTCCACCATAGCGGATCTGTACAGATCTATCACCACTGCCGTCAAAACACTGTCTACACCACCACCGCAACAATCATCATCAAAAATCACATAAACAAATGGTTCATCTTCCTCCATTGCCGCCACATTATCCGCCTCTCACATCCACCAAACAGATCCCTCACCACCAATGAACACCACAAAAACACCGCCACCGCAACAAACCCACAAAACACGCCGCCACAAAAACACCACCACTACAGTTTATGGATTTCAAACGATTTCGAAGGGGGTGAGATTTTCTCACGAAGGGGGTGGGGGGGAATCGATTGGAAAAGGGTGAGATTTTTTCAGATTCCACAGATTTCGAATGACAAAAAAATCGAAGGGGGTGGATTTTCTAACGTGAGAATTGAAGAATTAGAAAGTGAGAGAAAATTGAGGAATAGTGATTTTGTGGTGGGGGAGGGGAAAGTGTATTGAGGAAGCTTCCTACAGATGCAATAACCAGGTACATGTCCCATCATCTGCAATATTTGGTCATATCAACTACAAATTTTGTACTGAAGAAGCCAGATCACGTGAAGATAGAATAGGAGGGTAAAAATGGTTTATTTTGTAGGTTTTAGCAACTTTTTTATGAGTTGTAGGTATTAGTAATGAGGGGGGGGGGGGTTGAGTTGTAGGTATTAGTGGGCGCCCCATCTTCATTCTCCCAGTTTCTTCAAGCCATCTGACCACCTCTCACGCCACCCCCAGATTTCAGATTATTGGTCAACTCTCCTTCTCTTTTTTTTTGACCAAAATTTGTGAATTGTGGTTTTTCATTTTTGGAATGCGGTTGTTTCCATTTAATTTAAGGATATTTATATTATTTTAATAGATATTTTTTTAATTCAATAATTCAACAACTTAAAATGCATATTTTGATTTAAACGGATTCAATTTAAATAATCAAATCTTACTCAATCCCACTCAATTCAATATCGTGAATCAAACGACTGAAGAGTTTAAACATTAAACCAATTTTAATATTTCAAATAAAAATAAAGCTAAACCTATTATATTGAGAAATCAAAAACAAATCGCCGTCATCTCAGCGTTGAATGTTGATCGTCTTCACAACAACATCGTCTAAGCTAAACCTACTCTAATGAACTCGTTTACTAGTAAATTCTATTTGGCTTTATTGGAAATTGAACATAGTGAAATAAGATATCCTTCTTAATTACTTGGATGCTAGGGCTTCATCCAGAAATTATGTATTTGATCAATTATATGATGGGAGCTTGATCTGAAAGTTGGTTTCGTGATGGGTATTGTTGTTTCAAATTTACCATTCTTATTTACGACTCTTTATTTATAATTTGGGAACATAGAGCTGCATTTTAACAAAAACCAGTAATGAAGAGCAGTTCCTGGCTGTAGAAAGAGCTCCTATTTCTCGTTCTATATGCTGTTGTTTTCTACGCCCTTGTCGTTCGTCGCTCTCTACACCTCTCCCATGGTCAGTCAATGTCTGTGGTGTTCTTATTAATTTTTATTTTGTATTTAACTTTACTGTTTCTGCTAATTGTTGTAATTACAGATCATATTGTCAAGGTTAATGGTTTGCGCTCTGGGTGGATCTCTGGTCGGCTTAATGTATGTAACATTTTTGATCCCGAGTTTTTCTTGTTTACATTGTGTTTATTGGTAACTGATGAATTCACTGGAAATGCTGGTTTTTTGCACCCTGATTTAGGGCATAAATTTGAAAAAATTCTGGTACTTGAACTGAAACAGTAGCCTGTTAGATAAGCAATCACAGTTCTTTTCTTTTGTAATTTGGATATTTCCACTTTGATGATGGAACCGTAAGATAAGTATCTATTTTGAAAGCTAACATTGAAACCAAGGAGAAAATATGTTGTTGGGAAATCTGTACTTTAGTTTTGATGGAAGTTCCAAAATAGGTTGTAATAGGACCAGTCAGACCTGTTAGCTGACTGATGACTTAGAATCAGATTAAGATGACCGGCTGAAATGTATAGATAGCTGATGTATAGGTCAGGTCAAAGTATCAGATTACCCAGATAAGGTCAGATGATCAGAAGACTAAGAACAAATCAGAAGACAAGAAGTCAGAAGATCAGGTGAAGATCAGAAGACACTGAAGACTCAAATGAACCTGAAGACTCAGATGAACATGAAGACTCAGATGAACCTGAAGACTCAGATAAACCTGAAGACTCAGTAACAAACCTGAAGACTCAGTAAGACTGAAGACACTGAGGCTCAGAGTCACCTGAAGATCAGAAGACTACTAGAAGACCTGAAGACCTATATCAGCCGAGTCTGCATATTGAGCTAAGACAATCTGCATCAGAAGACTCAACAAGGTAGACTGATCAATTACTTCATCAAGTCAGCTCACACCTGGCGTCAATCAAAAAGATACACCTGGCAAGACGAATCTTCTACAAAAGGAATATCAATCGTCTAACGGACAAATTACCAAAGTGCCGCCTCGCGAAGCCAAGGAGAAAGTGACACGTGCACAAAAAGAGCTGACATTGCGGGATTCGATGCTGCTGACATAAATGACGCTAATCATGCCTACTGCCACGCCGATATTCGGAGCACGTCACAATCATATCCTACAACCTACCTAATATAGCCCAAAATTCAAATTGGTCTCCAACTGCTCTTTGATTTCGAGGTCTATAAAATGGGATTGCTCGTCAATTGAATAGAAAAAGGGGACACCAAAAAGAACGAACATGGAGACACCGCAAAAGAAGCAAAACTACAGCAAAATCTCCGCTCAAAGAACACCATATTTGAAGATTATTCTTAGAGTGTTCATCCCATAGTTCTTAGCAAGAAATCCTATCCACTAGCATTTGGCTACCTAAAACACCAGGATAGATTTCCAGTTGGAACCCTCAAACATTCTTTAACCCAACTCAAGTTAGGTCAAGTTTGTTACCGCAAGATTTCAGACTAGGGATTCTAGTTTTCTGATTTCTAGTTCGGTTGAGTGTGAACTCGATAAACATCTGTTGAGTGTGAACTCGGTAAACATCTATCGGCAATCCCGTGAGGGAGATAAGTCCCATAGGTTATGTTCGGTTAAGTTCGGTTAAGGTTCCCCTGTGTTAAGGGAAGAGTGGACGTAAGACGGGTTTCGTCTGAACCACTATAAAAGTCTTGTGTGCATTTACTTGCTTTCTTATTGCTTTACACTATTCACACGATTGAGTTTGAAATTGCATACATATTCTAAGTTAAGCTCAGTCTGCACCAAGAAACTGATCTGATCAGGTTGACACCTTAGTCAGCCGATTGAAAACTGACTTAAGAATCTGAATTGATAAAACTAGTTTTTCACACGGGTAAAAACAGCTTCCGCACTCTCAGTTAAAACTGACAGATATCAAACTGATCTGCCCTTAGGCACTCAGTAAGATTGAACATTAATCTAAACTGATACACTAGCACTCTGATCAGGAAATCTGCAAATCACACCTGATCCGCACGAAAAGTTTTAGAAGTCTATTCACCCCTCCCCTCTAGACTTCTACCCTCACAAAACCCGTTCGGGACCTACATATGTGCATTGGATCAAAATCGATTTGTTGATTGCTATTTATTTCATCGGGATTGTGTCTTGTAGGCCCATAACTTAGGGGTGGGTAGCATTTTAAGGACAAGATGTTTTGATTGTGGCAAATGTATGCGATTAAATTTTTTTTTGGCGCGCGAAAATAAATAAATAAATGGCCTACATTTTCCACAATCAAAACATACTGTCCCTAAACTGCCACCTTATGGTTACAGGACTACAAAAATATTTTCTCCTTATTTCATGTGATGAATTCTGTATTTGACTTGTTTAATGCATTTTTTGTTTCATTGTCTTCTTGTATAAGATGTCTCTGATGCCTAATGGAGAAAATTTAGGGGGAATTTACCGATTCTCTCTAGTGTGTTTATGATATTTTCATTGGTTGCCAATGGGCTTAAAAGAGCATTTTCTTTGAGAGCAAAGGTGTTTGTCCCGGTGAAAAACCCATGAAATGCGAAAAAATCATGTAATGCATATAAAATAGGGGTGAGGGCGGAGTGATTCCAAATTTTTGCTTTTTAAGTCCATGTGTTGTGTTTTGCTTATAACCAAATGCATATGACAAGATAAGAACATAAAGCAATAACAAACACAACAAAGTATAGTGGTTCGGAGACTCAAGCTCCTAAATCCACTCTCCATGTTCCTAGGGAAATTCCTTCAATCGGGACTTATCACCCTACACGGGATCGCCTACAAGCTTTCAGGCTAACTCACTGTAGCTTACTCACTTCTTCTACATTTGAGTTTTCTGGCTGACTACTCTGCAGCTTACTTACTCAAACACACACAAGCTTTCTGACTATCCAAGATAGTTTTACTCACTTCTTCTCTAGAGTTTTCTGGCTGACTACTCTGCAGCTTACTCACTCTTTGCAACTCCAACAATCACACAAACTACCTAACAATAGGGTTTGGGTTTGGGTTGGTGTCTCCAACTAGGTTGAGATTTTCCCTTACATTTTTTTAGCCTCAATGCTAAGGTTGGGAAAATCTCTCTAAGTTTAGGATATATCGTGGGTTGCTTAGATTGGGTTTAAGAACACTCTTGAACATATTTGTATATGTCTACAAACTTGTGTTCTATGGTGGGAATACTTGAGTATGTGTCTTCTTGGCTCTGTAGCATCTCTTGCCACGTTCTCCACACTCTCCACACCGTAGAATGATGAAAGACCTTGTATTTATAGTGTGGATTTGATTGTTACCGTTGGAGAGAATCACATTCAAATCCATACTATTCTGTAAGTTCTGCAGCTTCTTCAGGCTGGTTGTCTTCCTCTCATTGGTCCACGTCAGCTGAATCTAACAGCTATATTCTTCAGGTACTTCCGAGTCTTCAGGATTCTCTGAGTCTTCAGGATTCATCTAAGACTTCATGATTCTTCTGAGTCTTCAGGATTCTTTTGAGTCTTCAGGTTCTCTGAGTCTCAGGTTCTCTGAGTCTCAGGTTTCTCTGAGTCTTAGGTTACTGAGTCTGAGGTTACTTCTACTCAGGATTCTTGATTCAGCAGACTTCTCTTCAGTGGACCTTGTCTGATCAGGCATACTGACACTCATGCTTACTGAGTTCAGCTCTTCTGACTTCAGACATCCTGACCCTCAGGTCACTTTTACTTACTGACCCTCAGGTCACTTGACTCAGGCTATCTGATTTCTTCTTGCCTGATCTGATCAGCTCGACTGATCAGATCAACACATCTTCAGGTCAACATATCAGGATAGCATCAGGTTAGTACATCAGGTTAGCATATCAGGTTATCATATCTGAGCTCGATCACATCTGATCTCGATCAGTCTCATCTGCTCCTCTTCTGATCTGCAACCTTCTCTTCTGATCTTCTGGTCAGTTTCTTTCTGATCAGCTTGTCTGCTCTTCTGATCACCAGATTAGCTCGTTTGTTCTTCTGATCATCTGATCAGGTCTGTTCTGGTCATCTGATCTTCTGATCAGCCGGCATAGCTTTTCTTCTCTTCTGATTTTGCACAGCTCAACAGTTAACCCCGGAACTCATCTTACTCATCTGATCTTGATCAGTCTCGTCTACAGCCTCGTCTGATCTCGATCATCTTCTTCTGATTTCGTGAGTTCCCCCTCAACTTGTTCTTTTGTTCCCCCTCAACTTGTTATCTGTAAATTAGCTTCAATAACACAAGTTGATAATGTTTTGACATAATTCATCAAAACTAAAATATCCCAACAATTTCCCCCTTTTTGATAATGACGCCAAAACATTAAAATATATGCACCTTTAAAGAAACGGGTTTTTGTTTAAAAAGATCAGTTCAGGTGATCACATTAAAAGTGATCTTTTGAACTCCTGATCTGATACCACTTTGTTGGGAAATTTAGAGTTTTGATGAAAGTTCTAAAACACATGTAATAGGACCAGTCAGACCTGTTAGATGACTGATGTTTTTATTACCAGTTATAAGATGACCAGTTGATAATTATTATATAGAACAACTGATGTATAAGATAGGTCATATATTGAGGGGGAACCTCAATGTGTATAGGTCAGATCTAAAGATCAGAAGAACAAAAGATCAGCTGAAGTTCGACAGGCCAGAAGGCAAGGGAAGGACAAAAGATCAGACGATCTTATAAAGTCAGATAATCAGGTGAAGTCTTGAGACACAAATTCAGAAGACCTGAAAATCAGATGACTACCAGAAGGTCAGACCAGAAGACCTACATCAGTCGAGTCTGCTAGTTGAGCTAAGACAACTGGCACCAGAAGACTCTATCAGGTAGACTGATCAGTTGTAACTGATCAGGTCAGCTCACACCAGGTGGTAACTGATGTTTCACCAAGTCATACGTTGTTGATCTGAACAAGAAGAATGTCAACTTTAGTTGGTAGAACAAACACTGAAAAGTGCTTTTGTTAACCAATAAGAACAAGACACGTATGAACGGAGCCGACAATACGGGATTTGGTGCTGCTTGGTCAAACGGCTACAAAAGACAACTATTAATGCTTTTGGCCATGCCGTCCCTGAAGCATGTCACATCAAATCCTACATATCTACCAAATATAGCCGGAAATTCAAATTTCTCTCCAACAACTCTTTGATTTCGAGGTCTATAAATATGGAATTACTCTTCAGAGTGAAGATACGAATTATCAAGAAGCTCATACTATAGCAAAATTTCCTCATGAAGAACACAACCTTGAAGATTATTTTTCTAAGTGTTCATCCCATAGTTCATAGCACATAAATCTTATCCTCTAGCTGTTAGGCTACTTAAAAACTAGGAAAGATTTCAAAGTTGGAACAAACAACAAATCTTACCCAAAACCCAAAGTTAGGTTAAGTTTGTTTAGCAAGATTTCAGACTAGGGTTTCTAGTTCTGATTTCTGGAATCGGTTGAGTGAGAGCTCCATAAATATCTGTTGGTGTAATGTGTTGGACTAACACAATAATCTAAGTCCAGTTGGTTAAGTCGGTTAAGTTGGTGCCCCTTGTGATAGGGAAGAGTGGACGTAGGACTGGTTGTCCGAACCACTATAAATCTTGTGTGCATTTACCTGTTTGATTAACTACTTCACACTATTGCACACAACTTGATTAAATCTGCATACATATTCTGAGTTAGGATCAGCTAGCACCAAGTTACTGATCTGATCAGATTGACTCAATAGTCATCTGATTGAAAACAACTCTGGAATCTGATTTGTTATAAACTGGTTTTTCACACGGGTATAAACTAGCTTCCGCACAATCAATTAAAATGATAGATACCGAACTGATCTGCCCTCAGGCGATCAGTAAGTTGGATATCAGTCCAAACTGATTCACTTGCACTCTGATCAGGCAAACTGCAATCACACCTGATCTGCATGAAAAAGTTTTCAGAAGTCTATTCACCCCTCCCCTCTAGACTTCTGCCCTCACGAAACCCGTTCAGGACCTACAAGTGGTATCAGAGCAGTGGTTCTACGGACCACTGGCTTTGAATATCATCGGTTCTTGAGGAAGAACCTTTGTGGTCACTTGAACTGATCTTGAAAAACCTTTTTCAAATCTCATTTGTTTTCAAACTCACGATTAACATGGATAATACTTCGGGTATGTATCATGATTTGCCTAAATTTTCCATTGATGAGTATGCAGACTGGACGATATACATGAGCAACCATCTGGGATCAATAAGCAGCAGGATGATGGAAGTTCTTGAACGAGGACCCATCATCATCTATCATGACAACCCAACTGTTGGAGGTGATCTAGATTTTGCAGTTGGAAGTCTTGTCAGAAAAAGTCCCGCCCTGATGGATGCTGAAGAGAGAAAGTTGTACACTCTGGATACGATAGCCAGGCACATAATCATGAAGACCATGGACAAGATAACAAGAGAAAAGATAAAGTATCTCAAGACAGTCAAACAGATGTGGGATATGCTTGCTGAAATGTGTGAAGTAAATGATCTGATTAAAGATAGCAGAGTGCAAGCTGAACTGGTGAAATTCGAGAAACTTAAGATGCTACCAAATGAAACCATCAATGAGCTTGATGGAAGAATCACCATGCCAGTCAACAAGTTACGGGAACTTGGACGAGAAATGTCAGATAAAGACATCAATTACAAGATCTTGAGATCTCTGACTAAGAAGTGGGATATGAAAGTCACTGTAATAAAGGATTGTCAAGATATTGCTAAGATGAAGCCAAGCAACCTGTTCCTGAGTCTTAAAGCTCATGAGTTCGATCTGATCGAAAGAGGGCAAGAAGAAGAAGACGAGTCGCCTGCTGAAGCCACACCCGCCACATCAAAATCAGTTACATTCAAAGCATCCAGCAGCAACTCAAAGTCTACTGAACCTGTTGGAAATATTATAAGCCAAACTGAACAGATTGCTTTGCTAACCAGAAAACTTGAAAAATCTAACATCCAACTTGGTAAGTATCGCAGATTTTACAGGGATTATCAAAACAACAGAGGAAGAGATAGGAGGCCAGCTGACAGATCTCCAGAAAGGACCAGATCTGATGACCTAAGAGATGATCACAGAAAGGATCACAGATAAAGGTACAAAATTTCTGAACTCTTTTATTACTGATTTTTGCACTAAGTTTGGTATACAACATGAGACATCAGCTGCAAGAACGCCACAACAGAATGGTGTAGCAGAACGGAGAAATAGAACACTCAAAGAAGTTGCTCGCACTATGTTAGCTGAACATGTAACACCAAGCCATTTCTGGGCAGAAGCCATCAATACTGCATGCCACACTCAGAACAGATGCTCTCTGACTAAGGCTCACTACAAAACACCCTATGAACTATGGAAGGGCAGAAAACCTCGTGTTTCTTACTTCCATGTTTTTGGGTGCAAGTGTTTCATACACAACAATGGGAAGAGTCAGTTGAAGACTTTTGAGGCCAAGTCAGATGAGGGTATATTCTTAGGATATTCCTCATCCAGCAAGGCTTTCAGGGTTTACAACAGGCGAACCCTAGTTGTGAAAGAAACACCTCATGTGGTCTTTGATGAGACATCTTCTGAACAAGAGAAATCTACCTCAGAACAAGAAGTACCAGATCAACCGGTACCTGATGCATAGAAAATGGATCAGCTAAGTATCAAGGAAAAAAGATCAGAACACGTAACAGTGTATATTCTAGATCTTGCTGATTCACCAGGTCAATCAGACCCTAAGGTACGTACAACTGTCAATAAAGAAGCTGGTACAGCTGGGACAGTATCAACTGAACCATCTGGTTTAGGGGGAACACCTGAAGTTCCTACGGACAGACATCAGCACATGATGAGTCCAACATCAGCTGAGACTTGTCCATGTCAAGTGGATCATAATTCTGCACCACTCCCAATCACTAGTAATGAACTACTATCAGAAGAGGATGATGTTCTCCAAACAGATGCAAATCAGAAAAGAAGGACCTAGGTAACCAGTCATCCAACTGATCTGATGATCGGAGACCCATCTGATAGAGTTAAAACTAGACATCAGATTGGTGAAAGTGCCATGTATTGTTGTAATCTGTCTTTGAAGGGACCAACTGAAGTAGAGAAAGCTCTACAAGATGCAAACTCGATTCTAGCCATGCAAGAAGAACTGGAACAATTTGAATGGAATCAGGCTTGGAAACTAGTGGACAGACCAACCCATCAAGATGTGATTGGCACAAAGTGGGTATTCAAGAACAAGAGAGATGAGAATAATGTCATAACTAGAAATAAGGCAAGACTTGTTGCTAAGGGGTATTCACAATCAGAAGGAATTGATTATGATGAGACCTTTGCACCAGTCGCTCGCCTGGAAGCCATTCGGCTATTTTTGGCATATGCTGCCCACAGAGGGTTTATTGTGTATCAGATGGATGTAAAGTGTGCATTCTATGTTGAACAACCTCCAGGCTTTGAAAAAAGCGACCAGGTGTACCGTTTAAGAAAAGCTCTTTATGGCCTGAAACAAGCTCCTCGAGCTTGGTATGATACACTCTCTTAGTTCTTGATAGACAGTTGTTTCACTAAAGGAATAGTGGACAGAACCTTATTCAGAATAGAAGATGGAGAAGATATTCTGATGGTTCAGATTTATGTGGACGACATCATCTTCGGATCTCCCAACAAGAGTTTATGTGAAAAATTCAGCAAGCTGATGCAAGGGAAGTTCGAGATGTCCATGATGGGTCAGATGAGTTACTTTCTGGGTTTACAAGTTAAGCAAAGTAAATAATGGATATTCATCTGCCAGGCGAAGTACACTAGGAGTTTATTGGCAAAGTTTGGAGTTCAAAACTGTAAGGAAGCCAGAATTCCTATGATGACTAGATCCAAGATGGATCCAGATGAGGATGGTCAGAAAACTAATCAGAAAGAATATAGGGCTCTCATTGGATCTTTACTATACCTGACTGCCATTAGACCAGATATCACTTTTGCAGTAGGTGTATGAGCCAGATTTCAGACAAATCCAATGCAAAGCCACCTGGAAGCAGCTAAGCGGATTCTTAAGTATCTGAAGGGGACAATAAACCTTGGTTTATTTTACCCATCAGATGATAATCTAGAGCTTAGTGGGTATTCTGATTCTGATTATGGAGGTTGCAGAATTGACAGGAAGTCAACCTCAGGTACATGTCAGTTTTTAGGTAGTAAACTGATCTCGTGGTTTTCAAAGAAGCATGCATCAGTTGTGACATCTACTACTGAAGCAGAATATATGGCTGCAGGAAGCTGTTGCTCCCAACTGCTCTGGCTTAGTCAGCAGCTGAGGGATTATAACATTGTAGCTAAGAACGTACCTATATTCTGTGACAGTAATAGTGCTATTGCAATCACTCAGAATCCTGTTCTACATACAAGATGCAAGCATGTGGATGTCAGACACCATTTTATAAGAGATCATGTTGAAAAGAAGAATATAAGAATGAAAAAGATCCATACTGATAAATAGAAAGCTGATATTTTAACCAAGCCACTAGTTGAGATCAGATTTAGAGAATTATGCAATGAGCTAGGGCTTCTGGATCTTGGAGAAAAAGCACCAGAAATGTTTGGTAGACTGATCTCCAGAACCAGCTGGTTAAGAGACTAACCAGGTTAAGAGGAATCAGTTGAGTTAGGTATCTCAACTGATCAGAAGATCAGTCAAGGAACTGATATGAGAAGGTTTTATCAGATTAAAGGAACTAATCAGATTAAAGAATTATCAGATTAAAGGAACTGATCAGTTTGGTTGTTTCATACTTTGTAAGTCGATTAAGCTAATGTTCAACAAGCAAGTTACATAAGATTAAAGCTTCAATCGCATAAGGAAACATAAAATACACAACAATGGAATAATAGAAATTTTCATTGATAAAGACCCGGAGGTCAGATTTACATTACAAGTTACAAGTACAATAGGACCCGGAGGTCAGTACATAAGCCATAAACCGAAAACCCTAAGCCTAACCCTAGAAGGGGGGGAGAGAGGCTTTAAAGATTTTAAAGCCTGATGCTCCCATTTCCCCCCACTTAACCCTAAAAGGGGTATGAGAGGCTTTGAAATAATCCTAAAGCCACCCTTAGAGATTCGGAGTGAGGAGCGAGAGCGGCCTTGAAGGATTTCTAAGCCAGGAGCCCCTAATCCTAAAACAAATGGGCTCTCCAGCTGTTAAATGGGACACAAGTGCCAAAGATGTGGTCCAAAGACCATATGGCCATAAGTGTCACATGCAAATATTGAGTTTGATATACGATGATCAGCTGTTGTCTGATCAAGATCGAATACCAAACTCATGTTTTGTATCAGACTGAATCTGTTGATGCTAATTCCATCATTTTGATAGGCACACAAGGTGCATACAGTTAGGAGAAGTGTCTTCTCAATTGCGATAGCAGATCCACCGCCTCGGTGGTAGAGAAGCTTAGCAATAATTGTATGTGTAATTTTCGATGATGACGAAAGCAGAAATAAGGGACACACAGGGTTGATTTGAGAAGCTGAAATCATTTGAAAAGGGTTAAAGGTTTTTGCCGGAAGTTTCACTGGAAATAAGGGTTCACCGGAATACATGATTTACAACACTTAAAGAAGGTCTTTCTCTCAACCACAACTGCCATCTATGGGCCATCAGATGATGATATTCGGCCCACCCCCCCTAAGGTTAAGAAAAGGAAAAACAAGGAGGCAGCTACGTCTGCAACTGATGCTCCTCAAAAGAAGAAGAGAAAACTGGTAAAGGCTCAGGAGAAGAGGCTAAAGAATGTAAAATAGGCCACCATGACTCTTTTTCTGGAAGACAAGTTAGATGAAGAAGGAGTGCCAGATCAGCCTGATGCGCAGCAGAGATCAGCTGAAACATCAGATAGGCAGGCCTCTCAAGTTAAGAGCTTGCCAGAACAATCTGAGGGAAGAGCAAGGGATCTAACTTTCGCCTCACCTAAATCTCGCTACCGATTCACCACTCGGACTTCTAGTTACCGAAAGCATATCTCTCCTTCTCCTTCACATGCTCGCTAACCCGAAAAGTTCACCAGTTCATGAACCAAGAAGATCACCCATCGCAATCCAGACGCGACTTGTCGCTATAGCGTAACCTCTCCGCAATTCAGCCAATCAGTCAAACTCCAGCTACTCAGACACCACCAGAACTCTCTACATCTCATCAATCGGAACCTGGTCGATCTAGACAGATGATTCCTGAGTCCAGATCATCCAAGACCATCACCGGGAAAATGGTCAGAATGAGAATTGAACGCGAAATTGATGAGTTGTATCCAGAGTTGGTAGCCCATCCTGTTATTCGAGAGGAAGTAATGGAGATCCTCACCTGGAAAGATCTCCGTTTGAAGAACTTCTCAGATTTCATGATCATTATTGAACAGATGGGAGGTGCTGATGCATTCGCAGATTTTGATTTCGACATGAAGAAATCTGCTTCGTAGATCACCACCGAACCGATAATCTATTTGAAGCGATCAAAGCTCTAATCCACAGAAAGCTGGGACGGATTGAACAAGTTGAAATGGAGGCTGTTGCAGAAACTCCTAAGGAAGATGATCCTATGAAGAATGTGGGAGTTGCCGATGATAGTGGAACTGGTGTTGCAGTTCATGACCAAACCACCGAGGCGCAAAACAATCGAAATGATCGGTGATGCAAAATATTCCTCAACACACATCACCACCGATCAACTTCGGAGATCGATCGTTTTTTAAAGATCTTCTGAAAGAAGAAGTTGAGGGAGTGTTGGCTAATGAAATTAGCAACACAATAGCTGATCAGAGGCAGATTGGCCTCAAAGAAATAACGGATCAACTGGAATTGGCTATTTCCCAAATTGAAGCAATCAAAGATCAGTTCTCTCAAACCGTGACCAACCCGATTCTTTGAATTTAAGAAGACAGATTGACGACAAGTTAGTTCAAAGTTGATCAACAATAAGTTTCTCTTCTAATGGTCACAGAAAAGCTTGAAATGACTGAAGAAAAACTTTATAAACTCATTCTTACCCTCTCTACTGCCGTTGAATCTGTCAAAGACCGAAATGATCTCAAAGATTCAAAATCTATCTACTCAAGCTCAAGGTTTATCTGTTGAAGATCTTAACAAGGCCATATCGATCGACTTTGATCTCTCGACTTCCCACCTCAATGCTCTTTTTGATCAAACTAAAAAGGGGGAAGGACAGATTAAGAAACCAACTGACTTTATCAGAACAACAGAAGAACTGATTCAGACAGTTAAATCCTATGGCCAGAGACTAGACCATCTTGATCTGTTTGCTAATGAAATTTCTGATAAGATGGAGAAGTCAAAGGCAAAAAAAAGTTAGATCTTGTGCCGGGACATCGAACTGTACCTACCACGAAAAACACACTAGCCGTCTGATCTGGTAGATAAGAACTGGCCGAGAAATCTGTTCTAAGGAGCAGATTCTTTGAAGAAGCTCGAATTAGTGAAAAAAGAAAGAAGAGCGTAAAAAAAAAAATTAGCGCGAGGCAAATCAAAAAGAAATACTGACGAGGGCGAAGAAAGGCAAAGCCGGAAAATCTGGGCGAAACCTCGGTTGCCAAAGAAGAGTTGATGAAATCATTCCGAAAACTACTGCACATGCTGATAGGTTCGATAAACTTAAGATGCTACCAAATGAAACCATCAATGAGCTTGATGGAAGAATCACCATGTCAGTCAACAAGTTACGGGAACTTGGACGAGAAATGTCAGATAAAGACATCAATTACAAGATTTTGAGATCTCTGACTAAGAAGTGGGATATGAAAGTCACCAGTAATAAAGGATTGTCAAGATATTGCTAAGATGAAGCCAAGCAACCTGCTCTCGAGTCTTAAAGCTCAAGAGTTCGATCGATCGAAAAGAGGGCAAGAAGAAGAAGAAGACGAATTCACTCAGCTTTGAAGCCACACCCACATCAAAATCAACAGCATTCAAAGCATCCAAAGAAGAACTCAAAGTCTCATCAACCTCGTTGGAAATATTATAAGCCAAATCAATGTTGCTTTGCTAACCAGAAAACTTGAAAAATCTAACATCCAACTTGGTAAGTATCGCAGATTTTACAGGGATTATCAAAACAACAGAGGAAGAGATAGGAGGCCAGCTGACAGATCTCCAGAAAGGACCAGATCTGATGACCTAAGAGATGATCACAGAAAGGATCGCAGAGAAGATAAGAAAAGAGATGATTGGTCTGATGAAAGAAGAGACAACAGATCTGAGAGAAGAAATTCTCGACATAATCGACATTAAGTCACCCGCGATTCTACGCATTTTAATGACTCACCGCGCAAGAAGTTCTGTGGATCATGGAGCGTGTTTCAACTGTGAGAAACCAGATCATTACAGCGCAGATTGCCCAGACTTGACACCAAAAGAAAGAGAAGAGAAGCGGAACAGAAGAGAGCAACGCTATAGAGACAGGAAAGCCATGGTTGCTGATACATCAGAAATTGATGATTCTTATCTGCCTTCAGAGGATTATGGCTACTCATCAGTAGAGGACTTTTGTCTGATAAGCAACGCTGATGATTTCTACCACTACGATGATCTGATATTCTCTTCTGATGATGAAATCAGTCTGATGGCTAAGGAGGAAGACCAATCTGAGGTAACCTCTAAACCTTCGGCTGTTCGGTTTCCACACCAAATATAATTAGCACACCGCCGGAGAGATTGATTGACTTGGCTTTATTTCGAGCAATTGCTTGATGATATCTCTAACGCAATAGACACTTATACAATAGTGGAAGCCGAAAACGATAAGCTAAGGATTGAAAATACTCAGCTTGTTAAGGAAAATGTTGTCAGTAAAGTAGCTGAACTAAAATCAGCTGAAGCTGCTCAGAAGATAACTGAAGAACTGAAAGTTCTGAAAGTTAATTCTTCTGATCAGGAGAAGCAGATTAAGGAATATCTAGCTATCAATAAACAACAAGATGATGATTTTAAAATCTTACAAGCTAAGTTTGATGAACTCTTCTGACTACATGAGAGTCTGAAATTAACTAAGGATAGTTTACGTAAGAAAATACAGGTTTTCACAAAATCTTCGAAAACCGTTTAGGATATGAACAACTATTTTTGAACGACAACTAATAAGAAGGGAATTGGGTATGAAAACCCTTCTACATCCTCAAAAGCCCCGTCTGGTTCACTTCAAAAAGGTGTAATCAAACGAGTTTCTGATATAGATACACAAAAAGTAAAATATGTATCTGATAAGGGAAAGAGACCTGCTGAACAAGTAAGGCAAGTGCCCAATCAAAAAGGGAACGGAAATGGACCCCAACTGATTAAGCATCAGCCGAGGAATCAACAGAAGAACCCAGTTCTTCTGAAGAGACCTCAACCTGATCAGCAGATTAGGTATCAGAAAAGACAACCTGTCAAAGGGAAATCTAATCTGAAACCTAATCAGGGTCAGCTGCCTAACAAGTGAAAAAGGATCGGCTAAGTATCAAGGAAAAAGGATCAGAACACGTAACAGTGTATATTCCAGATCCTGCTGATTCACCAGGTCAATCAGACCCTAAGGTACGCATAACCGTCGATAAAGAAGTTCGGTACAAATAAGACAAAGATCAATTGAACCATCCGGTTTAGGGGAACACTGGTTCCTACGACGGACATCGGCAGACATGATGAGTCCAACATCACCGAGACTTGTCCATGTCAAGTGGATCATAATTCCGCACCACTCCCAATCACTAGTAGTGAACTACTATCAGAAGAGGATGATGTTCTCCAAACAGATGCAAATCAGAAAAGAAGGACCTGGATAACCAGTCATCCAACTAATCTGATCATCGGAGACCCATCTGATAGAGTTAAAACTAGACATCGACAGGTGAAAGTGCCATGTATTGTTGTTATCTGTCTTTGAAGGAACCAACCGGAGTATGCGAAGCTTCTACAAGATCTGCAAACCGGATTCTAGCCATGAAAAAGAAGAATCGAACAGTTTGAAAGGAATCGAGTTTAGAAATCGGTGGATGCACTCCAACCCATCAAGATGTGATTGGCACAAAGTGGGTATTCAAGAACAAGAGAGATGAGAATAATGTCATAACCGAAATAAGGCAAGAATTGTTGCTAAGGGGTATTCACAATCAGAAGGAATTGATTATGATGAGACCTTTGCACCGCCGCCGCCTTTGAAGTCATTCGCTATTTTTGGCATATCTTTACGAAGGTTTATTGTGTATCAGATGGATGTAAAGAGTTCATTCTTAAACGGGGTACTAGCAGAGGAAGTTTATGTTGAACAACCTCCAGGCTTTGAAAAAAGCGACCCGGTGTCTGGCTTTAGAAAAAGCTCTTTATGGGTTTGAAACAAGCTCCTCGATCTTGGTATGATACACTCTCTTAGTTCTTGATAGACATTGGTTTCACTAAAGGAATAGTGGACAGAACCTTATTCAGAATAGAAGATGGAGAAGATATTCTGATGGTTCAGATTTATGTGGACGACATCATCTTCGGATCTCCCAACAAGAGTTTATGTGAAAAATTCAGCAAGCTGATGCAAGGGAAGTTCGAGATGTCCATGATGGGTCAGATGAGTTACTTTCTGGGTTTACAAGTTAAGCAAAAGTACGTAGGATATTCATCTCGCCAAAAGGTACACTAGGAGTTTATTGGCTAAGTTTGGAGTTCAAAACTGTAAGGAAGCCAGAATTCCTATGATGACTGGATTCAAGATGGATCCAGATGAGGATGGTTAGAAAACTAATCAGAAAGAATATAGGGCTCTCTTTGGATCTTTACTATACCCCGATTGCCAAAGAGACCGGATATCACTTTTGCAAGAGGGGTGTATGTGCGGTTTCGGACAAATCCAATGCAAAGCCACCGGAAGCGGTAAGCGGTTCTTAAGTATCTGAAGGGACGATAAACCTTGGTTTATTTTACCCATCGATGATAATCTAGAAACTTAGTGGGTATTCTCGATTACGATTATGGAGGTTGCGAAATGGACAAAATCAACCTCGGTACATGTCGGTTTTAGGTAGTAAAAACGATCTCGTGGTTTTCAAAAAGCGGACATCGGTTGAGACATATACTATTGAAGGTAATATATGGTCGCAGAAGTCAAGTTGCTTCCCAACCGCTCGACTTAGTCGGCAAATGAGGATTATAACATTGTAGCTAAGAACGTACCTATATTCTCGTGTGATGTAATAGTCTTTATGCTATCAAATCACTCGTAATCTGTTCTACATACAAGATGCAAGCATGTGGATGTCGGACTCCATTTTATAAGAGATCATGTTGAAAAGAAGAATATCATAATGGAAAAGATCCATCTTGATAAAATGAAAAGTCGATATTTTAACCAAGCCACTAGTAGGCGTGATCGATTCGAGAATTATGCAATGAGCTAGGGCTTCTGGATCTTGGAGAAAAAGCACCAGAAATGTTTGGTGGACTGATCTCCAGAACCAGCTGGTTAAGAGACTAACCAGGTTAAGAGGAATCAGTTGAATTAGGTATCTCAACTGATCAGAAGATCAGTCAAGGAACTGATATGAGAAGGCTTTATCAGATTAAAGGAACTGATCAGATTAAAGAATTATCAGATTAAAGGAACTGATCAGTTTGGTTGTTTCATACTTTGTAAGTCGATTAAGTTAATGTTCAACAAGCAAGTTACATAAGATTAAAACATCAATCGCATAAGAAAACATAAAATACACAACAATGGAATAATAGAAATTTTCATTGATAAAGACCCGGAGGTCAGATTTACATTACAAGTTACAAGTACAAAAGGACCCGGAGGTCAGTACATAAGCCATAAACCGAAAACCCTAAGCATAACCCTAGAAGGGGGGGAGAGAGGCTTTAAAGATTTTAAAGTCTGATGCTCCCATTTTCCCCCACTTAACCCTAAAAGGGGTGTGAGAGGCTTTGAAATAATTCTAAAGCCACCCTCAGAGCTTCGGAGTGAGGAGCGAGAGCGGCCTTGAAGGATTTCTAAGCCAGGAGCCCCTAGTCCTAAAAACAATGGGCTCTCCAGCTGTTAAATGGGACACAAGTGCCAAAGATGTGGTCCAAAGACCATATGGCCACAAGTGTCACATTCAAATATTGAGTTTGATATACGATGATCAGCTGTTGTTTGATCAAGATTGAATACCAAACTCATGTTTTGTATCAGACTGAGTCTGTTGATGTTAATTCCGTCATTTCGATAGGCACACAAGGTGCATACGGTTATGAGAAGTGTCTTCTCAATTGCGATAGCAGATCCGCCGCCTCGGTGGTAGAGAAGCTTAACAATAATTGTATGTGTAATCTTCGATGACGACGAAAGCAGTAATAAGGGACACACAGGGTTGATTTGAGAAGCTGAAATCATTTGAAAAGGGTTAAAGGTTTTTGCCGGAAGTTTCATCGGAAATAAGGGTTCACCGGAATACGTGGTTTACAACACTTAAAGAAGATAAGTATGGTGAATGGGTTATGTTGTGTAAATCATTGGTCCAATTTATAGAGGCCAAGCAGGGGTGCAAATGCAAATTTGATTTCTCAAAGCCTTTTAGAGAAATTGGCACCGCAAGGACAGCGCGTAGGAAACACGCAACTGATGATTGGATAAGCTTACGACGATTGATATCCCAAAGTATCCAGACTATTATTACGAATGTCAAATCGTGCCGAATTAGGGAATCGAGATGACTATCCGATTTTCAAGACTAAGTTTTGGCGGTAACACTTATCCCAAGAATTGACTTGGTCTGAGTAGAATCAGATTAGGTCAACTGAAATCTGATTAGATAAGAGACTGATTAGATGAGGAAGATCAGTTGAGTATGATACCTCAACAAATCGATTAAATCTGTCAATAAGAAATCAGAAATAACAGTTGAAGGGGGGAACTTCAACTGATCAGGGAGGATCAGAAAAGAGAATATCAGACGCAAAGTGGAGCGGATCAGTTGAAAGGGACAGACAATTGGGAAATTATAAGGATTAGGTAGAAAACTAAGATCAACAAGTGGTACATACAGACTTCAAGTGGTATTGACTGATTACAATATCAGTCAACCAGATACGCATTTCAGTTTCTTTGTTTACTGCTTACATATCTGAAATTATCTGATAATATTTGCATTTACTGTACACATACTTTTGTGACGCATACCCTGCAAAGTATTTAATGCGGACGTAGTGTATATGTATTAAATGCCACTAAATGTGTTTATAAATCCAAAAGTTAATCGTGCGTGCATTTCCTGACCACACGATCAAAACCGCTCAATCTGGATCGTCTATCCTTTTCAAACGTTTGATCTTCTAGTCACGATTTTTCCTCCTTCTTTTTATAAGCTTCATCAAAACCCTACCAGAATATCTTTCTCAAAATTCTTGCGATTTGCAAACTCACAATTATCTTTCTGCGATTCAAAGTGTTTCTTGCGATTCAACCTATTTCAAAATCGAAAAGCAGAATCTGGTAATTTCTGGTTATTTGATGAATTACTTTCCTAAAATCCATTGAACATATAGATTACGTCTATTTATGTTATCTTGTGTTATGCCTTATCATTTCATGATATCCGTATGTATTCAACGATTACTAGGTCTGAGAATAGGTCTGATAATCAATATATGATATCTTTATGGTTATGCACAAATTTTAATCGATTCTATCTTATTGTAGATGGCCAATCACGGAATGGGCAAAATTATGTGTATTTATGCGGATTTGGCAACCAAAATTGTTGAAGACAAATTTGTAAGGTTTGGTGTTACACGGGATCCGGAATCAATGGAGGTGGAACAAATTCTGAGGAAGGGTGGTCTCGAAAAATACTGTGTTGCTCACTGCAATCCAGTAATGCAGTATGAAGCACTAGAATTCTTGAGGAATTTGAAGGTTGACGAGGAGAATCCTGGAGACGAACAGATTTCTTCAGTAAATGGAGAGGATATCAGACTTACAAATGCTGATATAACTCGACTGTTCAACCTGCCCAAAGGAAAAATCTCTCCTGCTCACTACAGGGAGAATGAAGACGAACTGATCAGGAATGAACTCTTCAGAGAGGCTGATAAACACCAGACCGTAGGCTTTGTCAGGCCTATGTTGAAAAGGAAATACCAGTTGTTGTTTGACATTCTGTCAAAAACAATCATGGGTATCTCGTTCAGCCCAAATGGATTAACAGCTGTAAAAATGTATAGTATGGCTACTATCATCGATGAAGCCAAAAATATTAATTGGCATGGTTTCCTGAAGGCTATTCTGCTCCAAGAACATGACAAGTTTGGTGTTAGTGAACAGAGAAAAGTCTATCTGAAGAAGAGAATCAGTAATCTCAACAAGGTTGCAGTCATTCTGAAGGACAAGATGCCCAATGCTGAATGGGATCAGAACGGACTGATGTCCTACAAGGCCTTTCTCTCAACCACAACTGCCATCTATGGGCCATCAGATGATGATATTCGGCCCACCCCCCCTAAGGTTAAGAAAAGGAAAAACAAGGAGGCAACTACGTCTGCAACTGATGCTCCTCAAAAGAAGAAGATAAAATTGGTAAAGGCTCAGGAGAAGAGGCCAAAGAAGGTAAAACAGGCCACCATGACTCTTTTTCTGGAAGACGAGTCAGATGAAGAAGGAGTGCCAGATCAGCCTGATGCGCAGCAGAGATCAGCTGAAACATCAGATAGGCAGGCCTCTCAAGTTGAGAGCTCGCCAGAACAATCTGAGGGAAGAGCAAGGGACGAACTTTCACCCTCACCTAAATCTCGCGCTGATTCACCACTCAGACTTCTAGCTGCTGAGCATATCTCTCCTTCTCCCTCACATGCTCGCAAACCTTAAAGTTCACCAGTTTGCGAACCAGTAAGATCACCTGCTGCAGAACCAGACGCACTTGCTGCTACAGCAGAACCTCTGCAGATTCAGCCAGTCAGTCAAACTCCAGCTACTCAGACACCACCAGAACCCTCTACATCTCATCAACCGGAACCTGGTCGATCTGGACAGATGATTCCTGAGTCCAGATCATCCAAGACCGTCACCGGGAAAATGGTCAGAATGAGAATTGAACGCAAAATTGATGAGTTGTATCCAGAGTTGGTAGCCCATCCTATTATTCGAGAGGAAGTAATGGAGATCCTCACCTGAAAAGATCTCTGTTTGAAGAACTTCTCAGATTTCATGATCATTGTTGAACAGATGGGAGGTGCTGATGCATTCGCATATTTTGATTTCGACATGAAGAAATCTGTTCAGGTAGGATCACCAGCTGAACTGATAACTTCTGAAGAGATCAAAGCTCTGATCCACAGAAAGCTGGGACGAATTGAACAAGTTGAACTGGAGGCTGTTGCAGAAACTCCTAAGGAAGATGATCCTATGAAGAATGTGGGAGTTGCCGATGATAGTGGAACTGGTGCTGCAGTTCATGACCAGCCACTGGAGGCGCAAACAACTGGAAATGATCAGGTGATGCAAAATATTCCTGCAAAACACATCACCACTGATCAACTTCAGGAGATCAGATCGTGTTTTAAAGATCTTCTGAAAGAAGAATTTGAGGGAGTGTTGGCTAATGAAATTAGCAACACAATAGTTGATCAGAGGCAGATTGGCCTCAAAGAAATAACGGATCAACGAGAATTGGCTATTTCCCAGATTGAAGCAATCAAAGATCAGTTCTCTCAAACCGTGACCAACCTGGCTGCTGAATTTAAGAAGACAGTTGACGACAAGTTAGTTCAGGTTGATCAACAACAAGTTTCTCTTCTAATGGTCATAGAAAAGCTTGAAATGACTGGAGAAAACTTGATAAACTCATTCTTACCCTCTCTACTGCCGTTGAATCTGTCAAGACTGAGCTGATCTCAAAGATTCAAAATATATCTACTCAAGCTCAAGGTTTATCTGTTGAAGATCTTAACAAAACCATATCAGTCAGCTTTGGATCTCTGACTTCCCACCTCAATGCTCTTTTTGATCAAACCAAAAAGGGGGAAGGACAGATTAAGAAACCAACTGACTTTATCAGAACAACAGAAGAACTGATTCAGACAGTTGAATCCTATGGCCAGAGACTAGACCATCTGGATCTACTTGCTAATGAAATTTCTGATAAGATGGAGAAGTCAAAGGCAAGAAAGTTAGCTGTGGGTGCTGGGACATCAGAACCTGTTAGCTGACTGATGCTTTTATTACCAGTTATAAGATGACCAGTTGATAATTATTATATAGAACAACTGATGTATAAGATAGGTCACATATTGAGGGGGAACCTCAATATGTATAGGTCAGATCTAAAGATCAGAAGAACAAAAGATCAGTTGAAGTCCGACAGGCCAGAAGGCAAGGGAAGGACAGAAGATCAGACGATCTTATAAAGTCAGATAATCAGGTGAAGTCTTGAGACACAAATTCAGAAGACCTGAAGATCAGAACAACTGGCACCAGAAGACTCTATCAGGTAGACTGATCAATTGTAACTGATCAGGTCAGCTCACACCAGGTGGTAACTGATGTTTCACAAAGTCATACGTTGTTGATCTGAACAAGAAGAATGTCAACTTTAGTTGGTAGAACAAACACTGAAAAGTGCTTTTGTTAACCAATAAGAACAAGACACGTATGAATGGAGCCGACAATACAGGATTTGGTGCTTGGTCAAATGGCTATAAAAGACAACTATTCATGCTTTCGGCCATGCCGTCCCTGAAGCACGTCACATCAAATCCTACATATCTACCAAATATAACCGGAAATTCAAATTGCTCTCCAACGGCTCTTTGATTTCGAGGTCTATTAATATGGGATTACTCTTCAGAGTTAAGACACGGAATTATCAAGAAGCTCATACTATAGCAAAATTTCCGCACGAAGAACACAACCTTGAAGATTATTTTTCTAAGTGTTCATCCCATAGTTCTTAGCACAGAAATCTTATCCTCTAGCTGTTAGGCTACTTAAAAACTAGGAAAGATTTCAAAGTTGGAACAAACAACAAATCTTACCCAAAACCCAAAGTTAGGTTAAGTTTGTTTAGCAAGATTTCAGACTAGGGTTTCTAGTTCTGATTTCTGGGATCGGTTAAGTGAGAGCTCCATAAATATCTGTTGGTGTAATGTGTTGGACTACCACAATAATCTAAGTCCAGTTGGTTAAGTCGGTTAAGTTGGTGCCCCTTGTGATAGGGAAGAGTGGACGTAGGACTGGTTGTCCGAACCACTATAAATCTTGTGTGCATATACCTGTTTGATTAACTGCTTCACACTATTGCACACAACTTGATTAAATCTGCATACATATTCTGAGTTAGGATCAGCTAGCACCAAGTTACTGATCTGATCAGATTGACTCAATAGTCATCTGATTGAAAACAACTTCGGAATCTGATTTGTTATAAACTGGTTTTTCACACGGGTATAAACTAGCTTCCGCACAATCAGTTAAACTGATATATACCGAACTGATCTACCCTCAGACGATCAGTAAGTTGGATATCAGTCCAAACTGATTCACTTACACTCTGATCAGGCAAACTGCAATCACACCTGATCTGCACGAAAAAGTTTTCAGAAGTCTATTCACCCCTCCCCTCTAGACTTCTGCCCTCACAAAACCCATTTGGGACCTACACACTTGTTTGTCCCGGTGAAAAACCCATGAAATGCGAAAAAATCATGTAATACATATAAAACAGGGGTGAGGGCAGAGTGATTCCAAATTTTTGCTTTTTAAGTCCATGTGTTGTGTTTTGCTTATAACCAAATGCATATGACAAGATAAGAACATAAAGCAATAACGAACACAACAAAGTATAGTGGTTCGGAGACTCAAGCTCCTACATCCACTCTCCCTGTTCCTAGGGAAATTCCTTCAATCGGGACTTATCACCCTTCATGAGATCGCCTACAAGCTTTCATGATAACTCATTGTAGCTTACTCACTTCTTCTACATTTGTGTTTTCTGGCTGACTACTCTGCAGCTTACTTACTCAAACACACACAAGCTTTCTGACTATCCAAGATAGTTTTACTCATTTCTTCTCTAGATTTTTCTAGCTGACTACTCTGCAGCTTACTCACTCTTTGCAACTCCAACAATCACACAAACTACCTAACAATAGGGTTTGGGTTTGGGTTGGTGTCTCCAACTAGGTTGAGATTTTCCCTTACATTTGTTTAGCCTCAATGCTAAGGTTGGGAAAATCTCTCTAAGCTTAGGATATATCGTGGGTTGCTTAGATTGGGTTTAAGAACACTCTTGAACATATTTGTATGTCTACAGACTTGTGTTCTATGGTGGGAATACTTGAGTATGTGTCTTCTTGGCTCTGTAGCATCTCTTGCCACATTCTCCACACTCTCCACATTTATGTTGTATTCACTAATTTTTTAGGGGATTTTGTGTTCATTTGTTTTTTTGGGCCTGTAGACGAAGGTTGAAAAAGAAGATGAAGGTTGCAAAACAGAGGATAACACGAAGACCTGGAAGTTTCAAAAAAATGAAACTATTGTGCACTTATGCAATATAGTACTATGTAATGCAAGTACATAAACTATTATGCAATTGTATTTACGTCGTATACAATAATGTTCTTATTGGTTTCCTTTTTTTTATTTATAGAAATTTATTATTGTTTACTAAATTGGTCATTATTTATTTTATTTTTAGTACAATAGATTTTTTCTAGGAATTTATTCTTTTTTTTCATTTTTTATTTATTTATTTTGTACATTCATTTTTTGAATAATGCATAATAGGCTAATAATAATTTATATATTAAAAAAAGGGGATGAAAAATAAAGCCCAACCAAAATAAATTTGGATATTGTTTACTAAAATATTATGAAATACATATTTTTTTTAAGTTTTACTTTCTCTCACAAATAAAATTCTTCTAATTAGATATCATTTTTTTAATCAATTGAAATAATAATAATCAAATTGCACATGATATTATTATTGTAGTTTTTAATAATTAATGTGCATTATTTAAAATAAAAAGAAATACATATGTACCTATAAAAAATGCATCGTTCAAAAACACATTGCATGTACTAAAAAATATATTAAAAAATACATTGCATATTATAAAATTTCATTGCATATACACTAAAGAACATTGCATGCACGCGTAAAATATTGTATACACGTGTAAAACATTGCATATACCCTTAATCAATTGCATCTTCACGCTGAAAAATCTACTTCTTGCATCTTCTTCCGTCACCGCCACCTTCGCCCCGAAAACCTCACCGCCACCGTCTTGATCTCATTTCCGGCGCCGCAACCATCTTTCATCTTCCACCATAGCGGATCTGTATAGATCCATCACCGCTGCCGTCAAAACACCGTCTACACCACCACAGCAACAATCATCATCAAAAATCACATAAACAAATGGTTCATCTTCCTCCATTGCCACCACATTATCCGCCTCTCACATCCACCAAATTGATCCCTCACCACCAATGAACACCACAAAAACACCGCCACCGCAACAAACCCACAAAACACGCCGCCACAAAAACACCACCACTACAGTTTATGGATTTCAAACAATTTCGAAGGGGGTGAGATTTTTTCACGAAGGGGGTGGGGGGGGGAATCGATTGGAAAAGGGTGAGATTTTTTCAGATTCCACAGATTTCGAATGACGAAAAAATCGAAGGGGGTGGATTTTCTAATGTGAGAATTGAAGAATTAGAAAGTGAGAGAAAATTTAGGAATAGTGATTTTGTGGTGGGGGAGGGGAAAGTGTATTGAGGAAGCTTCCTACAGATGCAATAACCAGGTACCTGTCCCATCATTTGCAATATTTGGTCATATCAACTACAAATTTTGTACTGAAGAAGCTAGATCATGTGAAGATGGAAAGGAGGGTAAAAATGGTTTTACTTTGTAGGTTTTAGCAACTTTTTTATGAGTTGTAGGTATTAGTAATGAGAGGGGGTTGAGTTGTAGGTATTAGTGGGTGCCCCATCTTCATTCTCCCAGTTTCTTCAAGCCACCTGATCACCTCTCACGCCACCCCCAGATTTCAGATTATTAGGCAACTCTCCTTCTCTTTTTTTTTTGACCGAAATTTGTGAATTGCGGTTTTTCATTTTTGGAATGCGGTTGTTTCCATTTAATTTAAGGATATTTATTTTATTTTAATAGGTATTTTTTTAATTCAATAATTCAACAACTTAAAATGCATATTTTGATTTAAACGGATTCAATTTAAATAATCAAATCTTACTCAATCCCACTCAATTCAATATCGTGAATCAAACGACCGAAAAGTTTAAACTTTAAACCAATTTCAATATTTCAAATAAAAATAAAGCTAAACCTACTCTATTGAGAAATCAGAAACAAATCGCCGTCATCTCAACGTTGAATGTTGATCGTCTTTACAACAGCATCGTCCAAGCTAAACCTACTCTAATGAACTCGTTTACTAGTAAATTTTATTTGGCTTTATTGGAAATTGAACATGGTGAAATAAGATATCCTTCTTAATTACTTGGATGCTAGGGCTTCATCCAGAAATTATGTATTTGATCAATTATATGATGGGAGCTTGATCTGAAAGTTGGTTTCGCGATGGGTATTGCTGTTTCAAATTTACCATTCTTATTTACGACTCTTTATTTATAATTTGGGAACATAGAGCTGCATTTTAACAAAAACCAGTAATGAAGAGCAGTTCCTGGCAGCAAAAAGAACTCCTATTTCTCGTTCTATATGCTGCCGTTTTCTACGCCCTTTTTCTTTCGTCGCTCTCTACACCTCTCCCATGGTCAGTCAATGTCTGTGGTGTTCTTATTGATTTTTATTTTGTATTTAACTTTACTGTTTCTGCTAATTGTTGTAATTACAGATCATATTGTCAAGCTTAATGGTTTGCGCTCTGGGTGGATCTCTGGTCGGCTTAATGTATGTAACATTTTTGATCCCAAGTTTTTCTTGTTTACATTGTGTTTATTGGTAACTGATGAATTCACTGGAAATGCTGGTTTTTTGCACCCTGATTTAGGGCATAAATTTGAAAATTTTCTGGTACTTGAACTGAAACACTAGCCTATTAGATAAGTGTTGGTCCCGAAAAACCCGATTTAAAACTCGTAAAATCTCAATGGGAGGTGACTTTAAAATTTTTTTGCTTCGAATGTGTTATGCAGATTTGCTAAAGTATGTATGACAGTTAATATGAAAGCAAATAAGAACACACGTATTTTTATAGTGGTTCGGACAACTCGTCCTACATCCACTCTTCCCATCATGGGGCACCAACTTAACCAACAGATGTTTACCGAGTTCTCACTCAAACGGGACTTATCACCCTCTAAGGGATCGCTTACCCTCCCTTTCGGGATTGCTTAGATGTTTACCGAGTTCTCACTCAAACGGGACTTATCACCCTCTAAGGGATCGCCTACCCTCCCTTTCGGGATTGCTTAGATGTTTACCGAGTTCTCACTCAAACGGGACTTATCACCCTCTAAGGGATCGCCTACCCTCCCTTTCGGGATTGCTTAGATGTTTAACGAGTTCTCAATCACCTACAAACTTAACCTATTGTTGGTCCCGGTGCAAATGAGTCTTACACGTGTATGGGGGGGGAATACACGTGTTTAGTGAATTTTAAAACTTTTCTTCACTGAGGTCAGATGGGTCGGGGTTCTCACGATGATTTGGCCTGAAAGCCTGGTCGCTTTGAGTCAAAGTCTACCAGAGACAATGATCCCGAAGCTTTCGAAGCCTCAGATAATCCCAACTAAGCCTGAGTTTTTGAGATTACTTTGCTTGGATCGGATAACTATCTTCTTGAACCCTCGAGAGAGTGAGTTCGATTTGGTAACTATCTGTTCTAGCTACTCGGATGTCTTGGAATGGTTGGCCCTAAGTTTATACTCGTTTTTAGCTTTCTTTTGAAAACCTTCCTTTTAATGAGGCAAAGGATTAAGGCCGTGATTCGGTTGATGCAAGTTCAATTGGATTGATTCCAACTGAATATCAGTGAAAATATGCTTTCAGTTAAAGATATGCAACAGATAATCAATGTAGTACAGAAAGCAAATAACACAGCAAGTTATAGTGGTTCAGAGACTCAAGCTCCTACGTCCACTCTCTCTGACCCTTCAGAGAAATTCTTTAACCACTTCCTAAGGTTTTCTGACTACCTCACTGTAGTTTACTAACCTTTCTACTTTGAGCTTTCTGACTGCCTCTGTAGTTTACTTACTCAAACACACACAAGCTTTCTGACTATCCAAGATAGTTTACTCACTTCTTCTCTAGATTTTTCTAACTACCTCAATGTAGTTTACTAACTCTTTGCAACTCCAACTCACCAAAAATCACACTCAAACTATCTTACAAAGGGTTTGGGGTTTCTTGGTTGGTTTCCAACTAGGATGAGATATCCTTTACAATTAAGTACAATGCAAAGGCTAGGATATCTCTACTAAGCTTTGGATATATCTTATCAAAACTAGGCTTAGTGAATGAGCTCTCTTCAATGTAAAGCACTTGGGAAATTCTTGGGTTTTCGAGTGCTTCAACTTGCAATAATAAGTTTGAGCTCTTGAGTTGCTTACAAATTTCCCGTAACCTTCAATGTAGAGGGTCACTAGTATTTATAGGCAATCACCAAGGTCACTCTTGAAAAACTATCCGTTGGAAGAGATAGCTTCATGAGTTTCCTCTTATGGTGTGTGATGAATGGCTATATTTAGGGTTTGAAACTCCCTTGCATGTTTTAGGCAATATGCTTTTCATGCAGCCACTCACTACTTTTTTTGCGATCGAACATAGTACTACCGACATGCTTGATGACTGTCATTTTTCGATTATCGATAAAAATGCTGATCTTTGTCTTCCTCTGATTGGCTCTTGTCTTCAGTAAATGTAGACAAACATAACGGCTCTTTTTGGTTAATATCTCTAAGTGATATAACCTTAACAACACTTAGTTTTAGTTCCTTTTGTCTGCATGAGAATGTCTTGGGCAATATCTATTTTTCTAAGTAATCGCGTTTTTCTCAGTATTGTATCCTTCAGATAGATATCTTTCAGTGCCTCGGAACATTCAGGTTATACTGAGCATTGAGGAGATTACTGAGTCTTGAGTAACTACTATGTCTTCAGTATCTTCTTTGTCTTGATATCTTGATCTTCACTCTTGAGTCTTGAGTCTTGAGTCTTCCGAGTCTTCGAGATATCTTGGTGATATCTTGAGTCTTCATCTTGAGTCTTGATTTCTCGATTTCATCTTGAGTCTTGATTTCTCGATTTCATCTTGAGTCTTGATTTCTCGATTTCATCATACCGAGACTTGATTTCTCAGTTTCATATTGAAACTTGGTTTCTCGATTTCATCTTTGAAACTTCGTTTCTCGATTTTATCTTGAAACTTGAAACTTATCGAGTCTTCGAATCTTGAAATCTATCCTGATCTATATCTGCTGACTATACATGGTGTAGATAACATTCTGAATACTCTAAAACTGAATCCTGACTCAACTATCAAGATTATCCTGAACATGTCATACTCAGGGGTTTTGGGATCTAATCAAAATCTTCTTTATTAAATTCATCTCCCAACAATTTCCCCCTTTTTGATGATGTCATAACCATCTTGTTACAAAAACACTTAACCTATCCTCAGGTTTCAGTTTTTTCTATTACAATCCAAGAATGGTAAATCTCCCAACAATTTTTTCAACAATTCTCCCAACAATTTCACAACACAACATAAGGCATATCAAATATAAAGACATGTAAAAAAAGATAATGAGATATTATCTTTGAGCATAAAGATAAAGTTCCATTGATTGTAGGATTAGAAGTTACAAATTACAATGAACTTATCAAAAAATAAAGACAAAAACAAAAGAATTACAAAAAGTCTTCAGTCTTTGGTCTTCAGTCTTCTTCAATCTTCAGCTTGAGCTCTTCAGTCCTCTTCAACCTCATCCTCAGGTACCTCCAGGTTGAACATCCCATAATACCTCTTCTTCAATGCATCTCTCTCTTTGATGATATCTGGGTTGTTTCCTGTCAGTCCCAATTGGATGGCATACTGAGCAATTTCCTGAGATATGGTTGTCTCATTCACCAGGTCATTCTCTAGTCTAGGAGCAGGGTATGTGTATGGACCGGGGGCAACAATTTGTGTATTACCTTCATCTGCAAGATTAATCCAACTCTGCAAGTACTTTGGATAGAAGGTTAATAGATAATCAATGAAGGCTTCATTTGGATCTGAGCTTGTCCCCCTCCATTCTCTCAGAACTTCATAATAAAACCAGAAGGTTCTCTTTATTTCTTCCCAGGCATCATTGAATTGGATAGGCATCCATTTATCAATGTGTGGCCACTTCTGAGTTTTAGCAGTACCCCTCCTTTTGCTCAGGAACTTCTTGAAACCACTTCTGCGCTTCTGCTCTTCTTTTTTCTTCTTCCTTATTAGAGGAACTCCTGATACTGAAGCAGCAATTTTCTTTGCTTGTTCCACCTGAAGTGATCTCAGAGCTCTCCTAGTGTTGAAGACTTCCTTTTCGGCTTCCTCTTCAGACTCTTCAAAGTCCATGATCAGCTTTCTTTGTGTAGCTTTGGAAGCTTTAGCTCTTTTCCTCTCAGGTTCAACAAACGCCACAACCTTTCTCTTGATTGGTTGTTCAGCACAGGCTTGACTTGTTTCTACCCTTCTTCTACCACTCAGTTTTTCAGCAATAACTTCTTGCATTGTCTCCTCAGAAACATGAGTGTAGACTAGCTCTTCCACTTGCTTGGACTTGAGCTTTTCAGTGGCTTCAACTTCCTTTAAGGCTTCTGCAAGATTTTTCTTTTCTGCTTCCTTGTCTGCCTTTCTCTTCAAGATGTGTGCCAATAATACCTTCAGCTCAGCTCCAGGTCTTTCCCCCTTCTTGGCACCATACCTTGGAAGAAGTTGAGACAGTGCGGTGTCCATGTGATATTGTTCTTTCTCGACACTTCGCCTTCTCCGGCCAACCGGGTCTTGCTCTTCCTCGGCCTCATCAAGTGGTTTTTTTAGCACGAGAACTCTTCAGACAATGGTGCAAACTGGTTAGAGAAGACATCTTTCAGCATGTTTGTCATCTTGGTCATGAGCAGTGAGCCCATTTCCTCAACAGCGTTCTTGATCAGTTGATCATTCTTCTCCACCAGCTTGGCTTCAAGAAATAAAGTCCTCTCCTAATACATCTGCTTCATCTCTGCACTCAGTTCAGCCTTGACTCCATCTACCTTCCCTTCAATGGCAGTCATTTTATCATTCATAGATGTCCGGTTACATCAGTCCGGCGAACTTCAGATTCTCTATCTTCTGGGACTGGTTGGCCAATGCTTCTTCAATCTGAGCAACTTTGTCCACAATTGGCACAACCTTATCCAGCTTGTCCACAATGGGACTGAAATCAATCTCTGGAGCATATGAGATTTGTTGCTTTTCTGAAATCAAGTTGCTCACTTTGAGCCTCGATCTCCACTGGGCTTCATCTCCACTGAGCCTCGATCGAACATCGACATATAACAAATTAAAGATAGAAACTTCAAGAGCCTTGGCATAATGTTTAGTAGTGCCAAAAGTTACCAAGAGTACTAACTTCATCGAGGATGTGAGATGTCAGTCATCCCAAAGATCGATATTTTCCTTCTCCATTTGAGATTGCTTCGGCATTCCCTTGTTGATCCCCATCTTGATCTTTTATCTTTGGAGCTCGGGGCACCAACATCGCCTTTCTTTCCTTTCAAATTGAATTTTTCTTGACCAACTCATCAAAATCAAAAACTTTCATCCCGAAGCTTGGTCTTTCTAAACCCGGAGAACTTCGCTTAAGATCATTGTCTCCTCATTCCACCAATCCTCTCCTCCGAATGAGGCAATGTTGAGCATCTCCTCGGCAGTCCTGTTGAGAATGTAGATCATGGTCCTCACCCAAGAGGAGATCCCCAAGGTCAAGATATGAGCTCACCTCGGTACCCGGGTCCAATATGAATTGTTCCCCTTGCTTCACACTCGGCCTCTTCGCTTCTCCCTTCTTGACTTCGGGCTTTCTCGGTTCAAGCAGAATGGCTTAGTCGAGGATCAAAGAATGGATCACTCAGAGCTCATCAAGATTCAAGAGCCTCCCGAGGCTCACTTGGTCTCGAGGTTTGAGCAGCATCTCCTCGAGAAATCGAGCTTGTTCTGAGAGGTCCGAGGTCCCTTGAATATCTCCCCGAGAAAATTTGTCTGCTTCGTGAGATGTTTCAAGAACCTCGAGAGAACACTTGTTCCTCGGTTTTGCTCTTCTCTGATGAGACACAACCTGAGCCAGTACTTGCAATGGTGATTTCTGACCTTGCTGGCCCTCAGGTTGTACTTCCTCAGGTTCACTCACCTCCTCCTCAGTGGAAATGTGAACTCTTCTGCGCTTGGGAGCCAGAGCTTTCTTCTTTAGGGCTTCTCCCTTCTCCCTTTTCACCTCCATCAAAGCCTTCCCCCTGGCTTGATGGGCTTCTTCAACAGCTCCTTCAGCAGCAGTTTCCACTTTCTTCTCTTTCTTTCCCTTAAAAGTCTTCCTTGTAGTTGTTGGCTTGAATAGGATCTTAGACTTTGGGAAGGGTGAGGAGTTGGCAAAAATATCCTCTTCCTCTCTGCACATCTCCAAAATGAAGGCTATTTTGGTTGCATGAAGAATTTTGCCTTTGATCACAACAGAACCATCCTCCTTCTTGATCTGCTTTGCTTGGTCACTCACCACTCTGATTAGATATCTCAACCAATTGAAATCAGTAGTGGGTGAGTCTTCTATGGCAGCCATCAATCTAAGCTTCGGCGTGTTTATTTGTTCAAAACTGCCGAATCGACTCATAATGCACTTACTTACAATATCCAGCAAAACTCTATATTTCGGCTTCAAATGCCGTTTATTTAAAGTAGCCTCAAACTTAATAGGATGCTCTGTTATCCTATCAAGATATTCATGTTCCCTACCCAACATATACATCGTAGGGTCTTCTCCTCTATTACATAACTCATATACATCATTTAAATTCTTAGGGATTATGTACAACTCCCTCACAAAATCTATGTATTTAGAGCTATGTCCCAAGTGGGAGACTGTAATTTGGGACTCAATACAGTCCTCCTCGTCTATTCTCAAGTTTGAGATAAATTAAATTACCTCCTTAGAATATTTCGCCTCCGATTGACTTGCAACCAGGTTTGTAAGCTTCGTGACCCGTATCATATGCAGCGCCTCTTCTTCGTGGGTTGCATTTGATGAAATTTCGAGCGACATAACATATTCGTACCATGGCTTGTTGGAAATAGCTAGTTTATCATAAATGGAGAAAGTCATTTCGAAGGATTTTTGGGTGTAGGGTTTTGAGAACGGTGAAGTTTTTCTGGGCAAAAGATAGGTTTTTAGTTGCAGAGAATTTTGAGAGCGAAGGTTATGAAATGGGGCTTTGAATGAATTCTCAAAGAATATATAGAATTGATTCGTGGGAAATCGTATAGATTGAATAAATCAACGATTGAGATTAAACACCGACTAATCGGGTATATGAAAGGATGATTTCACGAATAATACGCCGCCAATTTAACCTTATTGGTGATTAATTTGAACAGTGCAATTAATTACTGTTCCTGCAGACCATTGACCTCCTTCGGGTATTTCAAAGGTCCCGCCCAAATATTCCCTTCAGGTGTTTTGATATTAATTGCCAATGATTACTGAGATTCAGTTAGGCAATAAATGAGTTGCATGAGTCATTACTTCTTCAGACTAATTTCCCTCTATCAGTCTTACTGAGTATTGACCTTGATAAAATGTCGAAGATAATCTTTAAAATCGAATCTGTTCGATGATGATCTTCGAAATCTTGAGCGGATCGAGATAATAATCGAAATCTTGATCTTGAGATATCTGAGTTTCCCAAGACTCAGATTTCAGTATTTCCAATTTTATCCTGAGTTTCTCAATAGAATCCTGAGAAAACTTCATGCATCTGAAAACCTTCAATTTTTCAGATTTGCTCTATACACCTGGATCCAACATCCCTAATTCAACCGATAGTTCCCAAATCTTGATTGAGCCAAAGGTTTAGTCAAGATATCAGCTCTCTATTTATCAGTATGAATCTTCTCCATCCTGATGTCTTTCTTCTCAACATGATCTCTGATGAAGATTCCTTCCTTAGCTTGTTTCACTTGAAGTCCAAGAAGGAAATTCATCTCCCCCAACAATGACATCTCAGATTTTCTTTTCATCGTGGCTTGGGTTGTCTTCATTCATTTCGATTACCCTTTTCTTTTTTACGAAAAATAGATCGGTTTGAAGGTACCCATTTGGTGTAGGGTCCTACCAGGTTAGTTGTACCTTTTGGAATCCAAATCTGCCTAACAACTCTAATTACTTTAGAGTGTCTGATCTGTCTTCCATAAACATCTACATACACATTCACCACCCTAGGTGCCTTGACAAGATCCAAAGGTATGAGTGCGGCCTTTAGCATGAACATGAGCCTTAGAGTTTTTCTTGGTAGTGGGCCTTTTGTTCGATCTTTGGCTTTTGTGCACCGGTCTTTGTCTCTGTTGACTTGGGTTCAGAAACCTTTACCCTTAGGCAAGTGGGGTTTGGGTTACTGTCTTTGAAATTGGGGTCTTTCAATGTCGAGGACTTGGTCTTTTCGATTGAGAATGTCTCTGTGAGTGTTTCTCTTCCGAAAATTCCTCTGTTGTTCAATCTTGAGATCTCTTGAGTTTTGTGTTCTTAGCTTTGAGGCTTTGAAGTACTAGCTCGAAGATTTCCCTAATGAGTGGTCGGGTTTTTTCTAGCCTTTTCCCGAGGTCCAGGCTTTCTTCCCTAACATTCGGTTTTTCTGGAACCATAGGTCCTTTACCCTTGTCTAAAACTTTGGGTCGTTCTTCAGTCAGAAGATTAGGTGCCACTTGTTTAACAAAGACAGTCTTAGTGCTACTACAAGAAGCATTCAGATGACCTTGTGAGGTTCCCCCTGGAATGTATCCCAATTCAAACTTTTTATAGTGGCGTCTTTGATAACTCAAATTTCATCCATCACTTTAGATGCGAGAATTCAATAGAGCTAACTTTCTCTGCAAGACTATCCTCACACTTCTTTAGAGTTTCATGCTTCTCAAAGAGGTCATTGAACTCAGTTCTGATAAGCTGAATCTCCTCAGTGGATTTCTCTAATTTTCCATTTAGGGTCTCTATCAACTTCTCTTTTTTTAACGAGAGTTGTACTTTCGTAACATCTAGTTCATCAATAGTTCCCATCAATTGAGAAGTGATCTCGGATTCTTAGAGTCTTTCCACTTTAGATTCTCGCCAGATCGGTTCTTTTTTGTTACGCTCTTGAGTTTCATTTAGCGATTCTTGTAACCAAAGATAGTCCTTCATAAGACTCTCAAAAGAATCCATCAGTCAAAATTATCGCTTCCGAGAACTTGACAACTCATGTGCTTGTGTAGGAGCAACAACAGAGATAGAAGAATTTACCTCCTCCACAGCCATTAGACAGATGTCATCACTGTCACTATCTGAGAACATCTCATCTGAAGAACTGGAACCTTCTTCAGAATGTTCTTCTTCCTCTGCAATCATGGCTTTCTTGCTGGAGAACTTCTTGTCTCTCTTTGCTTGCCTTTCTTTTCTCTCCTTAAGATTTAGCTCGGATACTCATATTGGAAATGACCTTTCTTTTGGCAGTTGTAGCATCTGTTGGCATCATCATCCTGATCACTTTCCTCCTTAGTCTTGGAGTCCTTCTTTTTGGATGAAGATCCTTCAGCTTTCAGGTCCTTTCTCTTCTCAGTGGATCTGTCCTCAGCTTTTGAGTCTCTCTGGTACCTGTGATTCCTGTAATATTTTTTATATTTTCCATATCTGCTATTAAGCCTTTCAAACCTCCTTGCCATCAGTACTAGCTTATCCTCTAGCTCATCCCCGATTTGGCAAGTGAGTTCTCAGACTCTCTAGTCTTACAGGATTTTTCTTTGGCCTTGAAAGCCACATTTTTACTAGATGAAGAATCATCTTTGCTGTCAGCTTTCTTTAATTTCTTATCAATCACAAACTCATAAGCTTTCAGCTCAGAGAAAACTTGTTGGTATGGCATTGAATCAATGTTTTTGGTGTTTTCAATCACCACTGCATGAATATCCCATTTCTTAGATAGTCCTCTAAGAATTTTCAATGCTACTTCTCTTTGTGCGTATCTCTTTCCAAGAGCATTCAGATCATTCATTATACTAGTGAATCTGACTTCCAGTTTCTCAATAGATTCACCATCTTCCATTTCAAAACTATCAAACTTTCCAATAGCCACAAAAAGTTTGTTCTCTTTAATATGATCTGTGCCTTGGCACATCACAGCAAGTGTATCCCATATTTCTTTGGCAGTATTACAATGAGAAATCATTCCCATAACACCATCATCAATAGTGCTATATAATGTGTCTTTGGCAATATAGTCAAGATTGACTAAATTTCTCTCATCAGGAGTAAGTTGATCATCTGACTTTGGAAATTCAATCCTGGGATCATTTCTCTCAGTCTCAGTAGCTCTGGGATTCACAACAGTGAATTGGAATGGTCCTTCAGAAACCACTCTCCACATTCTCTCATGCTTAGAATACAGATGAGCCTGCATTCTTAATCTCCACAAATCATAGCTCTCAACTGAGAACATTGGAAGTTTCTTAGAAGGCATGATGTCTGAGCCTTGTAAGATTTCAGCAAATAGATTTGTTCAGTAGACCACATGAGTCTTTAAGCAAATTAGATTATGGTCAACAAAGCAGGTGGTCAAGTTGAACCATTGCTCTGATACCACTTGTTGGTATCAGATCAGAGACGGGTTTTTAAAAAAATGGATCAGTTCAGGTGATCACTGAAATTAGTGATCTTTTGAACTCCCGCTCTGATACCACTTGTTGGTCCCGGTGCAAATGAGTCTTACACGTGTATGGGGGGGAATACAAGTGTTTAGTGAATTTTAAAACTTTTCTTCACTGAGGTCAGATGGGTCAGGTTGTCCTGATGATTTGGCCCTGAGAAGCACAGATCGCCTGAGTCAAAGTCTACCTGAGACAATGATCCTGAGCTGCTTTCAGAAGCCTCAGATAATCCCAACTGAGCCTGATTTTTTCAGAGATCCTGAGCTGCTTGGATCAGATAACTATCTTACTGAACCCTTAGTAGAGTGAGTTCAGTTTGGTAACTATCTGTTCTAGCTACTCAGATGTGCGGAATGGTTGGCCCTAAGTTTATACTCATTTTTAGCTTTGCTGAAAACCTTCCTTTTAATGAGACAGTAATTAAGGCTGTGATTCAGTTAGATGCAAGTTCAGTGGATTGATTCCAACTGAATATCAGTGAAAATATGCTTTCAGTTAAAGATATGCAACAGATAATCAATGCAGTACAGAAAGCAAACAACACAGCAAGTTATAGTGGTTCAGAGACTCAAGCTCCTACGTCCACTCTCTCTGACCCTTCAGAGAAATTCCTTAACCACTTCCTAAGGTTTTCTGACTACCTCACTGTAGTTTACTAACCTTTCTACTTTGAGCTTTCTGACTACCTCTGTAGTTTACTTACTCAAACACACACAAGCTTTCTGACTATCCAAGATAGTTTACTCACTTCTTCTCTAGAGTTTTCTGACTACCTCAATGTAGTTTACTAACTCTTTACAACTCCAACTCACCAACAATCACACTCAAACTACCTTACAAAGGGTTTGGGGTTTCTTGGTTGGTTTCCAACTAGGATGAGATATCCTTTACAATTAAGTACAATGCAAAAGCTAGGATATCTCTACTAAGCTTTGGATATATCTTATCAAAACTAGGCTTAGTGAATGAGCTCTCTTCAATGTAAAGCACTTGGGAAATTCTTGGGTTTTCGAGTGCTTCAACTTGCAATAATAAGTTTGAGCTCTTGAGTTGCTTACAAATTTCCCGTAACCTTCAATGTAGAGGGTCACTAGTATTTATAGGCAATCACCAAGGTCACTCTTGAAAAACTATCCGTTGGAAGAGATAGCTTCATGAGTTTCCTCTTATGGTGTGTGATGAACGGCTATATTTAGGGTTTGAAACTCCCTTGCATGTTTTAGGCAATATGCTTTTCATGCAGCCACTCACCACTTTTTGCAGTCTGGAACATAGTACTACTGACATGCTTCAGTGACCTGTCGCTTTCAGTGTCAGTACAGTACAGTGTTATCTTCCTCTGATTGGCTCTTGTCTTCAGTAAATGTAGACAAACATAACGACCCTTTTTGGTTAATATCTCTGAGTGATATAACCTTAACAACACTTAGTTTTAGTTCCTTTTGTTTGCATGAGAATGTCTTGGGCAATATCTATTTTTCTAAGTAATCGCGTTTTTCTCAGTATTGTATCCTTCAGATAGATATCTTTCAGTGCCTCGGAACATTCAGGTTATACTGAGCATTCAGTAGATTACTGAGTCTTCAGTAACTACTATGTCTTGATGTCGTCTTTGTCTTGATATCTTGATCTTACGAGTCTTCGAGTCTTACGAGTCTTGAGTCTTCTCGAGTCTTGATGTCTTCTAAGTCTTCAGTGTCTTTTGAGTCTTCTCGAGATATCTTGGTCTTGATATCTTGAGTCTTGATTTCTCGATTTCATATTGAGTCTTGATTTCTCGATTTCATCTTGAGTCTTGATTTCTCGATTTCATCTTTGAGACTTGATTTCTCGATTTCATCTTGAAACTTGATTTCTCGATTTTATACTAAAACTTCAGTTTCTCAGTTTCATACTGAAACTACAGAAACTTACTGAGTCTTCAGAATCTTCAGAATCTATCCTGATCTATATCTGCTGATTATACATGGTGCAGATAACATCCTGAATACTCTAAAACTGAATCCTAACTCAACTATCAAGATTATCCTGAACATGTCATACTCAGGGGTTTTGGGATCTAATCAAAATCTTCTTTATTAAATTCATCTCCCAACACCTATCAAACTGATTTGGGTAAGGTTTGTTTGGTTTCCAACTAGGTTGAGATTTTCCCTTACATTTGTTTAGCCTCAATGCTAAGGTTGGAAAAATCTCTCTAAGCTTATGATATGGCATTTTTGCTTAGATATAATGAAGAACACTCTTGGATAAATTTGGATATATAATTCTCTGTGTTCTTGAATGGAGATGCTTGAATATTTGGCTTTAATCTTCACTTTGCAGATCCTCCATTTTCTTCTTTTGAAGATAGTGCAATGTATTTATAGTGTGGATTTGAATATTACCGTTAGAGAGTAAATTCAAATCCATATTAATAGTCTTCCAGCTTTTCTTTGTCCTTTTGCACTGTTGTTTGCAGCTTTATGTCACATCCATATATGTGTTATTATCTTCTTATTGTCCAGCTGCTTTTGTGTGTCTAACGGATTTGATCGGCTTCGTCGATCTCTAGTATCTGCATTTTGTCTGCTGAAATACGTCTCTTTGAAATCTAGTCTGCAGATTTAGTCCGGTCCGGTCTGCGGGTTCAAGATCGATCTTTGATCGATCAAAGATATCAAGATCGCGTCGATTCAAAGATCAAGATCTTGATCGATTCAACATATCAAGATTGCATCGGTTCAAAGATCGATCTTGCATCGATTCAAAGATAGCAGATCCGATCTATTCAAGATGCAGATTTGATATCGACAAAGAATTCGAAAATTGCACGGATCGAAATCGCATGTACCAGATCCGTTATTCTGATTTCTTCTTCTTCTGATTTCTGATTTCTTCTTCTTAACTTGTTCTCTCGTTCCCCCTCAACTTGTTATATGTAGATTATCTTAAATAACACAAGTTGATAATGTTTTGGCATAATTAATCAAAACTAAAATATCCCAACAATAAGCAATCACAGTTCTTTTCTTTTGTAATTTGGATATTTCCACTTTGATGATGGAACCGTAAGATATGTATCTATTTTGAAAGCTAACATTGAAACCAAGGAGAAAATATGTGCATTGGATCAAAATCAATTTGTTGATTGCAATTTTTTCATGGGGATTGTGTCTTGTAGGCCCATAACTTAGGGGTGGGTGGCATTTTAAGGACAAGATGTTTTGATTGTGGCAAATGTAGGCGATTTTATTTTATTTTTTAGCGCAAAAATAAATAAATAAATGGCCTACATTTTCCACAATCAAAACATACTGTCCCTAAACTGCCACCCTATGGTTACAGGCCTACAAAAACATTTTCTCCTTATTTCATGTGATGAATTCTGTATTTGACTTGTTTAACGCATTTTTTGTTTCATTGTCTTCTTGTATAGGATGTCTCTGATGCCCAATGGAGAAATTTTAGGGAGAATTTACCGATTCTCTCTAGTGTGTTTATGATATTTTCATTGGTAGCCAATGGGCTTAAAAGAGCATTTTCTTTGAGAGCAAAGGGGATGTCTATCATCTGGACTCTGATTTCGTTGGTTTATTTGGTGTACCTACATGGAGCCAGGTAAATATACAAGGATACATTGCGATGATAAAATATTTTGTGCTTTCAGCTGTTGTATTATAACAATGTACTTCTTTGTCCTGCTTTGCAGCGTCATATTCATTATCGCTATTGCTTCAGCCAACTTTGTCCTTGTAAAGGTACGTTTTGATCAAGCTTTTGACGTTTCTTTTATAATTATAACTATATTCTCATATGTTGGGAGATGAATTTAATAAAGATATGATTTTGATTAGATCCCAAAACCCCTGAGTATGACATGTTTAGGATAATCTTGATAGTTGAGTCAGGATTCAGTTTTAGAGTATTCGTGATGTTATCTCGCAAAATGTATAGTCACAGATATAGATCAAAGTTAGATTCTCATAAAGTTCAAGACTCAAGAAGTTTCAAGAGGTCTCAAGAAGAAATCGAGAAACTCAAGACTCAAAGAAGAAATCGAGAAATCAAGACTCAAGAAGTTTCAAACTGAGATTTCAAGATGAAACCGAAGTTTCGAGGTCTCAAGATGAAATCGAGATATCAAGACTCAAGATGAAATCGAGATATCAAGACTCAAGATGAAACCGAGGAATCAAGACTCAAAGATGAAGACTCAATATAAGATGAAGACTCAAGATTTCAAGAAGTCTCGTAAGACGCCAAGACTCGAAGACCGTGAAAGACTCGTAAGACCTCAAGACTCGTAAGACTCAAGACACGTACATGTAAGACTAAAAGATCAAGATCAAGAATATCAAGGCACAAGAATTATCAAGACTTCGATAATATACTGAATGCTCAGTATAAACCTGAATGTTCCGAGGCACTGAAATTATCTATCTGAAGTATGCAATACTAAGAAGATCGCGATTCCTTAGAAAAATAGATATTTTCCAAGACATTCAAATACAGACAAAAGGAACTAAGACAAAGTGTTGTTAAGGTTATATCAACTCAGAGATTGTAACCAAAAGAGCCGTTGAGTTGTCTACCTTTAAACTGGAGAAAAAAGTCAAAAAGAGGAAGACAACACTGTACCATACTGACACTAACAGCGACAGGTCACTGAAAAGATGTCAGAAGTACTAAGTTCCAGACTGCAAAAAGTGAAGACCGGCTACATGAAAGGCTATTGCCTAAAACGTGTTAGGGAGTGTCAAACCCTAAATATAGCCATTTCTCACACACCATAAGAGGAAACTCATGAAGCTATCTCTCCAACGGATAGTTTTTTCAAGAGTGACCTTGGTGTATGCATATAAATACTTGTGACCTTCTACATTGAAAGGTTACGGGAAATTTGTAAGCAACTCAAGAGCTCAAACTTATTATTGCAAGTTGAAGCACTCGAAAACCCAAGAATTTCCCAAGTGCTTTAAATCGAAGAGAGCTCATTCCACTAAGCCTAGCTTGATAAGATATATCCAAAGCTTAGTCGAGATATCCTAGCCTTCGCATTGTTCTTTATTGTAAAGGATATCTCATCCTAGTTGGAAACCAACCAAGAAACCCCAAACCCTTTGTAAGGTAGTTTGAGTGTGATTGTTGGTGAGATTGGAGTTGTAAAGAGTGAGTAAACTACATTGAGGTAGTAAGAAAGCTCTAGAGAAGAAGTGAGTAATCTATCTTGGATGTATGTAAAGCTTGTGTGAGTTTTTGAGTTAGTAAACTACAGAGGTAGTCAGAAAGCTCAAAACTAGAAAGGTTAGTAAACTACAGAGGTAGTCAGAAAGCCTTAGGAAGTGTTTAGTGAATTTCTCTGAAGAGATCAGGGAGAGTGGAGGTAGGAGCTTGAGTCTCTGAACCACTATAAATTGCTGTGTTCTTTGCTTTCTGTTTTGCTTTGCTTAACTATTGCATATATTTTGAAAGCATAATTTCACTGATATTCAGTTGGAATCAATCCACTGAAGCTTCATCTGAATTGAATCACAACCTAATCACTATTCCATTAAAAGGAAGGTTTTCAGCAAAAGCTTAAAACGAGTATAAACTAAGGGCCAACTATTCTGCACATCTGAGTAGCTAGAAGAGATAGTTACCAAACTGAACTTACTCTTCTGAGGGTTCGATGAAGTTAGTTATCGATCCAAGCAACTTCGGGATCTCTGAAAACTTCGGGATCACTTGGGATTATCTCGAGGTATCCGAAAGCGTTCCAGATCACCGTCTCGATAGACTTTGACTCAGAAAGCGATTTGTGCTTCTCGGGACCAAATCATCGACATCCCCGACTCAAGTGACCTCGGTAAAAGAAAAGTTTTAAAAATCAATTGAACACGTGTATTCCCCATACACGCAAGACTCGTTGCACCGACCAACAAGTGGTATCGAGTGGGAGTTCAAAAGATCACTTATTTCGTAAGTGATCACCGGATCGATCCATTTTTTTAAAACCCGTCTCTGATTTGATACAAATAAGTGGTATCAGAGCAGTGGTTCAACTTGACCACCTGCTTTGTTGACCAAAGTTTTATTTGCTAAAATACTTGTGGTCTATCCAATGATCTTATTTGGTTTAACTCTTAAAAGACTCGGATAAAATGTCTTCTAAGAAACTTCCCATGTTCTCGATGAGAACTATGATTTATGGAGATCGAGAATGCAGAGGCTCACCGTATTCTAAACATGAACGTATGTGGAGAGTGGTCTCTGAAGGGCCATTCCAATTTCTTCGTGGTGAATCCCAGAGGAATGTAAAATGAGAGAAATGATCCTAGAAAGCAGAATTTCCTAAGTCCGATGACCAACCTAATCTCGAGGAGAGAAAGTTAGTCAATCTAGACTATATTGCTAAAGACACACTATACAGTACAATTGATGATGGTGTGATGGGAATGATTTCTCATTGCAATACTTCAAAAGAAATATGGGATACATTAGCTATAATGTGCCAAGGCACAGATCATATCAAGGAAAACAAACTTTCAGTTGCAATTGGAAAGTTTGATAGTTTTGAAATGGAAGAAGGTGAATCAATTGACAAATTGGAAGTCGATTCACTAAAGATTATGAATGATCTAAATGCACTTGGAAAGAAATATCCACGAGAGAGAAGTTGCATTGAAAATTCTTAGAGGTCTTTCTAAGAAGTGAGATATACATGCAGTGGTGATTGAAAACACCAAAAACATTAATTAAATGCCATATCAACAAGTCTTCTCTGAGCTGAAGGCCTATGAGTTCGTAATTGATAAGAAATCTAAAAAGGCTGACAGCAAAGATGATTCATCATCTAGTAAGAATGTGGCTTTTAAAGCCAAGGATAAAACCTGTAAAACTAGAGAGTCTGAGAACTCCTTTGCTAAAAATCGGGATGAGCTTGAGGATAAGCTAAAGACCGATGGCAAGGAGGTTTGAAAGACTTAATAGTCGATATGGAAAATACAAAAACTATTACAGGAATCACAGGTACCAGAAGAAACCTGAGGACAGATCAACTGAGAAGAAGAAGGACCTGAAAGCTGAGGGATCTTCATCCAAAAGGAAGGACTCCAAGTCCAAAGAAAAAAAGTGATCGATGATGATGCCAACAGATGCTACAATTGCTAAAAAGAAAGGTCACTTCCAAAGATGATTGTCCCGACCGAAAAGCTAAGGAGAGAAGAGAAAGACAGGCAAAAAGAGACAAGAAGTTCTCTAGCAAAAAGGTCATGGTTGCAGAAGAAGAACATTCTGAGGAAGGATCTAGTTCTTCAGATGAAATATTCTCAGACAGTGAAAGTGATGACATTTGCCTGATGGCTATTGAGGAGGTAAACTCTTCTTTTCTCTCGTTGTTGCTCCTACACTAGCACAAGAGTTGTCAAGTTCAACCGTAAAACAAATCAATTTGACCTGATGGATTCTTTTGAGAGTCCGATGAAGGACTATGTCAAGCTTTTACAAGAATCGCTAAATGAAACTCAAGAGCGTAATAAGGAACTCAAGGTCAAAATCTTAAGTGGAAAGACTCTAGCAATATCAAATCACTTCTCAATTAATGGGAGCTACTTGATGAACCGGATTTTACGAAAGTACAACTCTCAGAGAAAGAGAAGTTGATAGTGACCCTAACTGAAAAGCTAGAGAAATCCACTGAAGAGATTCAGCTGATCATAACTAAGTTCAATGACCTCTCTGAGAAGCATGAAACTCTACAGAATTGTGAGGATAGTGCACAGAAGAAGTTAACTCTATTGAATATTGCATCTAAAGTAATAGATGAAATTCAGAGTTACCAGAGATCTGTCACTATAAAATCTGGATTGGGATACATTCCAGGGGAACCTCACAAGGTCATCTCAATCTTTGCATCAAGTAGCAAACAGACAATCTTTGTTAAATCAGTGGCACCTACACTTCAAACTGAAGAAATGCCCAAGATGTTAGACAAGGGAAAATGACCTATGGTTTCAGTAAAACTAAATGATCAGGTAAGAAAGCCCAAACCTCAGGTGAAGGCTAGAAAACCTGAGCACTCAGTTGGAAAATTTCAGGCAAGTACTTCAAGCCTCAGCTAAGAATGCAAACCTCGAAAGGATCTCAGACCAACCATCGGAGGAATCTTCGAAGAGAAACACTCAAAGCAGAGACATTCTCAATCAAGAGACCAAGTCCTCGAAGATAATTGAAGACCCAAATTTCAAGACAGTAACCTGAACCCCCACTTGCCTAAGGGTAAAGGTTACCCGAACCCCGAGTCAACAAAGATTCGGACCATCAACCTTGCATGAAGCCAAAGCAAATGAACAAAAGGCTTGAACCAAAGAAAAACTCTAAGGCTCATGTTCATGCTAAGGCTAGCACTCATACATACCGAAAAACCGCTAAGGCACCCAGAGTAGTAAATGTGTATGTTGATGTTTATGGAAGACGATCGGCCCACTCTAAAGTGATTAGAGTTGTCGAGCAGATTTGGATTCCGAAGGTACAAATTAACCTTGTAGGACCCTACACAAATTGGGTACCTAAGAATTGATTTGTTTTTCGGGAGAAAAAAACAAAGGCACCGAAATGATTGAAGATCACATAAAGACCGATGAGTAGAGATGAAAAAAGCCCCTCGATGTATGGTATCTTGACAGTGGATGCTCAAGACATATGACAGGATTCAAGAAGATACTCAGTGACTATGTTGAACAAAGAGGCCCTCATATCACTTTTGGAGATAACTCCAAGGGACAGAATGAAGGATATGGAACTTTGGAAATCGATTCAGTTCATATCCATGGTATTTCATATGTATCTGGATTGAAGCATAACTTGCTTTCAATAAGCCAATTCTGTGATAAGGGTTTTAATGTTGAGTTCTCTAAGAACTTATGTTATGTGAAAGATGATATCTCACAGAAAATATTACTGACTGGTACTAGAAAAGGAAATGTGTATCTTGTTGATTGGAGTTCAACTCCTAAAGATACATGTTTGGTTACAAAAAGTTCCACAGATACCAGTTGGTTATGACATAAAAGAATGAATCACCTGAATTTCAAAACCCTGAATAAGCTTGCAAGATTAGCTCTTGTGAGAGGGTTGTCTAATGAAGTGTTCAGTAAGGAACATATTTGTGATGCGTGCCAAAAAGGAAAACAAATTAGAGCATCATTTAAAAGCAAAGTAGATGTTTCTACTGAAAGAATACTTCAGTTGTTGCATATGGATCTTTTTGGTCCAATAACACCAAAGAGCACACTAATGGCGGAAATACACACTAGTAGTAGTTGATGACTACTCAAGATATACTTGGGTCATATTCTTACTTTCGAAGAAAGAGACTTCGAATAAAAAAATGCTCGAAATTCTTGAAAAGGCTCGAAGATTGAGAAAAATCTGAATGTGGTCAAAATCAGATCTGACAAAGGAACTGAATTTATAAATCATATTATATCTGATTATTGTGCAGCAAATGGAATTACTCATGAAACATCAGCTGCAAGGACCCCTCAAAAAAATGGTGTTGCTGAAAGAAGGAACAGGACTCTGAAAGAAGCTTGAAGGACAATGATAGTTTGTCGATATTCCTAAAAGGTTTTTGAAATTTGTCGTCAACACTGCATGCTATTCATAGAACAGATCCATGATGACTAAGAGTCAAGGAAAAACACCTTATGAGCTTTGGAATGAAAGGAAGCCTCTTGTTTCTTTCTTTCGTGTGTTTGGTTGCAAATGTTTCATACACAATAATGGTAAAGATCAGTTGAAAACATTTGATAGTAAAGCAGATAAAGGAATATTCTTAGGATATTCTGAAGTTAGTAAAGCTTTCAGATTTTACAACTGTAGGACTCTTATTGTGGAGGAAACACCTCATGTTGTTTTTGATGAATCTACTTGTGTTCGGAAAGAAACAGAACATGATGCAAAAAGAACCCGACCAAGAGAATCACCGGACTAAGCCCGAAAAAGAATGACAAATCATCCAATCGAACTCGAAAAGAAGAAGTCACCACCATCCATGATTGGAGTGACTCGGACTCGAATAAAGAAGTTCGAGGATGGAACTCGAGGATGGTGAGACTCGGGATGGAAAGTCTTCATCAAGGAAAACCAACACACTGGAAGGTGACCAATCTGAACAGACACCGCCTTCGGACTTCGGTATGTGATGCCAATGAAGATGTGGTCACAAATGAGGCAAATTCTCAATCTATCAACCAAAGGGGGAACAAATGTCTCGACAATGTTCAATGGAATTTCCCCGAGGAAGATGATTCCCTTTCTCCTTTTCTCATTGTTCCCGAAGTTTCTTCAATTAATCGAACCTAACATTTTAAATGTTGAGGATACTATTGAAGGGGGAACATCTAGAAGAAGATGGTTAGATAGTCATCCTACAAGTCGATTGTGGGTGATCTAACCAAGGTGTCAAAACAAGAAGGTTCCATGGTGAGAGTGCACTATTATTCTGCTTCTTCCTATCGGAGAAAGAGCCTCTTTGAGATTGATGAAGCTCTACAAGATTCTCATTGGATTCTTTGCTATGCAAGATGAAATTTGAATCAATTCTCAAGGAATGAAGTATGGGAGCTAGTAGATAGACTGAAAGGCACAATGTCATTGGAACCAAGTGGGTTTTTAAGAATAAAAGAGATGAAAATAACAACATTGTAAGAAACAAGGCAAGACTAGTTGCACAAGGTTATTCCCAAGAAGAAGGCTTGGATTATGATGAAACCTTTGCACATGTTGCAAGACTAGAAGCCATCAGATTGTTTCTTGCATATGCTGCCCACATGAAGTTCACAGTCTATCAAATGGATGTGAAAAGTGCATTTCTGAACGGTGTGCTTAAAGAAGAGGTTTTATGTAGAACAACCTCCCGGTTTCAAAACAGAATGACCAAGTTTACAGTGCTCGTAAAAAGCCTTGTATGGTCTTAAGCAAGCACCCAGAGCATGGTATGATACTCTTTCTCAGTTTCTTACTGACCATGGTTTTGTCAAAGGAACTGTTGATAGAACTCTGTTCAGGATAGAAGATGGGGAAGATATCTTACTGGTTCAGATATATGTTAATGACATCATTTTTGGATCTCCAAACCATCAGCTGTGTGAAAATTTTTCAACACTGATGAAAGGCAAGTTTGAGATGTCAATGATGGGAGAGATGAATTTCTTCCTAGGTCTTCAAGTGAAACAATCAAAGGAAGGAATCTTCATCAACTAGGCAAAGTACACCAGAGATCTGATTGCCAAGTATGGTGTACGCTGACTGCAATGCGCTTAGAATTCCCATGAATACTAACTACAAGATGGATCCTGATTCTCAAGGCAAATCGGTTAAGTCATCTTCGATTATAGAGGAATCATTGGATCATTACTCTATCTCACAAAAACAAGTAGGCGGATATAACATTTCTTTGTTGGGATATGTTCAAGATACCAAGCTAATCCTAAGGCTAGTCACATGGAGGCTGCCAAAAAGATACTGAAGTATCTTAAAGGCACAGTGAATAGAGGATTATGGTATCCAGCTGATGATAACCTTGAATTAACTGGTTACTCGATCTTTGATTATGGAGGTCTGAGGATTGACAGAAGTCCACTACAGAACTTGTCAATTTCTTGGAAGTAAGGTGATATCTTGGTTTTCGAAGAAATGCAGGACCTCGAGTAACCAAAGATCATCGAAGTTTGAATACATGGCTGCAGAAGAAGTCTGGCAGGCTCGATTCTTTGCTCGCATAATAATTAAGGGATTATAAAGTTGTAGCCAATGAAGTACCAATATTTTGTGACAATAATAGTGTTATTGCTATTTCACAAAATCCGGTATTGCACACCAGATGCAAGCATGTGGATATCAGACATCACTTCATCAGAGATCATGTCGAGAAAAAGGACATCGGGATGGAGAAAATTCATACCGATAGCAGAGAGTCGATATCTTGACTAAACCTTTGGGTCAATCAAGATTTCGTGAACTGCCAATTGAATTAGGGATGTTGGATCCAGTGTATAGAGTAAAATCAAAAATTGAAGATTTTCAGATGCATGAAGTTTTTCTCGAAATTCTACTTGAAACTCGGGATAAAATCGAAATACTGAATCGAGTCTCGTGAAACTCAGATTTTCTCAAGGTCAAGATTTCGAGAGCATCTTGAACCCATTCAAGACTTCGAAGATCGGTGACATTTTATCAAAGTCAATACTCAGTAAGACTGATAGAGGGAAATTAGTCTGAAGAAGTAATGACTCATGTGACTCATTTATTGCTTAAGTGAAACTCATAAATCATTCGCAATAAATACAAAACACCTGAGGAATGTTTTGGGCGGGATCTTTGAAATTCCGAAGAAGGTCAACAGTCATTAAATGCTCTGTTACATTTATCCACCAATGAGGTTAAAATGGCGGCTTACTTTTCGGAGATCGACCTTTCATATACCCGATTAATCGTAGATTAATCTTAACCGTTGTTTTTCACCTAACCGATACGACTACCCACGATCTCGAGCTATATATTACTTTGAAAGTCGTTCAAGCCAAATTTTATTAAACCCTTCATTCCCAAATTCCTCTGGAAAACAAAATCCTTTTTTTTTACCCAGAAAAGCTTCATCGCTCAAAACCCTAAATCTTCAAATCTCAAATGGCTCCTACCATATTCAAAAAATTAGCCGACACTAATAAGCCATGGTATGAGTACGTGGTTTCTTTAGAGAGTACCACAAATGCCAAGCACGAAGAAGAGGCGCTCCATTTAATCCGATTGGCGAAACTGACGAACCTCGTCGCGAATCAACCGGAGGTGGAGTATGCTCGCGAGGTAATAGAGTTTGTCGCTAATTTGGAAATAAATGAGGATGATTGTATAGAGTCCAAGATTTCTATTTCTCATCTTGAACAATCGATGAAGTATGTGGATTTTGTTCGAGAGCTCTATATTGTCCCTAAGAACTTAAACGACGTATTTGAGTTGTGCGATAGGGGAGATGATCCCTCATTGTATATGTTGGGATGGGAGCAAGAGTATCTTTATGGGATTACTGAGAATCCTATTAAGTTTGAGGTAACTCTACATAAGCGGCATCTAAAGCCGAAGTACAGAGTGTTGATGGATATTGTGGGAAAGTGCATCATGAGTCGATCTGGAAGCTTCGAGCAGATCAGCACTCCCAAACTCCGACTGATGGCGGCGATTGAGGACTCACCCACCAAGGATTTCAACTAGTTGAAATATTTGATCAAGGTGGTTAGTGAGCAAGCCAAGGTCATAAAAAGGGAGGATGGGGCAATATCGATCAAAGGCAGGATCCTCCATGCCACCAAAATAGCTTTTATTTTGGAAATGTGCCGAGAGGAGGAGGATATTTTTGCCAACTCTACTCCATTCCCCAAGTCCAAAATAATGTTCAAGCCCATTGCTGCAAAGAGGACGATCAAGGGAAAGAAAGAGAAGAAAATGGAATCACCAGTTGCGGCTGCTGCTGAAGAAAGCCAACAAACCAGGGGGAAGGTTTTGTTGGATGCCAAGAAGGAGCAGGGTGAGAAATTGAAGAAGCAGAAAACCCTTGCTCAAAAGCGCAAAAGGATGGTGGTTCTCACTGATGATGATGAGGAAAGTGAGACTGAGGAGATTCAGCCTGAGAGCCAAACTGCTCAGAGATCGCCTTTACTTGTATTGGCTCAGGCTATCTCAAAGGCACAGGATCAAACTGAGGAGCAAGTCTTCTCTGAGGTTCTTGAGACGCCGCTAGGATTACGATAAGTTCTCTCAAGAAATCTTCCAAGGACCTCAGACCTCAGAGAAAGTATAGATTCCTGCTGAGGAAGCACCGCCGCACCTCGAAAAATGTTCGATTCCTCCGAGGAAGTGCCCTCCGTTCTCGAGCAAACTATTTTTCCCATCGAGGAGGTGCCACTCGCACCTCGTAACCAAGTCGATTCAAACCGAGGAGCTGCCTGCCCAAACCTCAGAGTTTGCTAAGCCTCAGGAGCCGATGAATTTTGATGAGCTCCTGAATGAGCTGTTAGTCGATCCTTCAGCAGAGTATCCAATCAACACGAGCCCGATGCTCAAGAAAGGTGAAGTTTGAAGAGACCGAATGGCGGCGAAGCAAGGAATCGGTTCATCCTTGACCGCTACCTTGAACTTAGCTCATTCCCTGACCTCCAAGACATCTTCTTCAGATTGAAGTCAACGATCTACATCCTCAACCAGACTCTTCCGAAAATGCTCAACATTGCTTCATTCAGAGGCGAAGACTGGTGGAACGAGGAGATAACTTTTCTCACCGAATTCTCGAGATTCGGAAAAACCAAGCTTCGTGGATGAAAATCTCGACTTTGATGAGCTTATGAAGAGGGAAGGTTCTTTGAGAGGATTCTTTGAAGTTGGTGCCCCGAGCTCCAAAGACAAATCTCAGGATGGGGACCAACAAGGGGATGATGAGAGTCAATCTCAGAAGGAGAAAGACTCAATCGATCTTTGATCAGTCGCTATCGAACATCCTCGATCGGGTTAGCCTTCGTAACTTTTGGCACTATTGATAATTATGCCAGATTACCGGGGTTCCTACCTTTAAATGTAATGTCGATATACGCAGACTGAGGCTCAGGTGGACACCCAAGCTCAGGGTGAATCCCAGACTCAGATTGAGTCTGAAGCCCCAGTTCAAACTAAAGCTCAGGTTCAGACTGAGACTTAGGATGAAACAAAACAAACTCGGGAGGCACCTGTGCCGATCGATATGCTCCTGAGATTGATCTCACCCCACTGATGGTAAAGCTGGAGAAGGTTGAGCCGATCCTGACCAAAGTTGCTCAGATCGAGGAGGTTTTGGCCAACCAATCTCAGAAGATTGAAGGATTGAGTACTTCTTCAGAACTGGTGCTACTTCAGGATACTCTGACAGACAAGCTGACCTCCATGGAAGGAAAATTAGAAGCAAAGATGGAAGGGGTCAAAGCCGAAGCTTAATCTGGTGAAGCGTAAGCATCGGGAGCGCACTTCGGTTCTAGAAGCAAAGTTGGTTGAGAAGAATGAGATGCTAGTGAAGAACGTTGTTGAGGAAATGAGCTCAATGCTCGTGACCAAGATGACAGACATGTTCAAAGAAGCTCTCTCAAGCCAATTTGCTCATCTGTCTGAAAAATTCTCTGTGGCGAAGAACCACCTCAGAAGGCTCGAGGAGGAGCAAGATCAGATGGCAGGGGAGGTGCGGAGTGTCAGTAAAGAACAATACCATATGGACACAGCACTCTCCAGGCTTCTGCCAGAGTATGGTTCCAAGAAGGGGGAAAGACCTAGAGCTGATCTCAGGGTTTTATTGGAACATACTCTGAAGGGCAAGGTTGTAAAAAATGCTGAAAAGAAGATCATTGTCGAAGCCATGAAGGAGATAGAATCCACTGAGAAGCTTAAGTTCAATGAGGTGGAGAAGCCAGTCTACACTCAGGTTTCAGAGGAAACAATGCAGGAAGTTGTTGTAGAGAAACTGAGTGGTAGAGGAAGGATTGGTACAAGCCTAGCTGGTGCTGAAATGCCCATCAAGAGAAAGGCTATGGCGATGGAAGAGCCTGAGGGCAAAAGAGCAAAGGCTTCTAAGCCAATTCAGAGGAAATTGATGCTGGATATTGAAGAATCTGAGGTTGAGCCTAAGAAGAAGGTCTTCAATACCAGAAGCGCTCTGAAAACACTCCAGATTGAACAAGCGAAGAAAACTGCTGCTTCTGTTTCTGGTGTACCAGTGATCAGAAAGAAGGTAGAAGAAGAGCAGAAAAGAAGGAGTGGGTTCAAAAAGTTCACAAGCAAGAGGAGAGGGAACACAAAAGCACAGAAATGGCCGCATGTTGATAAATGGATGCCATTCCATCTCAACGATGCGTGGGAAGAAATTACGAGAACCTTCTGGTTCTACTATGATGTGCTCAGAGAATGGAGAGGGGAGAGCTCAGATCCGAATGAGGCTTTCATCGACTATCTCCTGACCTTCTATCCAAAATACCTTCAAGGATGGATAAATCTTGCGGATGAAGGAAAGGTGCAGATAACCCCGCGTCCATCCATCGTGTACCCTCCTCCCAGGCTAGAGAATGGCTGTGTAAATGAGAAAGCCATTGCTCAAGAAATATCTCAGTACGCCATTCAGTTGGGTCTGACAGGGAACAATCCTGATATCATTAAAGAAAGAGATGCACTGAAAAAAAGGTATTACGGAATGTTCGACCTTGAAGTCCCTGCTGATGAGGTGGAAGAAGAGCAGAACTGAAGAGCCGAACTGAATAGCCGAACTAAAGAGCCGAACTGAAGAGCAAATGAAGACTCAGAAGATGAAGACTCAGAAGATTCTTGTAATCTTTTTTTTTTTTTTTTGTTTTTGATTTTGTTCAGATAAGATTCATTGTAACTTGTAACAGTCTACCTATCATCAATGAAAACTTATCATTTATGCTCAAAAGATAATATCTCATTATCTTATTTACATGTCTTTTAATTTTGATATGCCTGAATGATTGTCTCTGAATTAGTTGTTGGGAAATTAAGTATTTGGTGATGAATCCTTTGAGAGATTCTTTACTGAAGAAATTGTTGGGAGATTAATTGTTGAGAGACTCATTATTTGTGGGGGAAATTGTTGGAAAAGTCTCTGTTGGAGATAAAACCAATCTTGTAATAGGATAAACTGAAACCTGAGTATAGGTTAAGTATGTGTGTAACAAGATAGGTTTTGGCATCATCAAAAAGGGGGAAATTGTTGGGAGATGAATTTAATAAAGATATGATTTTGATTAGATCCCAAAACCCCTGAGTATGACATGTTTAGGATAATCTTGATAGTTGAGTCAGGATTCAGTTTTAGAGTATTCGGATGTTATCTCGCAAAATGTATAGTCACAGACATAGATCAAAGATTCGCAAAGTTCAAGACTCAAGAAGTTTCAAGAAACTGAGTTTCAAAGATGAAACCGGTTTCGAGGTCTCAAGAAGAAATCGAGAAATCAAGACTCAAGCAGAAACCGAGGTATCAAGACTCAAGAAGTTTCAAGAAACCGAAGTTTCAAGATGAAATCAAGTTTCGAGGTCTCAAGATGAAATCGAGATATCAAGACTCAAGATGAAATCGAGATATCAAGACTCAAGCAGGAAACCGGCGAATCAAGACTCAAAGATGAAGACTCAAGATAATAACCAAGATTTCAGAAAGTCTCGTAAGACGTCAAGACTCAAGACCTCAAGACTCGAAGACCTCAAGACTCAAGACTCAAGACACAAGATGTAAGACTAAAAGATCAAGATCAAGAATATCAAGGCACAAAGAATTATCAAGACTCAAGAATATATCAATGCTCAAAGATAAACCTGAATGTTCCGAGGCACTGAAATTATCTATCTGAAGTATGCAATACTGAGAAGATCGCGATTCCTTAGAAAAATAGATATTTGCCAAGACATTCAAATACAGACAAAAGGAACTAAGACAAAGTGTTGTTAAGGTTATATCAACTCAGAGATTGTAACCAAAAGAGCCGTTGAGTTGTCTACCTTTAAACCGAGACAAAAAGTCAAAAAGAGGAAGACAAAGATTGTACCATATCGACAATCGACAAATGACAGTCACCAAAAAGATGTCAGAAGTACTAAGTTCCAGACTGCAAAAAGTGAAGACCGGCTACATGAAAGGTTATTGCCTAAAACGTGTTAGGGAGTGTCAAACCCTAAATATAGCCGTTTCTCACACACCATAAGAGGAAACTCACGAAGTTATCTCTCCAACGGATAGTTTTTTCAAGAGTGACCTTGGTGTATGCCTATAAATACTTGTGACCTTCTACATTGAAAGGTTACGGGAAATTTGTAAGCAACTCAAGAGCTCAAACTTATTATTGCAAGTTGAAGCACTCGAAAACCCAAGAATTTCCCAAGTGCTTTAAATCGAAGAGAGCTCATTCCACTAAGCCTAGCTTGATAAGATATATCCAAAGCTTAGTCGAGATATCCTAGCCTTCGCATTGTTCTTTATTGTAAAGGATATCTCATCCTAGTTGGAAACCAACCAAGAAACCCCAAACCCTTTGTAAGGTAGTTTGAGTGTGATTGTTGGTGAGATTGGAGTTGTAAAGAGTGAGTAAACTACATTGAGGTAGTCAGAAAGCTCTAGAGAAGAAGTGAGTAATCTATCTTGGATAGACAGAAAGCTTGTGTGAGTTTTTGAGTTAGTAAACTACAGAGGTAGTCAGAAAGCTCAAAACTAGAAAGGTTAGTAAACTACAGAGGTAGTCAGAAAGCCTTAGGAAGTGTTTAGTGAATTTCTCTGAAGAGATCAGGGAGAGTGGACGTAGGAGCTTGAGTCTCTGAACCACTATAAATTGTTGTGTTCTTTGCTTTCTGTTTTGCTTTGCTTAACTGTTGCATATATTTTGAAAGCATATTTTCACTGATATTCAGTTGGAATCAATCCACTGAAGCTGCATCTGAATTGAATCACAGCCTAATCACTATTCCATTAAAAGGAAGGTTTTCAGCAAAAGCTTAAAACGAGTATAAACTAAGGGCCAACCATTCCGCACATCTGAGTAGCTAGAACAGATAGTTACCAAACTGAACTTACTCTTCTGAGGGTTCAGTAAGTTAGTTATCTGATCCAAGCAACTCAGGATCTCTGAAAACTCAAGATCACTTGGGATTATCTGAGGTATCTGAAAGCAGCTCAGGATCACTGTCTTAGATAGACTTTGACGCATAGCGATTTGTGCTTCTCAGGACCAAATCATCAGGACATCCTGACCCAAGCTGACCTCAGTAAAAGAAAAGTTTTAAAAATCACTGAACACGTGTATTCCCCCCCATACACGTGTAAGACTCGTTTGCACCGGGACCAACATCATATAAAATCGATTTGCATATATGCCAAAAGCATTGATTTCCTTAATGGTGTTTGTTGAATAGTTAAATTTTTAAAAATGATCAGTTTGCTATTAATCTGGTTGCCAAAGTACCAAATTATTTAAAAGGATTTGCTGAGTTTTCAGTTAATTTTTAGGAGAAATTTTTGCTTAGTCATCACTGAACCTCATGGCTGTGTTCTGTTCAATTCTTTGAGCCTCATCATTTTGTGAACTTCAAGTTGAAGGTCTTAGCAAATCCTTCATGTTTAATAAAGGGTTAATTGGAAAATAAATCACGATCTTTGCACTTTTTTTCAATTACAACATACATTTTTAGAATTTGCAATTAGTTATGTGACCTTTCAAATTTTTGCAATTTATCTCATGACTATTTCAAGCAAGTCCCGCTGACGTAACAGGGTGTGAAATTGCAAAAAAAAAAAAAAAAAAGCTTGTGATTAAATTGAAACAATAACAAAAGACCGTGAATTAATTTGCAATATTTTTTAAGATTTACTGGCTGCCACGTCAATATAAGTTGCTGGAAATTTGACATATGATATAATTGCAAGATTTAAAATGTTTGTGTATCGAATTGTGAAATGTGAATATTAAGAACATATGTTGTAATTGAAACTTGATAAGTTTGTGATATTTATACAAATAATCCCTTAATTAAAATAGAGCTTCTAATACTTTCATGTTCACCAGATATTTACTGATGCAGATATTTGGAAGGACAAAATACTTCTCATTTGTGCTCTGGATTTTGAACCTATCATTTCTTTTATGTAACCGTATCTATGAAGGATATTGATTCTCCAGTTTTGGGTAAGGTATGTTTGGCTGATATATCTCTGATCTTATTATATTTGTTATTTGGCTTTCAAGTGCTTATACTCATAAATGTTGTTCTGTTTATCTTGGTGTAGAGAACGCTGGGCTTATTTGAATAACTTCCGCGGAACCTTCAGATGGCACATCTGCTTCAATTTTGGTATTATCATGTTCTTGTGAATATTATGTGATTGTTGATGTATATATTCCCCTATTTTAACTCTTAATGCTACTTTGCTACTGATGACTTGATGTCAGTCTATCCATAAAATAGGTAGTTCCCATTTTCTTTTGGGTGTATGATCAATGATGTCGCTCAAGGTGTTAACTAAAAGAGTTTTTCGAATTGTATGGAATGTAAAAGTTCTTAACCATTCTGAAAGAAAAAGGCTAAATAAATAATGAATCACAGAATGCAAGTGTTCTATTCAGTACTTTTTCAGCAATTCCATGGCTATTAAAACCACCTTTTATTTAGAGTAAACTTATGCATTTGTGTTTAACTGAAATCCTGTGTTCATATATTAAAAATTATTAGTACGAGTGTGAAGTCATATTAGATGTCTTCTTAAGTTCATATTTGCCATTATTTTTCATGAATTTTAGAGTAGCTATAATAGCAACATTATTAAGATTCAATTCCAATGATTAATATGTTCAATTGGACAAGATAGAGCTTCATTAATGTTTACACTGCATAAAGTTGACTTCAAATTTACATGCATTTTCTTTGGTCCTCTTATAGTCCCTTACTTTGCAATGACAATGAGACTTTTTTCTGTATTTATTTTTAAAAACTTTTCTTGCAGTTGTTTTGAGTATGATAAGCTTTGGTCTTGATTACCATTGGATTGACCAAAATAATCGTTTTGATCAAAAGGTATGATTTGCATTATCATTTTTCTTATATCGGCCTTCAGTGGATTTCTCAAGTACTGATGGAGTGGCTAAGATTTTTATATTTGCATTCAGTTATTTAGGTTCACCTAAATCACATATAATTCTCATGTGGGAAATGCTTCGTAGATGATTCTTGAACCAAAAGAACTCATCGTTGATATTTAAATGGACCTTCTACTTTTATATTATTTTGTTATAGTATTTCAATATTTTATAGTATAATAGATTATATGTTGTAACCTGAAAATACACTGTGAATCATGAAAATACACTGGGGAACTGTATATTTCACATTCGTGTATTTATATGCACAATATGTATTGGAGAAGATATTGCCGCATATGATACTTAAAGAAAGTATTGTTTGGCTGTTTCACTTGACCACTATTTTTATGTTAAAATATCAAAAAATAAATGCAAATAATCTCAGGAAAAAAACTAAAATGGATGGTTGAAAATAGAGTTGAAATAAAACAAATCGACCAGATAAACTAATGGCTAGAAATATAACTTAAATGGTTATTTGTTGTTTGTTATTTTGTTTATGATAGAAGCATATTCAGCGTTGTGACCATTGTTCAACAGGCAAGACATGCTACCTGCTCTTTCAGGTCAGCTCTTGTTTTCCACGATAATATAATGGTTTGCAACATTTAGGCAATGTTTGTTTTGGGTTTATAGTGGTTTTTGAAAACCAGTTTTTGAAATCTAGGAGATCTTGAAATCCTAATAAATAGTAAGGTTTGTGTTTGTTTTGGGATTTTAAGTATGGTGGAATTTAACTTTATGTCAAATGAATGTGTATGAGTGAATGATGTTTTAATTTTATATTGGGTGTGATTGTAATGATTGAATGATGCGAGTTATGATTTAAATATATTAAAGTATAAGGAGAGAGAATTGAATGTATTGGAAATTGTGATAGTAGGTTTATAGGTGTTGTAGCGGTGGTTTTATATAACCAGATTTCAAATTCTCGAAGTAGAACCGGATTTAGATTTGCAAATCCTTAAACCGATTTTTAAAATCCAAAATAAACATTGTCTTAGGTAACTCAAATATCTCCATATGCTGACGTTTGAGTCCCCTTTTTATCAACTCTGTTTGATACTTCTCAGGAGAGAAGGGTCACAAGTGACAAGTTCTCATTTCCAATATGCTTGTGCTATTTGGTGTATGCACCTCTCTACATTGCTGGACCTATCATTAGCTTCAATGCATTTGCTTCGCAGGTTTGTTATGCTTTTCACTATATTTGGTGCACTTGAGGGTTTTTAACATGATATGATCAGACTTGTTTAGTAAAAATAAAACTAAATGTTGTATTTATTGTGTTTATGATATCTATATGTTATGTGACAATAGGACTTTTCATGTGACTGTCAATTATACTTATCAAAGAATGAAATTGAATACATCTGTCAAATACCGAAATCCTTTTAAATGTATAAGATTTACAATTTACAATTTACAAAGTACTTCTTTTTGTACCCTTTCTTAGTTAGGGGGTGTTTGTTTCTGGATTTCATTGGATTTGAAATCCAGTAGGTGGATTTGTTGAATAGTAAAAGGTGTATTTGGATTTTGTATATGTTTGGGAGTGTAGATTTTGTAGAATTTGATGTGATAGGATTTTGAAAATATAGGTGATAGATTATTGATTGTGTATTTTAAATTGTGTGTAAAGTAGGGGTGAGAGAGTGTTGAGTTGGGTAGATAATAATAATTAAAAAGTGGGAGATAGATGATTGATAGTGTATTGGAAATTGTTTGAAGAAAGGTAAAACAGGTGAATATAGGATTTGAAATCTTATTTCGTAATCCGGTTTGACAAACAAGGATAGGGATTTGAAAAAATATGTGGGGTTGGGGGCCATAGACAAACGCCCCTTTGATGTATATCTCATATTTAATATTATGAAACTGACTATGCATGTTTCTCCGGAAAAACTATTGTAATGATTTCTTTAAAAGGGATTGTAAATATGACTTATCATGTTTTGTGGCAGTTGGATTCTCCCCAGAACATAAACTCATCTCGAGAAGTAGCTTGGTATGGATTCCGTTGGATTTTTTGTCTTTTCTTGATGGAATTGATGACACATTTCTTTTACTATAATGTGTTTGTCATTAGGTGAGTGGCTTACAAATTAATGGCTATATATGACATTCAATTTTTTGTCTTTATGTTTTGACTTAAGTTATTGTTTGTAGTGGTTTGTGGAAACAGATGTCTCCCATGGATATTTTTATCATTGGATATGGTGTAAGTTCTGATCTTAATATTGTCAAGTTCTCCTTTAAACTAGCTTAACAATTCTGTATTTGTGAATGTTTTCCTTTTAAGCGTAGTCTAGTTGTTGAAATTAGTCCCTTTGCGTACAAAATGTGGACAAACATTAATTGTCTAACAAATTTTTCATAAGAGAGCAAATCTCTTTTGTTTGCTTACCACCTAATTCAATTTGAATAAGAAACCCATAAAAAATGCATCTTTCAACACACTTGAGCGACATCGATTAGAAGTGGACTTCAGGTCCAAAGATAAGAAGATTGGAAATAGATTTGGTCTTCTTATCAAATCATCATGTGCTAAGAGCTACAACTTACGTACAAAACCAAATGAATTTCATTGTAAAACAAGTACTAATTGGTGGTATTCATCTATATTGATTATCCCTTCATTTGAACTTGATTAAGTCAGAACCACTCCAAAAGAAAGTTTAGTTTAGTTTGTCCTCGTACATCTTTGCAAAATGTTAGATTAGCAGAGTAAGTCTCTTGTACACCAGTTGTAAGGTGCAACTGTAAACATCTAATAGTTTTTCAGTCAAAACAACTATTACTGACCAACTAATATCTTTTTAAAATATTAAAATGTACTTGAGTTGCACGCTGTGTCTGGTGCATACAAGACTTTGTCTAGATTAGCAATTTATTGTATGTCAGAGCATAAAGTCTGTAACTTGGTGATATGTCGATAAAACAGGTTCTAAACTTCATGTGGCTAAAATTTCTGCTGATCTGGCGCTACTTCCGTTTCTGGTCACTGGTTGGTTTTCTCAATATCACTTATTGTCATATCCATGCTAATTCCATGGTTTGATACATCTAGCATAAGAGAGTTTCATTTACTTCTAATTGTAGATTAATGGCGTTGTAGCTCCGGAAAATATGCCAAGGTGTGTAAACAATTGCCACAACTTGGAAAGTTTTTGGAAAAATTGGCATGCTTCGTTCAACAAATGGCTTGTTAGGTACAAGTATATCTCATTTTCTCCACTTCTTTCACAATGACACTTCGTATGCACAATAGTGAAATTTGAAAAAAAAAAAAGAGTTCCCGTGAACCCGAATTCAAAGAAGTCTTTGCCTTTCAATTCATGAAAGTCGATAGCACTAAAAACACTACTTTTCTTGTTTGTTACTTTAGCAATTTATTATTCTGACAATGACGACTACGATTTTCTATTAGGTATATCTATATACCTCTTGGGGGTTCCCAAAAGAAGCTGTTGAATGTTTGGGTCGTCTTCACCTTTGTTGCTTTGTGGCATGATTTAGAGTGGTAAATTACAACTCAGAGTTTTCAGTGGGCACAATTATTAACATCCATTGAATTGGTTTATACTTCCATATGTACAACATTTTATAGCTACTTGTACAATCAAACACAGTTATAAAGTGGGTGTATAGAGTAATTTTGCGGGTGTTAATAATCGGACCAAATATGTATCCTTATCATGGCCTGGTTGCTAGTACAACAGCTTGCTTCTTTGAATCAGGAAGCTTCTTTCATGGGCGTGGTTGACATGTATATTTTTTATATCGGAAATGCTCGTAAAATCAGCAGCAAATGCATTTCAGGTATGTTCATATTCAGTCTCCTATTCTTTCCTCGTTTCTATTTTGTGATAACCTTTGATGTCAGAGGAGAATATGAAAGAAATTGTGTATTTATAGGAAATGAGTTTCATATTTATATCAAAAATTACTTCTATGCACCAGTTGCACCATGCAACTCAAGTGCATTTTTAAATGGTGTTAGTTGTTATACTAAAAAGTATTAGTTGGTCAGTATTAGTTGTTTTCACTGATGAGATTACTGATTAGTTGTTTTCACAGAAGAGTATTAGTTGTTTTCACCGAAGAGCATTAGTTGTGCATTAGGTGCATGGTGCAACTGGTGCACCCAAGTGTTCATTTATATGACTCTATGGTCACTATTCTTGGAAAGTAATCTATCAAATCTAGGAAAACTCAAGCTCCTGATCAATCCCTATAATTAATCTCTAATTAAGGAATATAAATTTACACAACTCCTTAGCATCCAACTAGCAATTATATTGAGAACTATGTTTTAGATTTAGTCAATATAAAGTTTCTTATATAGTAGCCCCTAATGAATTAGACAGAATATGAGGACTGGTGGTCCTATATGGAAAATCTTATGATAAAGAAAACTAGGTACTGAATGAAATGAGAACTCCAACAAGGTCCTGATACTACTGGTGAAGCATTTCATGCAAAAGATTAGAGAAAACCCCTCAATGCTTGTTTAATGGTTGTGTCCATTTCAAGGTGTATAATGGAATGCCTACACAAAGTTAGACACACAGAAAAAAATTCTTACAATTTTATTGTGGAACAATGGTTAGGAAACAGCCATCAAGCTAATAGATAAGTAAAAATTCCCCCTTAAATTTCTTAGGGGCTCCTCAAAAGAGCTCTTTTTATCCTGTATGGGAGGAACAATGAAAAGACCAGTGATTTGAAGGAACAAAAAGATCAAACTTAAAAGTGAAAAAGGAAACAGTCATCAAGCTAATAGATAAGTAAAAATTCCCCCTTAAATTTCTTAGGGGCTCCTCAAAAGAGCTCCTTTTATCCTGTATGGGAGGAACAATGAAAAGACCAATGATTTGAAGGAACAAAAAGATCAAACTTAAAAGTGAAAAGTATATAGGGGGTGTTTGCAAAAAATTGTACCAGCTTTTAATCACAATTTACTTTTCAGTATCAGTTTGAAGTGTTTAGTATCTCTTTTATCAGATTAAATAAGCTGCCAAAAGCTATAATCTAAAAGTTAGATATGAGATTCTTCTTACAGTTTATGAGTTTTATTTAAATATTAGTATTAACTTTTTTAGAAAACCCTATCTTTTACTATAATTTCTTCCCAATTTGCCTCCATCTTAAAGACCTCTTATTTTTTTTAATTTGAGGAAATTTTTTATTATTCATCTCCTACTTTTAATTCTACAATTATTTCTCATATCTTTCATATACCATAAATTACTCTTTCCTTAAATTGATCGCGGTAACAATGTCTAAATTTTATGTTCCTTAATTTTATTGTACATTCTTAAAAAGACACTTATTGCGAAATGGAAGCAGTCCACAGTATATGTTTCAGGAAAAAAAATGTTTAAGAAGAGTATAGGGGCGTATCTGATCTCCCATACTCATTAGGAATGCATCGAAGAAAGGCTGACTCGAATTAAATGTTGATGCTCATCATGCTCTTTGCACCACATATTTTTCAGGTTGAGGGTGCTTTCAAGGAATTTATTTTTCGTGAACTTAGTGCTGTTGCTGGTGCCATAACTATAACCTGTCTGATGGTATGTCTTCTGCTAAGTCATCATTAAGTTAAAATTTACCATGTTACAGATTTTTATTATGCCATATTCTTGTGTTATTTATCCATCTACATATAAAAAATGAGTTAAAAAGTCTTTTGTCCCATGACTTGTCTATTGTTCAATTTTGGTCCCAAAATATTTAACAATTTCTACTTAGTCACAATATTAAAAAATGTATCCAATTTTGGCCCCAAAATCGCCATAAATTGAAAATGATGTATGTCAAGTGAGGATTTAATTTGGGGCCAAAATTGAACATTCACATAAAGCGTCACCATTTTCAAATTTCCGGGCATTTTGGGACAAAGTTTGACAATATTTTGAATATTAGGACTAAGTTAAGATTTTTGGGACCAAAATTGGACAATAGACAAGTTATAGGACCTAAGAACTTTTTAACTCTTGTGAGATTGATTGATTGAAATTGATGCGCCTACTTAATTAGATATTTATCATTTAGTTATTATCTATATACAAAGAACATTGGATCAACTCCTTTGTATATGACTTGTTTTAGTTAGGCAGTTATCTACTTTAAGTAGATTTGCTGAATTATTTTTACTTCAAAACTCAAAAGTTATTGTATAGGAGATGTGGAATGTGATTTAATAATTATACTCTAGAAGCACCTTTCTGTTCTCATAAATAATTTCTGGCCTAGATTTCAGAAATCACTTATCTAATTGTTTATCATTGTAACATAGTTGGAAGAGCATAAACTTTTGCACACCTTGAAAAGCCTGAACTGAATTCAACAATTCAAGAGAACCTTTTCTGGGGTTATGAATCTAAAGAGGGTAGTTCAGTAATTTGAAGCTATGATAGTGCAGGTGACTAATCTTGTTGGGTGTTTGTGATCGGTCCATCAGGCATCAATTGGTTGGTTTCCGGGTTCCTCCAGGAAGGAGGTTTGTCTCCTTTGCTTTCATATAACTTTTTTGGGATTAAATCTTTTTTAGGTCGGTAACTTTACCCTTTTTTTATTTTAGTTTTTTACTGTTTCTACTTTTTGAAATTGGTCATATAAATTTGCCAATTTTCAACATTTTCGTGCAGTGACCGTCTGGGTTTCAGTAGCTGGTCACTGGACGGAAAAGTTAAATATGGTAATCTTACATGACCAATTTCAAGAATTGAAAACAGCCTTGACCAAACTAAAAAATGGGTAAAGTTACTAAAAATATAAACCCTTAATTATTTGCTGCAGAGCACAATATACTTCATATGATTTCGCAGGTCTACCTACAATTGGCGGCTTGTTAATTACATTTTATGTTGGAACCAAAGTATGAAAATTAGAACCACAGATAATTTGATAAATCTTTAGTTTCTTAATGCAATCTGGTGATTTTAATTTTAATGCAAACGTGCAGCTTATGTTTCACATTTCTGATGCCAAGCAAAGGAAGGACAAGACTAGATGATATGAAGGTCTGTTCTTGTACCTATTTCTTATATGGAATTCTCCCTCTATAATCGGTATTAGTGTACTGTTTGATCTAACAAATCTTAAAGGTAGCCCCACTAATATGATAAGATCAAAGCATCATTCATAATAAGTACTGCCTTCTAAGATCTTAGACAATTAACGCCTCATATTGGGTATTTTCCATGCTACACTGTCGGGCAGTGCATTTGAATGTTGTACTGTACAATCTATTAAGCATGTGGTACAACATGCTAAACTACTTCTGACACTGCCCAGCGGTGTATTATAGAAGAATCCACGTGTTACGGACAGTGGCGGATTCTGGATTCGAAATGCGGGGATACATTTGAGTTATAATTTGAAATTAAGGGATACATTTAAGTGTTTTTTTTTCTAATTATACATAATAAAATACAATTTTATTTTTTTAATACAAAGAATAAAGAGGGGTACATTTTATTTTGGGGGTACAAATGTACCCCATGTACCCCTCTAGATCCGCCACTGGTTACGGATATCTTGTGGCTGCCCTCATGTTTACCATATAGTTACTTTTTCAGGTACTTTTAAAATATAAGAAAATTGGAGGTTAACATGGCCTGAAGAACAAGTAAGATTAAGGAGTGTAGCCATGTCAGCAGGCTCTCTCTTTATGGGAAAGGGTATGGTGATATATTGTTGTCTGGAAGTGGTAGTTTAGGCAGCTTAATTCTTGGGCAAATTTTGAATCTTGTGAGTTTTATTAGTTATTTAAGTACATACCATTTAAAATAATTGCAGTTATCATCCCTCAAATATGGGGGTCCGCACCGGTTGGTTTGGTGGACCGAACCGAACGTAATATGAAAAATTGAAATACATAAATATTTTTTTTAAATCAAATCGAAATCGAACCATATTTATAAAATTTGAATGATCGGAAATCGAAATATTTCGGTTTGGTACAAAAATTGATTTTTTTTTTGTGCAAAATGATTGGGAAACTAAATTAGGTTTTAAGAAATCAAAATATAAATAAAATATTTAATTTATATTATAATTATAATTATTTCGGTTTGATAAATTTGAGTAGCTCATTTTGACCAAGAATGAAATGATGTTTGGAAACTTTGCATGCAATATTGCAATGAATAAAACAGATGACAAAAACTCGTATGAAACGGTTTCATACATGAGACATGGTACAACTTAGTACAAATCAATATCCACTCTTCTAAAGTGTTAAAGCGTCAATACCTAAATTATGTCTCGTCTCACTGTGAGATAGTCTCACATAAGTGTGTCTGAAAACAGATATTGGGGATTTCCCATTTATTCTCAAATATTAGGTTGCAAATTGATTAGAACATGTATGTGTGAAAGTTGAAACAATTGCATATTGCCTATCCATCTTGAAGTTGAGGTTTCAGTAACACTTTTGTGAATCAGATCTATACATGAATTTTATTATTGTTATTTACAAAAACTATTACTATTATGCATAAAAAAATTCATTTTTTAAAAATATAAAGCATTTTTTTATTATTGTTATATACAAAAAATTTTACTATTATGCACAAAAAAATTCACTTTTTAGAAATATAAAGTATTTTTTAAACAGTGAGTTTTTATACGTAACAGTAATCATTTTTATACATAACAGTAATACTAAAAAGATTGAGTTCACTGTGAACTCGGGTTGTAATACTAAAAAGATTGAGTTCACTGTGAACTCGGGTTCACACGAGTTTTTATCTTGAGGCTTGCGTTTAGAAGAATTGATCTAAATCAAGCAAATATCAGTATTATAAATATAATTTTGAACCATGTGTCAGATGTGTATTATTCTCATCCGAATTGGGGACTAAAGCAACGCTAATTTGTTTCAAAACAATAGAAATAAAAACATAACAAGAGAACATTAATTTTAGATAAGGTAATGAATGTATAAAATCATGATTTCTTCTGGTCAACCAGTGAAACAATAGATCGATGTTGCTGTTAGACATGTTTTACTTGGATATGTTTTCCCCTATTCCTTCTTAACCCATTTTTCTCTCCGTCCCGTCAGTCTATTTTAACAGCTCAATTTATCTGATATAACATCTTAAAGAATCTACATTTTAGTCATTTTAAACTTATTTTAGGGGATCAATTGATAATAGATGGAGCAGTTCATTAGATTTATAGTTAGTTCTCACCCTTCATATGATTATCGACGAGGCAACTCGCAACATCTTAAACTAACGAGCTACTGAAACTCGAAGAAGAGATTCAACCAAGACTTTGGAGTAACAAAACAATAGAAATATCGAACCAACTATACATAAATCATAAAAAGCTAGCAAAATTTCATCACCTAATCAAATTAGGTGTTGGCATTGGTGATCCTGATGAATAGGAGATGAGCACTTCTTGAGGAAGAAGGCGATAATTTATCCCCAGTTCTTCAAAAATAGTCTTGAGTTGAAACACGAGATCGGATCTTCGATTTCCCCTCTCCCCAGAATTCTGGAAATTAATGGTGTGAGTGACATAAAGAGCCATCATCATCTTGTTTACGTCCACGATTTCCTTCACTTGCATGTTGTGGTTCGGGCTCCAGTGCTGAGGCTTACTCTCCAAGTACCTGAACGATAGCATGAGTAAGTATACTGTGGCGCACAACTAATACTCTTCAGTATAAACAACTAATACTGTTCAATGAAATTAGCTAATACTTTCAGTAAAAACAACTAATATTATTCAGTGAAAATATACCAACACTGATCAACTAATATTGTTCAATGAACATAGCTAATATTGTTCAGTTATAACAACTAATATTATTCTCAATTCATAACAGACCTTAGGAGAAGTATCCAATCCATAAGTTAGAGCAGAAATTTTGTTTGCATGATTATCTGTTCCCATGATATCAACCTTCATCCCAGGTTTCCTACACAAAGTGTACACATAATGTCCAAGTTTCTTATTTGATCTTAAAATTTAATTAACATGATCATTTATGATTAATGTTCATGCATGCAATTCAAGGCATATCCTATATCTTTTCATTCTTTCTTCTTCACATTTCCAAAACTTATATCAGAATGACAAACATACCCTTTGATCTTAGCTCTCAAAGCTGCTATGCTCTCAGCTGAGGTCGAAAAATCGACAGCAAACTCCACAGCATCACCCATCATCTCCGGGCTTCGATTAAAATTGCTGATTGCTTTCGTAGCTAAAATTGCATTCGGAAAGTAGACTTTTTCATTGTCCGGTTTTAGAAAGATGGTCGTCAAGATATTCATCTCATCAACAATCATCTGCAAAAATCAGTTAAACAAACGAATGAAGAGGCTTTTAATTGAAGAGTAATACGTGTGTGCACAACTAATACTGTCCATTGAAAACAACTAATACTGTTCAGTTTAAGCAACTAGTACCTTTTAGTAATACAACTAATACCATTTAAAAATGCTATAATTGGCTAACAATTTACCTGCACACCATCAATGACACAGCGGTCGCCAACATCAAACGGATGCACTATAAACACGAATATCATGGCTTCAAACACCATTTTGGCTGTGTTTCCAAACATAAAAACTACAAGCAACATCTGAGACGAAATGAAAACCAAAACTTTGGTAGTTGTGATCTCCATCATAAGTATCCAAACTATGACTATTATAAGCAGAACAAATCCTGAAGCAATCTTGTTTAGCTCTTCTATTGCTGTTTTCGCGTCGTTCAGAGAAACGGCTATGCATTTTCTCTCATTATAGGCCTTAATCTGCATACAATCAATTCAACTTGTTAAAACTCACTCTTTTTTACCACACAAAACACTTAAAAAATTTTATTAGAATAACTAATACTATTCAATGAAAAACAAATACCTTTTAATAAAACAACTAATACCATTTAAAAATGCACTTTTTTTTAAAAGTTTAAAATGCATTTGAGTAGTACAAGGACACTAGTATACAAAATTAGTTGCCTACAAAATTTTATGTTCCTTAATTAAATTAAAAAATTTAGAAACAAAAACTAATACGAAACGGACGGAGTAAAGAAAACGTAGAGAATCTCACCACCCAAATTCTAAACGACGACTTCTTTATACGTCCCGTCTCTGCAGCTCCTTCGAATAACGGAAAAACGTTATCAACTTCTTCTTTAGGCATGTAAAGCAAGAGATCATCTTCATCAATGTACCTATATATCCATACACCATAATTACAAACTCAAATAATCAAATAAAAACTTGAAAACAAAACAACATTCACCATATTCTTACCTATGACCATGCTTTGCAACTTTCTTGAAAATCTTATTAGCAGCATCTCTTGCTTCCACCTCATTCGAAATCACTCTGGGATCCCACGACTCTTCCTCAACGCTCTCATCGAGCACCTCAGAGATAGTCGGAAGTTCCGAATTCCTAATCACTTTAATCAACCCTCCCATTGTCCAAGCTGATACTTTTTCCCTCTTTATCTTATAAAGCTTATCCACATTGATAACTTCCCCCTTTCTACCCTCCTTTCCTATCCTCATTTTCTTGAAACTCAACTCTCCGGTGGTTCTAAAATCGTCATTTTCCATCAAATTCCCTGACAGGGCTTGGAGAATGTACTGGTGAAAAATCGATTCTTGGATTCGATCAAAGTACGTTTTTACATGAAAAGACGAAGCAACTAACTTGACTAAAAATGTTTTCACCATCCACAGTACTGCACCAACTAGAGTGGATACAATCCCTCTTGTTATTTTGTTTAGAGCGTTGGACGTTTCCTCTTGTCTCTTAACACCGCGATTTATTAGCAACGCCCACACTAAGAGAATCAACCCTAACCAAATCACGACACGAAAGTTCTTTTTCATCGCGAATAGGAAGTAAAGAACCTTCTTTTTTAGTAGAAAGTTCTTTTCGATCAAGAAAACGAGGAAATTCGTTAGCCATCCCGTAAACAAACGCCCACAAAAGATCACCAAAACCAAAACACACCATTTCCATAGCTCCAAACTCCAAATTTTCGTATCTTCTTTTACTCTATTAACTGTTAAACTAGAGACTAAAACACCCATTATGCTTACAAACACAATCCATTCAAGTATAACCATTGCTTTGACTTTCTTACCCCTCTTCGCCTTGGCGGGCTTAAGGCTATCAGCCTTGTACACGTCATCATCGTCGTCATCTTCATCCTCTCCGACGGACGCCATTAGAGGCGTTCTTGGCGTTATGGGAGCCGAAGTTCTTGGAGTGCCGGAATTAGCCTTTGCAGGGGAACCGGCGACAGGGGACTTTGCAGGGGCAGTTTGGGGATTCTATTCAGCTGGCTTCGAGCTGTTTGGGTATGGCGGCTCTGCTATTCTTGATTTGGGCTTAGAATAAGCCGATTTTGTGGAGGGCCTTCGACGAATTGAAGCCCCAATTGGAGGCTTTGATGATGGGGATGAAATTGGAGTGGGAATGAACAACTGTGCAGATTGTGATTGAGTTTGAGGTTGAATTTGAGTTTGTGTAGCAGCGCTATTGAATAAGTTCATCTTCATTTGCAAAGAATCTTCATCATTTGGAAACAACTCCTTAGATTCAGAATCTCCATTTTCTTTAGAATCTGAGTTTTTTCCAGAATCTTTTTCTTCACTCCCAGGAATTTGAATCTCCACAATAACATTAAGATTCCCACCTCTGTCTCTTAATGATATATCACCATCCATCTAAACAAGAACAGAATATAGTGCAAAAATGGGATCTTGATTAAGAATTTGATGACAAAAAATGGGATTTTTTTTTCAAGAAAACTAACCTGTTTAAAATTCTTGCAAGCACTGTTGTTGATTTGACTTTGAGACACCTTAGTAACAGAGATTTTAGCAAGTATAAATGTAGGGGTCTCTATGAATATTCAACATGAAAGCATTGACATTTCATTGTCAAGTAAAGACAGTACAAGAATTTCAATACTTTTGGAAAGTATGAAGGAGTTCATACTCTAGGAATTTGTTGAATAGTTAGGAATAATTTTACACTTTTGCTAAATACAAATTTTTTACTAGTGATGGGAATCCGATGATTAATGTTGTCGCGCTGCATACGCGACTCAGACTGTCTCTGTCGCGTTGCTGGCGCGACACAGATCGAGCATGTCGCGCCGCCCACGCGATAGAATTTCCAATTTTTATTTTTTTTAATTTAAGTTTTAAGGTTTATGAATTAAAATTAACTTATTAATTTAATAATATTTATTGAAAAATATTAATTAATTAATTATAAGACATTAATTTCAATGAATTAATTTATAATTTATTAATTATAAAGTATTAGTTGTTTCATTGAAAAGTGTTATAGTTGTTTGATCATAAAATATTAGTTCATTAACTGCAAAGTATTAGTTATTTGTTATCAACAATATTAGTTCTTCAATTGAGTAATATTAATTTGTCAATTGTAAAATATTAGTTCAATTATCAATTTAAACATAAAAAATAAATATACACATTAAATGAAAAAAATATATATACACATTACATTCTGAGGATGGACTGTGACGTGTTGCTAGAAAAAGTTGAATTAAATATTAAAAAAATGTATAGTATTTGTCTTTCTCGTTTTGTCTAGACCTATCTCAGCCTCACGTCGCGCTGCATCCGACTCGTGTAATGTACGGAATAGCTCTATCCTGCTTTCAAATTGTAAATCTAACCATTTACAGAAGGGTCATGTGCGCGTTTTCAGTATGCAGATATAAACGGTGTTGGATGATCGTTGGTTGTCATATGCAACTGAAATTACAATAAACAAATTATAATTATAATAAAAAAAATCATAAATAACAAAAATTATAAAATAACTTGAATATAGTTTTTTCTTACCAATATCCAATGAGAAATGTTGTTCACGTTCCCTAAGATCAATGTCGCGGTCGCAAGTCCTCGGGAATCTGTTATTGCGGGAAGGAAAAAAATCCGCCATGTTCACTAAATGCAATTACGAAGACGTTATATGTGGTTGCAACTAGGTATCCATGTTCAGGTAATGTAAACCATTTAGATATTTCTGCAAAACCTTTGAAATGATCAAGTGATTTTTTCAAATCTGACATGTCCATGTAACCACGTAGAACGTTATCGTATAAATCACATCTTATTTGCAGTTCCTGCTTAAGATCCATTCGTACCTTTGGCCAATATTCTTCGGATCCGTAGATTGCGAGTGCAATAGCTCTAAATCCGCAGTTCCCATCTCCAATTACATCATTGTAGGAATGAATATACTTTCTGATATATGGAGGGAAATCGTTCTCCACCGGAGAGTTTAAAAACGGTATTTGTCGGTTAATATTTGTTTGAGATTTGGTTGGCCTACTCGAACTAGTGGTACTTTTTTGATGCAGGGTATCAGGAGGTGGGGGCCTTTGGGGCTTTTACGAAGGAGTATTAGGGGAGTAGCCCGGATTTTGGGAAAATCTGTTTTGATTATCTTCAGAAAAACTCATCGTACATCTTTCTGATGTGCTATGTCTACGATCAGCTTCTGATGGAATATCCTGGTGCGCATTAGTTGTCGGCACTCTCCCCTTATCCCGTTTTTAGTAGACTTTTTTAATCCCATAGCTTTTTGCGCCCACTCAAACAAAGAAGGTTGACGATCGCTGCTTGAAGTCTTCTGTTTTGACTTGTTTTTTTATTCAACCTTCGGTGGAAGAATGTCTTCCGTGTCATCATCGAATAATTTTCTCCTAGTCTTACCACCACCGTCATCATATGTTTCGTCGGTGGTGGTAGGAATACTAGAAAAATCTATATCCAATGTTCTCCAAAACGAGTCTATACAATTTAAAGGTATTGGATAGTTGTTTTGAAAGTACCTTGTAAACTTGCATTGACACGGAAGACCATGTGTTCTCCTGAGATAGCAACCGCATATTTTTCCACCCAGATTCCTTACTATTTCTGCGACAATGAGTTCGAACGCTTTGGACGTGATATTGCGCATTAGTTGGCTGTAGAATTCGTTCTCTAGCATATCAGTCCTTGTCTTGTGGCCGGTAAACCTGCATTGCTTTTTGATCTCGCATATTTGCAACTCCATGACCTGGTGAATTTTTTTGAAGATGATGTCAAAGTGCTTCCTGCCGCCATCCAGGTTTTTTTTCACCCTGTGGTGTTCTTGTTCAACCCTACATCAATAATTAAATGAACAAATTTAAATGTATTACTTGTCTATCTCAATAAATATATTACTTGTCTCAATATGGTAATAGTGCAATAGTTTTGGTTTCATGGGTAAATTTAAATATAACAGCTACCTAACATTAAAAGTATAAATATTTTTAAAGTTACCTGTTCGTGGTGTAGTTTTCGCAGTGCATGCGATAATCTAGATGTGCCTCTAAAATTCTTGTTTTATACGGCCTAAGCCACGTATCTTCGCAATACTCAATTAGATCAGGACATCTGCTGTATTTTTCCTTTATATGAGCCCACCATATTTTCCAATCTTCATCTGTGCCCGACTGGACTGTACAATTCCACAGAAATCTAAATTTATTAGCATGTTTTTCTTTAAATCTTGGTTGTTTTAGAGCCCGTGTATAAACATCTTGCTCTACGTGGCGCCTGCATAAATGTGCTTGAGATTCTGGAAAAATCACGTCCTCAACATTCATCAAAGCGAAAGCCCTATCTGTGACAACGACATTTGATATTCGTATCTCGTACAATCCCCGAATAAATCCTAGGATATATTCGAAGTGCTCCTGCGTTTCACGGATCATAAATGCGTTTGAGATGGTGAACGTCTTGTGTATTTGAGATTGTGTGTAAAGTAGGGGTGAGTGAGTGTTGAGTTGGGTAGATAATAATAATTAAAAAGTGGGAGATAGATGATTGATAGTGTATTGGAAATTGTTTGAAGAAAAGTAAAACAGATGTATATAGGATTTGAAATCTTATACCATAATCTGGTTTGACAAACGAGGATAAGGATTTGAAAAAAAATGTGGGGTTGGGGTACCATAGCAAACGCCCCTTTAATGTATATCTTATATTTAATATTCTGAAACTGACTATGCATGTTTCTCCGGAAAAAAACTATTGTAATGATTTCTTTAAAAGGGATTGTAAATATGACTTATCATGTTTTGTGGCAGTTGGATTCTCCCCAGAACATATACTCATCTCGAGAAGTAGCTTGGTATGGATTCCGTTGGATATTTTGTCTTTCCTTGATGGAATTGATGACACATTTCTTTTACTATAATGCATTTGCCATTAGGTGAGTGGCTTATAAATTCATGGCTATATATGACATTCAATTTTTTGTCTTTATGTTTTTTACTTAAATTATTGTTTGTAGTGGCTTGTGGAAACATATGTCTCCCATGGATATCTTTATCATTGGATATGGTGTAAGTTCTGATCTTAATATTCTTAGGTTTTCCTTTAAACTGGCTTAACAATTCTGTATTTGTGAATGTTTGCCTTTTAAGCATAGTCTAGCTGTTGAAATTAGTCCCTTTGGGTACAAAATGTGGACAAACATTAATTGTCTAACAAATTGTTCATAAGAGAGCAAATATATTTTGTTTGCTTACCACCTAATTTGATTTGAATAAGAAACCCATAAAAAATGCATCTTTCAACACACTTGAGCGACATCGATTAGAAGTGGACTTCAGGGCCAAAGATAAGATCGGAAATAGATTTGGTCTTCTTATCAAATCATCATGTGCTAAGAGGTACAACTTACGTACAAAACCAAATGAATTCCATCGTAAAACAAGTACTAATTGGTGGTATTCATCTATATTGATTATCACTTCATTTGAACTTGTAAGTCAGAACCACTCCAAAAGAAAGTTTAGTTTAGTGTGTCCTCGTACATCTTTGCAAAATGTTAGATTAGCAGAGTAAGTCTCTTGTACACCAGTTGTGAGGTGCAACTGTACACAACTAATAGTTTTTAGTTAAAACAACTATTACTGACCAACTAATACCTTTTAGTAGAACAAATAATACCTTTTTAAAATGTACTTGAGTTGCATGGTGCGCCTGGCGCATACAAGACTTTGTGTAGATTAGCAATTCATTGTATGTCAAAGCATAACGTCCGTAACTTGGTGATATATCGATAAAACAGGTTCTAAACTTCATGTGGCTAAAATTTACTGGCGATCCGCGCTTACTTCGCTTTACGTCAATTGGTTGGTTTTCTCAATATCACTTATTGACATATCCGTGCTAATTCCATGGTTTGATACATCTGGCATAAGAGAGTTCCATTTACTTCTAATTGTAGATTAATGGCATTGTAGCTCCGGAAAATATGCCAAGGTGTGTAAACAATTGCCACAACTTGGAAAGTTTTTGGAAAAATTGGCATGCTTCGTTCAACAAATGGCTTGTTAGGTATAAGTATATCTCATTTTCTCCACTTCTTTCACAATGACACTTCGTATGCACAATAGTGAAATTTGAAAAAAAAAAAAGTTCCCGTGAACCCGAATTCAAAGAAGTCTTTGCCTTTCAATTCATGAAAGTCGACAAAGACTAAAAAACACTATTTTTCTTGTTTGTTACTTTAGCAATTTATTATTCGACCCGATGGCGACTACGATTTTCTATTAGGTATATCTATATACCTCTTGGGGGTTCCCAAAAGAAGCTGTTGAATGTTTGGGTCGTCTTCACCTTTGTTGCTTTGTGGCATGATTTAGAGTGGTAAATTACTTCTCAGAGTTTTTAGTGGGCACAATTATTAACATCCACTAAATTGCTTTATGCTTCCATATGTATAACATTTTATAGCTACTTGTACAATCAAACACAGCTATAAAGTGGGTGTATAGAGTAATTTCGTGGGTGTTAATAAACGGACCGAAGATGTTATCCTTCATTTATCATGGCACAGTTGCTTTAGTACAACAGCTTGCTTTTTTTGAATCAGGAAGCTTCTTTCATGGGCGTGGTTGACATGTATATTTTTTATACCGGAAATGCTCGTAAAATCAGCAGCAAATGCATTTCAGGTATGTTCATATCCAGAGACTTGTGAGAGTAGGAGCTGAAAGGATTGCCAAAGTTGAACTAAGAGAGACTACAGTTTGTGGTCCATGCCAAAAAAGTAAACATATCCGAATTTCACACAAGATGTTGTCACACTATTCGACAACACAGTGTTTTGAGCGACGTTGGGATAGGGGCTATACTGGTACAACAAAGGCAACCATTGGTGTTCCTTAGCAAAGCATTGGGAGTAAAGAAGGTCGAGTGGCCAGTGTACGTCAAGAAAATGATGGCGGTTGTGGAAGCGATGAGAGTATGGCGGTCGTATATTTTGGGTAGGAAATTTCTGATCGTAACTAACCAACAACCATTAAAGAATTTATTGGAACTGAGGATAATGACTCCAAAACAATAGAAATTTGTGGCCAAACTCTTGGGGTACGAGTTTGAGATATTGTATCGACCCGGGCGACTTAATGCAATATTGGACACATTGTCCCTACGAATAGACGGGACGATGATGAACGCGATTTTTGGGCAATTTGGGTTTATGGGAGCAGATTCGAGCACAAACACAGGGAACGCCAGAACGTATGGAGTTAAAGCAGAAAATTGAGGCGAATACGCCGGAAGTGCAAGATGACTATGAATGAAGAGATGTGTTGATACTATTCCAAAGAAGAGTTATGGTACCCAACAAAGACGCACTCCGGGAGAAAATTATAAGTCAGTACCATGATTCACTCATCGTGGGCCATTCGGGCATATATCACACGTGGTCTCGGGTGGCGAGAATGTTCTATTGTCAATGGATTAAGTCTGATGTAAGAGAGTATGTGGCCAAATATGATACTTGCCAACGAGTAAGATCAGATTCACGCAAGCCCAGCGGGTTATTGCAGCCATTATCCGTGCCTACGCGCATATGGAAAGACGTGACGGTGGACTTTATAGAGGGGTTGCCAATGTCGAACGAGTTCAATGGGATCGTTGTGGTTGTTGATCGACTAACAAAGTACACACACTTCATTCCGTTGGCTCATCCATACACGGCCAAGTCGGTTGCACTATTCTTTGTGTAATATGTTATTCGACTACTAGGGGTGCATCAATCTATTAATACGGACCGTGATCATATATTTGTTAGCAATTTCTGGAAAGAGTTTTTTAAAATGCAAGGTACCAAGTTGGCAATGAGTTTCGCCTACCATCCGCAGAGGGACGACTAAACTGAGGTGGCAAACAAAACATTGGAGCAGTACTTGCGTTGTTATGTTCATCAGATTCTGAAGTCGTGGAAAGAGTATGTACCGTGGGCTGACTATTTTTACAATACTACCTTTCATGCTTCGACGAAATACACGCCTTTTGAATTAGTGTAGATCCGTTTCATTTGGTGAGCTATACGACGGGGGATTCACCCAATACGGAGGTGGACTGAGAGTTGTACAAAAGGGACCTGCTCATTCGAGAATTGAAGGAAATTTTGTAAGGGTCTATTCAGTGAATGAAAGAGTATTATGACAAAGGTCATCGGGAAGAAGTTTTTCAGCCGGGGGATTCAGTTTATTTGAAATTAAGACTGCATCGGCAACAGACGATATCGCAGAAGGTATTGTACAAACTGGTTAGCAGATTTTATGGTCCATTTTGAATCCTAAGTCGGGTTGGGGAAGTTGTTTATAAGTTGGAGTTGACAGAGGATGCGTAGATTCATCCCATGGTCCACGTGTCGCAGCTTAAGCGACGAGTTGGGCCTGAACTGTTGGTGGAGGGGCGGCTTCCTGCTGTTAATAAGGTCGGAAATGTAGTGATTCGATCGGTAAGAGCACTGGAGTATCGCAAGCTAAAGAAGGAGGGGGCGGTTTCGCTAGGAAGTGTTGATCGAGTGGGAAGCACTTTCTTTGGAAGAGGCGACTTGGGAGAATTTAACCATGATGCGCAAGAGGTATCCGGAGTTCATCCTTGAGGATAAAGACGTTTTTGAAGGGGATGAGAATGATGTGAATGAAGGTCATGGGCTCAAGAATGCTTACAATCGGGCAAGGCGGACAAGAAAGAAGACGATGGCCCAAGCGAAGGATATCATCGTGACAGACGCCCACACGAGGGAACTTAATCTTTATTCCCATATTCCGTATATATATTTCATATCGTATTTTTATATCGTAGCTATTTTTTTGTATCGTATTTAGTGGTTAGGATTTCACGTAATCTCATTTCGGAGATGCGTATATTAATACTTTGTTCAAACTTTGGGTTTTTTTATTAGAAATATAGTGAATTATTCTTTAGCAAGATCTCTTGCTGCCATCGGTTGCTTGCTGGCTTGAGCCAGGGTGTCAATTGTTTGATAGTTGAGTCGCGATTCTCGTTAGTTATCTACAAATCTATTGTGTTTATTTCAATATAAAATTTATAATTTTAAATTTTTATAAATACATATATTTTTTTTAAATGAACAAGGATCGTTTTAATGGTTAGACCAACGACTAAACCGACAATTGATGTCCAGTACAATTTGTCCATCGATACGATTCTAAAAACACTATGCGAAACGATAAAAAATCAAACGTGTGTAAAATTTTGGATAGAGGGAAAAACCCAAATATTTAAACCAATTTCAATATTTCAAATAGAAAAGAAATAAATAAATAATTAAAAATAAAGCTAAACCCACTCTATTGGGAAATCAAAACCAGATCGTCGTCATCTCAGCGTTGAATGTTGATCGTCTTCACAACAACATCGGTCCAAGTTTCTCTTTTCACAGTCACTCTTCTTCAAACTTTTGTTCTAACCTTACTTGAAGATGATTATATGTTTTCAGGATCATGGTAAACTTCAACAAGTAAATTTTATTTGACTTTATTGGAAAATGAACATGGTGAAATAAGATATCATTCTTAATTACTCGGATGCTAGTTCTTCATCCAGAAATTATGTATTTGATCAATTATATGAAGGGAGTTTGATCTGAAAGTTTGTTTCGCGATGAGGATTGCTATTTCAAATTTACCATTCTTATTTACGACTCTTTATTTATAATTTAGGAACATAGGGCTGCATTTGAATAAAAACCAGTAATGAAGAGCAGTTCCTGGCAACAGAAAGAGCTCATATTTCTCGTTCTATATGATGTCATTTTCTACACCCTTGTCATTCGTCGCTCTATACAACTCTTCCATGGTCAGTCGTTGTATGTGGTGTTCTTATTGATTTTTATTTTGTATTTAACTTTTTAGCTGTTTCAGCTAATTGTTGTAATTACAGATCATTTTGTCAAGCTTATTGGTTTGGGTGGATCTTTGGTCGGCTTTATGTATGTAACATTTTTTATCCTGAGTTTTACTTCTTTACAATTGCTTTTGTGTTTATTGGTAACTGATAAATTCACTGGAAATGCTGGTTTTTTGCACCCTTATTTAGGGCATAAATTTGAAATTTTGTTTGGTACTTGAACTGAAACAATAGCCTGTTAGGTAAGCGATCACAATTCTTTTCTTTTGCAATTTGAATATTTCCACTTTGATGATGGAACCGTAGGATAAATATCTATTTTGAAAGCTAACATTGAAACCAAGGAGGAAATATGTGCGTTAGATCAAAATCAATTTGTTGATTGCTAGTTATTTCATGGGGATTGTTTCTTCTAGGCCCATAACTTAGGGGTGGGTGGCATTTTAAGGACAAGATGTTTTGATTGTGGCAAATGTAGGCGATTAATTTTTTATTTTTTTTGGCGTGCGAAAATAAATAAACTAATAGCCTACATTTTCCACAATCAAAAGATATTGTCCCTAAACAGCCACCCTATAGTTATAGGCCTACAAAAAACATTTTCTCCTTATTTCATGTGATGAATTATGTATTTCACTTGTTTAATGCATTTTTTGTTTCATTGTCTTCTTGTGTAGGATGTCTCTAATGCCCAATGGAGAAATTTTAAGGGGAATTTACCGATTCTCTCTAGTGTGTTTATAATATTTTCATTGGTTGCCAATGGGCATAAAAGAACATTTTCTTTGAGAGCAAAGGGGATGTCGATCATCTAGACTCTGATTTTGTTGGTTTATTTGTTGTACCTACATGGAGTTTGGTAAATATACAAGGATACATTGTAATGATAAAATATTTTATGCTTTCAACTATTGCACTTATTATATAACAATGTACTTCTTTGTCCCGCTTTGCAGCATCGTATTTATTATCGCTATTGCTTCAGCCAATTTTGTCCTTGTAAAGGTCTGTGTTGTTCAAGCTTTTGACGTTTCTTATATGATTACAACTAAATTTTTCGTATAAAATCAATTTGCAGATATGCCAAAAATATTGATTGCCTTATTGGTGTTTGTTGAATTGTTAATTTTTTTTTAAAGTTATCAGTTTGCAATTAATCTGGTTGCCAAAATACCAAAATATTTAAAATGATTTGCTGAGTTTTCAGTCAGTTTGTAGGATAATTTTTTGTTGGCTGACTATTTATGATTTAGCCATCACCGAACTTCATGGTTGTTTCTGTTCAATTCTTTGAGTCTGTTAATTTTGAAAACTTCAAGTTGAAGGTCTTAGCAACCCCTTCATGTTAATTAAAGGTAATTGCAAAATAAATCACGATCTTTACACTTTTTTCAATTACAACATATATTTTTAGAATTTGCAATTCGATACACGAGCTTTCAAATTGTTGCAATTTTATCACATGGTTATTTTTCGGCCAGTTATACTAACGTGACAGTGTGTGAAATTGCAAAAAATTAATAAGTAAAAGGTTGTTATTAAATTGAAACAATAACGAAAGATCATGAATTAGATTGCAATTTTTCAAAGATTTACCGGCTGCCACATCAGTATAAGTTACTGGAAAATTGAAGTATGATATAATTGCAAGATTTAAAATGTTTGTGTATCGAATTGCGAATATTAAGAACATGTGTTGTAATTGAAAAAACCATGATAAGGTCATGATATTTATACAATTAATCCCTTAATTAAAATATAGCTTTTAATACTCTCATGTTCACCAGATATTTACTTATGCAGATATTTGGAAGGACAAAATACTTCTCATTTGTGCTCTGGATTTTGAACCTATCATTTCTTTTATGTAACCGTATCTATGAGGGATATCGATTCTCCAGTTTTGGGTAAGGTTTGTTTGGCTGATATATCTATGATATTATTATATTTGTTATTCGGCTTTCAAGTGCATGTTTTTTCTTTGGTCCTCTTATAGTCCCTTACTTTTGCAATGACAATGAGACTTTTTTTTTGTATTTAAGTTTTAAAAAAATTCTTGCAGTTATTTTGCGTATGATAAGCTTTGGTCTTGATTACCATTGGACTGACCAAAATAATCGTTTTGATCAAAAGGTATGATTTTCAGATCATTTTCTTATACCAGCCTTTAGTGGATTTCTCAAGTACTGATGGAGTGGATATGTTTTTTATATTTGCATTCAGTTATTCAGATTCACCTAAATCACATATAATTCTCATGAAGAAAATGATTTGTAGATGATTCTTGAACCAAAAAAACTCATCGTTGATATTTAAATGGACCTTCTACTTTTATATTATTTTGTTATAGTATTTCAATATTTATAGTATAATAGATTGTATGTTGTAACTTGAAAATACACTGTGAATCATGAAGATTCTTGTTTGTTGATGGGGAACTCGCATACTGTATATTTCACATTCGTGTGATTTATATGCACAATACACGACCTTTCAAATTGTTGTAATTTTATCACATGGTTATTTTTCGGCCAGTTATATTGACGTGACAGTGTGTGAAATTGCAAAAAACTAATAAGTAAAAGGTTGTTATTAAATTGAAACAATAACGAAAGATCGTGAATTAGATTGCAATTTTTCAAAGATTTACCGGCTGCCACATCAGTATAAGTTACTAGAAAATTGACATATGATATAATTGCAAGATTTAAAATGTTTGTGTATCGAATTGCGAATATTAAGAACATGTGTTGTAATTGAAAAAACCATGATAAGGTCATGATATTTATACAATTAATCCCTTAATTAAAATATAGCTTTTAATACTCTCATGTTCACCAGATATTTACTTATGCAGATATTTGGAAGGACAAAATACTTCTCATTTGTGCTCTGGATTTTGAACCTATCATTTCTTTTATGTAACCGTATCTATGAGGGATATCGATTCTCCAGTTTTGGGTAAGGTTTGTTTGGCTGATATATCTATGATATTATTATATTTGTTATTCGGCTTTCAAGTGCTTATACTCATAAATGTTGTTATGTTTATCTTGGTGTAGAGAACGTTGGGCTTATTTGGATAACTTCCGCGGAACCTTCAGATGGCACATCTGCTTCAATTTTGGTATTATCATGTTCATGTGAATATTATGTGATTGTTGATGTATATATTCCCCTATTTTAACTCTTAATGCTACTTTGCTTCTTTAGTACTTTGTTGATTACTTGATGTCAGTCTATCCATAAAATAGGTAGTTCCCATTTTTTTTATTTTTTTTTGGGTGTATGATGTCGCTCAAGGTGTTAACTAAATGAATTTTTCGAATTGCATGGAATGTAAAAGTTCTTAACCATTTTGAAAGAAAAAGATTAAATAAATAAATGAATCACAGAATGCAAGTGTTCTATTCATTACTTTTTCAGCAATTCCATGGCTATTAATACCACCTTTTATTTAGAGTAAACTTCTGCATTTGTGTTTAACTGAAATTCTGTGTTCTTATATTAAAAATTATTAGTACGAGTACGAAGTCATATTAGATGTCTTCTTAAGTTCGTATTTGCCATTATTTTTCATGAATTTTAGAGTAGCTATAATAGCAACATTATTAAGATTCAAGTCCAATGATTAATAAATTCAATTGAACAAGATAGAGCTTAATTAATGTTTATACTGCATAAAGTGGACTTCAAATTTGCATGCATTTTCTTTGGTCATCTTATAGTCCCTTACTTTGCAATGACAATGAGACTTTTTTCCGTATTTATGTTTTAAAACTCTTCTTGCAGTTGTTGTGCGTATGATAAGCTTTGGTTGTGGTTATCATTGGACTGATCAAAATAATCGTTTTGATCAAAAGGTATGATTTTCAGAATCATTTTTCTTATACCAGCCTTCAGTGGATTTCTCAAGTACTGATGGAGTGGCTAAGATTTTTATATTTGCATTCAGTTATTTAGGTTCACCTAAATCACATATAATTCTCATGTGGGAAATGCTTCGTAGATGATTCTTGAACCAAAAGAACTCATTGTTGATATTTAAATGGACCTTCTACTTTTATATTATTTTGTTATAGTATTTCAATATTTATAGTATAATAGATTGTATGTTGTAACTTGAAAATACACTGTGAATCATGAAGATTCTTGTTTGTTGATGGGGAACTCGCATACTGTATATTTCACATTCGTGTGATTTATATGCACAATACACGACCTTTCAAATTGTTGCAATTTTATCACATGGTTATTTTTCGGCCAGTTATATTGACGTGACAGTGTGTGAAATTGCAAAAAACTAATAAGTAAAAGGTTGTTATTAAATTGAAACAATAACGAAAGATCGTGAATTAGATTGCAATTTTTCAAAGATTTACCGGCTGCCACATCAGTATAAGTTACTGGAAAATTGAAGTATGATATAATTGCAAGATTTAAAATGTTTGTGTATCGAATTGCGAATATTAAGAACATATGTTGTAATTGAAAAAACCATGATAAGGTCATGATATTTATACAAATAATCCCCTAATTAAAATATAACTTTTAATACTCTCATGTTCACCAGATATTTACTTATGCAGATATTTGGAAGGACAAAATACTTCTCATTTATGCTCTGGATTTTGAACCTATCATTTCTTTTGTGTAACCGTATCTATGAGGGATATCGATTCTCCAGTTTTGGGTAAGGTTTGTTTGGCTGATATATCTCTGATCTTATTATATTTGTTATTCGGCTTTCAAGTGCATGTTTTTTCTTTGGTCCTCTTATAGTCCCTTACTTTTGCAATGACAATGAGACTTTTTTTTTGTATTTAAGTTTTAAAAAAATTCTTGCAGTTATTTTGCGTATGATAAGCTTTGGTCTTGATTACCATTGGACTGACCAAAATAATCGTTTTGATCAAAAGGTATGATTTTCAGATCATTTTCTTATACCAGCCTTTAGTGGATTTCTCAAGTACTGATGGAGTGGATATGTTTTTTATATTTGCATTCAGTTATTCAGATTCACCTAAATCACATATAATTCTCATGAAGAAAATGATTTGTAGATGATTCTTGAACCAAAAAAACTCATCGTTGATATTTGAATGGACCTTCTACTTTTATATTATTTTGTTATAGTATTTCAATATTTATAGTATAATAGATTGTATGTTGTAACTTGAAAATACACTGTGAATCATGAAGATTCTTGTTTGTTGATGGGGAACTCGCATACTGTATATTTCACATTCGTGTGATTTATATGCACAATACACGACCTTTCAAATTGTTGCAATTTTATCACATGGTTATTTTTCGGCCAGTTATATTGACGTGACAGTGTGTGAAATTGCAAAAAACTAATAAGTAAAAGGTTGTTATTAAATTGAAACAATAACGAAAGATCGTGAATTAGATTGCAATTTTTCAAAGATTTACCGGCTGCCACATCAGTATAAGTTACTAGAAAATTGACATATGATATAATTGCAAGATTTAAAATGTTTGTGTATCGAATTGCGAATATTAAGAACATATGTTGTAATTGAAAAAACCATGATAAGGTCATGATATTTATACAAATAATCCCCTAATTAAAATATAACTTTTAATACTCTCATGTTCACCAGATATTTACTTATGCAGATATTTGGAAGGACAAAATACTTCTCATTTATGCTCTGGATTTTGAACCTATCATTTCTTTTGTGTAACCGTATCTATGAGGGATATCGATTCTCCAGTTTTGGGTAAGGTTTGTTTGGCTGATATATCTCTGATCTTATTATATTTGTTATTCGGCTTTCAAGTGCATGTTTTTTCTTTGGTCCTCTTATAGTCCCTTACTTTTGCAATGACAATGAGACTTTTTTTTTGTATTTAAGTTTTAAAAAAATTCTTGCAGTTATTTTGCGTATGATAAGCTTTGGTCTTGATTACCATTGGACTGACCAAAATAATCGTTTTGATCAAAAGGTATGATTTTCAGATCATTTTCTTATACCAGCCTTTAGTGGATTTCTCAAGTACTGATGGAGTGGATATGTTTTTTATATTTGCATTCAGTTATTCAGATTCACCTAAATCACATATAATTCTCATGAAGAAAATGATTTGTAGATGATTCTTGAACCAAAAAAACTCATCGTTGATATTTGAATGGACCTTCTACTTTTATATTATTTTGTTATAGTATTTCAATATTTTATAGTATAATAGATTATATGTTGAAACCCGAAAATACACTGTGAATCGTGAAGATTCTTGTTTGCAAAATTTGGGCAATGTTTGTTTTGAGTTTATAGTTATTTTTGAAAACCAGTTTTTGAAATCTAGGAGATCTTGAAATCCTAATAAATAGTAAGGTGTGTGTTTGTTTTGAGATTTTAAGTAGGGCATAATTTAACTTTATGTCAAATGAATGTGTATGGGTGAATGATGTTTTAACTTTATATTGGGTGTGATTGTAATGATTGAATGATGTAAGTTATGATTTAAATATATTAAAGTATAAGGAGAGAGAATTGAATGTATTGAAATTATGATTGTAGGTTTATAGGTGTTGTAGTGGTGGTTTTATAAAACCAGATTTTAAATTCTCGAAGTAGAACCGGATTTACATTTGCAAATCCTTAAACTGGTTTTTAAAATCCAAATTATACATTGACTTAGGTAACTCAAATATCTCCCTATGTTAACTTTTGAGTCCTTTTTATCAACTCTGTTTGATACTTCTCAGGAGAGAAGGGTCACAAGTGATAAATTCTCATTTCCAATATACTTGTGTTATTTATCAACTTTATATTGATGGACCTATTATTAGCCTCAATGCATTTGCTTCGTAGGTTTGTTATGATTTTCACTATATTTCGTGCACTTGAGGTTTTTTAACATGATATGATTAGACTTGTTTAGTAAAAATAAAACTAAATGTTGTATTTATTATGTTTATGATATCTATATGTTATGTGTCAATAGGACTTTTCATGTGACTGTCAATTATACTTACCAAAGAATGAAATTGAATACATCTGTCAAATGCAGAATCCTTTTAAATGTATAACATTCACAATTTACAAAGTACTTCTTTTTGTACCCTTTCTTAGGGGGTGTTTGTTTATGGATTTCATTGGATTTGAAACCTAGTAGGTGGATTTGTTGAACAGTAAAAGGCGCACTTGGATTCTAAATATGTTTGGCAATGTAGATTTTGTAGGATTTGATATGGTAGGATTTTGAAAATATATATGATAGGTGATTGAATGAGTATTTAAAATTATGTGTAAAGTAGGGGTGAGTGGCTTATAAATTCCGTTGGATATTTTGTCTTTCCTGGATGGAATTGATGACACATTTCTTTTACTATAATGCATTTGCCATTAGGTGAGTGGCTTATAAATTCATGGCTATATATGACATTCAATTTTTTGTCTTTATGTTTTGACTTAAATTATTTTTTGTAGTGGTTTGTGGAAATAGATGTTTCCCGTGGATATCTTTATCATTGGATATGGTGTAAGTTCTGATCTTAATATTCTCAGGTTCTCTTTTAAAGTGGCTTAACAATTCTGTATTTGTGAATGTTTGCCTTTCAGATCTTAAACATTGTTTAGATCTTAGTTTGTTTTGAGAAGTAACTCTATGTGAATCACTCTCTACAATTTTATATTCACTACTCAGTTTTTAGTGAAAGTTTAGCCATAAGGCATCACAAACTATTTTATAGTTTGTGCAGATTTTTAATCCATTGCAAATTGTGTTAAGTCTTCCATTATTTCTGTTCAAACTGGTGTTGCTTTGAATGTTACAACATTCATTACAACATCTCTCTGATTTTTCAGAAACACAACCTAATCCGCATTTTCGTTGGCACCAGAGCCAAAACTTTATTTTACTAAGTTTGATCCTGTGTTAAGTGTGTTGTTTTTATTAATGGCGATGAAATATCCACTTACTCCACAAAGTTTGAGACTACCAATCCTTGATGGTACAATCTATGCTTATTTGAAATCCAAGATGAGGATGTACATCAAGTCAATTGATGAACGTGCTTGGAGAAATATACAATCAGGATGGACACCTCCAAAGATTCTATCAGATGAAGAAGGAGAGGTGACAGTCAAACGCTAACTTGATTGGTCTACTGAAGAGAGTACAATTGCTAGCAACAATTCTAAAGCTTTAAATGCAATATTCGCATCAATTGATATGATTATGTTCAAAATCATATCAATATGTATATCTGCAAAAGAAGTTTGACATAGATTGCAAGAGCACATTGAAGGTTCAGATAGTGTTCAAAGGTCTAGACTTCGAATGCTTGAGACTAAGTTCGAGAACTTGTAGATGAAGAAGGATGAGACAATTTCTTCCTAAAATGAACATATCACTGAAATTTCCAATGAAGCTCAATCTCCTGGAGATCCCATCCCCAATGTAAGATTAGTTTATAAGACTCTGCATATTGTACCTAAGCGCTTCGATGAAAAAATATGTGCAATTAAAGAGGCAATGTATATAGATATGTTGAGTCAAATGAATTAATCAGCATCCTACGAGCATACGAGATGAACACATCCCAGAAGGGTGAAGGACCTGATAGAAAAAAGGTGGTGGGTTCAAAGGTGAAACATCTTCAAATGTTGAACTGCTAGCAATTGTGATTGAGGTAGATTCTGATGATGATTTTGGGGATTTGTGTTCCAACACTGAAGAGAACATTGCTTTACTAACAATGTAATTCAAAACTTTTCTGAAGAAGAAGACAAAAAAATCCAGAAGCAACTTTCAACCAAAGATCCAGATTAACAACTCTCCACAGACACATGTAAAGAAAGGTAATGCATCCCAACCAAGAAAATTTGGTAATGGAAGCAAAGACACGTATGACAAAATTGACCCTGATTTAGAAAGTCTTATCAACGTAATTCATGTCATGGGTATTGGTCATTATGCGAATAAATGTGCTAATACAATTATTAAACTAAAATTGAACTTCAATGCTACTTTAAGTGATGAATCTGATGAACAACATGAAGAAGATAAAAATGAAGAACATGCATTTTTTTGCTATGATAGATTATGATGATTCCTTAGATGATGATTTGGATTATTCTGATTCTGATGTTGAAATAGATGTTGCCACATCTGATGAAACATTGAATGAGAATTGATCTGAAAAAACTGTTAATTGTTTTAATGGTTTAATTGATGAAAAAGGACATCTGATGAGAACAATAAAACATGTGGACCAGATTGCAAAGATTTTTTTGATAAATAAGAATCTCAACATCAAATTCTAAAGTCTATGATTAAGGAAAATACTAACTTGAGAAACTCACTAACCAAGCTTGAAGCTATCTTAATTAAAAACGATTTGGAAATTTCTAAACTCAAAGAAGAATTGAAAGATTCAATTTTATGTTTTAAGAAATATTCAAAAGGAACCTAAGTTTTAAAAGATGCTTTGATGATTGGAAAATCTAATACTACTGGTTTAGGTTTTAGAAATGATACTACTTCTAAATGCTTAGAAAACCTTGTGAAGTTTTTTAAAACTAGAAATAAGACTAATGTTGAAATTTCAGTAGAAACAAAGGTTCATACTAAAAAGAAGAAAAAGAAGTATATGTGTCATTATTGTTTTGGTTTTGGTCATATTCGTCCATACTGTAATAAAATAAAGAATGATTTGAAATATGAGAAGTTGTCTGTAAAATTGCCACATTCTAAGTCGCATTTTACTAAAACTACTTGGGTCAGAAAACAAAAGGTGTCTTGTAATGTTGTGTATACATCTCTAAAAGCATGTGTGCCTGGTTTATGGTATTTTGACAGTGGTTGTTCAAGGCACGTGACTGGTCAAGTGAATTTCTTGTCTAATTATGAGAAATTTGAAGGTGGAAATGTCACTTATGGTCGTAGTTCTAAAGGAAAAATTGTTGGAAAAGAAACTCTTAATATTGAAGGATTTCCTAAATTATCTAATGTCTTGCATGTTGAAGGTATGCCTACTAATTTGATAAGTATAAGTCAACTATGTGATGCTAATTTGCATGTAAAATTTGATAAGAATTCTTGTTATGTACTGAATAATGAAAATGAGTATCTAATGACCGGTAATAGGTCAAATGATAATTGTTATCATATTGGTGCAAACAATGTTTGCAATCTTGCCAAAAAAGATGAGAATGTTATGTGGCATAAAAACTTAGACATGTTAACTATATGAATATCTAGAGACTTGTGAGAGTAGGAGCTGAAAGGATTGCCAAAGCTGAAAATAAGAGAGACTATAGTTTGTCGTCCATGCCAAAAAGATAAACATGTCCGAAGGTCACACAAGATGTTGTCACATTTGTTGCGAGTCGTTTTTTTGGGAAGAGTATTATGTGGCTAAATTGATAACAACTCACAAACAAAATAATTAATCGAACAAGAACACTGCGGGAAGAACCGTAGTTCTTCCCTGAAATGTGGGTGTAGGTATATAAGTGGAATGAGGGAAACATTCTAGTGTGTGTCTTTTACAATGAAAGGTGAGGTCCTTTTTATAAAGAGGACCAACACGACAAATCATAAGCACGACAAATCATAAGCACGACAAATCGTTAAGCACGACAAATCGATAAGCACAACAAGTCATGTGCATAAAGCATGACAAAACATATGCGTAAGCACGACAAATCACGTGGTCTCGGTAGGACCTGCTGACGTGTGATAATTCATCTTGCTGACGTGTGATAAATCTGGTGATGCTGACGTGTGATATATCTGAGCACAACAACATTGTTCAACAACACTGTGTTTTGAGCAACGTTAGGATTGGGGCGGTACAGTTACAACAAAGGCAACCATTGGCGTTCCTTAGCAAAGCATTGGGAGTAAATAAGGTCGACTGATCAGTGTACATTAAGGAAATGATGGAGGTCTTAGAAGCAGTGAGAGTATGACGACCGTATATTTTGGGTAGGAAATTTCTAATCGTAACTAACCAAAAACCATTAAAGAATTGATTGGAACAGAGGATAGTGACTCCAGAACAATAGAAATTTTTGGCAAAACTCATGGGGTTCAAGTTTGAGATATTGTATCGACCCAGGTGACTTAATGCAGTGTCAGACGCATTGTCCCTATAAATAGATTGGCCGACGATGAATGCGATTTTTGGGCCAATTTGGGATTTCTGGGAGCAGATTCGAGCACAAACATAGAGAACACCAGAACGTATGAATGGAGAGGTGGGATGATACTATTCCAAATGAGAGTTATGGTACCCGACAAAGACGCGCTCTGGGAGAAAATTATAAGTCATTTACATGATTCACTCATCGCGGGCCATTTGAGCATATGTCACACATGGTCTCGGGTGGTGAGGATGTTCTATTGTCAAGGGATTAAGTATGATGTAAGAGAGTATGTGGCCAAATGTGATACTTGCCAACGGGTGAGATCAGATTCACGCAAGCCCAGTAGGTTATTGCAGCCATTATCCGTGCCTGCGCGGATATGAGAAGACGTGACGATGGACTTTATAGAGGGGTTGCCAATGTCGAACGGGTTTAATGGGATCGTTGTGGTTGTTGATCGACTAATGAAGTACACACACTTCATTTCGCTGGCTCATCCATACATGGGCAAGTCGGTTGCATAACTCTTTGTGAATATGTTATTCGATTACGAGGGTGCCTCGATCTATTAATACGGATTGTGTTCGTATATTTGTTAGCAATTTCTGGAAAGAGTTTTTTAAAATGCAAGGTAGCAAGTTGGCAATGAGTTCCGTCTCCACAGACGGATGACCAAACCGAGGTGGCGAACAAAAATTGGAGCAGTACTTGTGTTGTTATGTTCATCAGATTCCAACTCTGGAAAGAGTATGTATCGTGGGCTGAGTATTTGTACAATACTACATTTCATGCTTCAACGAAATACACGCCTTTTGAGTTAGTGTACGGGAGAGATCCGCCGCATTTAGTGAGCTATATGATGGGTGATTCGCCCAATGCTGAGGTGGACCAAGAGTTGTACGAAAGGAACTTGCTCATTCGAGAATTGAAGGAAATTTTGCAAGGGTCTATTCAATGAATGAAAGAGTATTATGACAAAGTTTTTCAGCCGGGAGATTCAGTTTATTTGATATTAAGACAGCACCAGCAGCAGACGATATCGCAAAAGGCATTGTACAAACTGGGTAACAAATTTTATGGTCCATTTTGAATCCTACGCCGGGTTGGGGAATTTGCTTATAAGTTGGAGTTGCCAGAGGACACGCAGATTCATCCCGTGGTCCACATGTAGCAGCTTAAGCGGCGAGTAGGGCCTGAGGTACTGGTGGAGGGGCGGCTTCCTTCTGTTAATAAGGTCAGAAATGTAGTGATTCGACCGGTAAGACCACTGGAGTATCACAAGCTAAAGAAGGGGGGACAATTTCGTTGGGAAGTGTTGATCGAGTGGGAAGCTAAAGAAGGAGTGGAAGAGCCGACTTGGGAGAATTTAGCCATGATGCGCAAGAGGTATCCGAAGTTCATCCTTGAGGACAAGGACGTTCTTGAAGGAGATGAGAATGATGTGAATGAAGGTCGTGGGCTCAAGAATGCATACAATCAGGCAAGGCAGACAAGGATGAACACGACAGCCCAAGCGAAGGATATCACTGTGACGGAGGCCCATGCGAGGGAACTTAATCTTTATTCCCATATTTCGTATATATATTTCATATCTTATTTTTATATCGTTGCTAATTTTTCGCATCGTATCTAGTGGTTAGGATTTGACGCAATCTCGTTTCGGAGATGCGTATATTAATACTTTGTTCAAACTTTGGGTTTTTTTATTAGAAATATAATGAATTATTCTTTAGCAAGATCTCTTGCTGTCATCGGTTGCTTAATGGCCTGAGCCAGGGCATCAATTGTTTGATAGTTGAGTCGCAATTCTCGTCAGATATCTACGACTCTATTGTGTTTATTTCAATATAAAATTTATAATTTATGATTTTAAATTTTTATAAATACATATTTATTAATTTTTTAAAAATGAACAAGGATAGTTTTAATGGTTAGACCACCGACAGAACTGCCAATTGATGTCTAGTTCAATTTGATCATCAATACGATTCTAAAAACACTATGTAGAACGATAAAAAATCATGTGTAAATTTTTGGATAGAGGGAAAAACCCAAATGTTTAAACCAATTTCAATATTTCAAATAAAAAATAAATAAATAATTAAAAACAAAACTAAACGCCTAAACCTACTCTATTGAGAAATCAGAACCAAATCGCCGTCATCTCGGCGTTGAATGTTGATCGTTTTCACAATAACGTCGTCCAAGTTTCACTTTTCACAGCCACTCTTCTTCAAACTTTTGTTCTAACCTTGTTTGAGGATGATTATATGTTTTCAGGAGGTAAACTTCAACAAGTAAATTTTATTTGACTTTATTGGAAAATGAACATGGTGAAATAAGATATCCTTCTTAATTACTCGGATGCTAGGACTCAATCCAGAAATTAGGTATTTGATCAATTATATGAAGGGAGTTTGATCTGAAAGTTGGTTTCGCGATGAGGATTGTTGTTTCAAATTTACCATTCTTATTTACGAATTCTCTTTATTTATAATTTGGGAACATAGAACCAGGAGATGATTCAGGATATTCAATTTGGGGGTACAATTATAAATTAAATAGTACTCACTCTTTCCCAAACTTGTTTGCCCATTTTCTCCAAAGATATGATTAAAACTTGTTTACCCATTTCCATTAAAGAGAATAAAGTAACTACATCTTTTTCAACTATCTATTTGAATTACATTTCATTTCATTACTTTTACCCACAAAAAGTCATTTATTTTAATAATAAAGTGAAAAAGACTACAACACTTCCAACCAAAAATTATTTTATCACTTTAAAAACTAATAAATAATTCTCACATTAAAACTTTAACCTCGTGCTAAAAGCAAAGGGGTAAATAAATTTAGAACGAAAGTAATATTAATTATTTAATATTTAAAATTTCAGAGATCAATACTAAAATATATAGTATTGAGATGATATTATAATATTATTTTTTTTTGACAGAGGGGATGATATTATAATTACACTTGAGTTCATTGAATCTAATTTTTTAGAAATATTCTAAAATTTGGAGTACACTTAAACTCATTTAAAAAATATATATATATTAATTGTATTTTATAAAAGAAAAATGTAAAGTAAAGGCCCAAAAAATTGATAAATGGGCTGGGCTGAAAAAAAAAAAAAAAGGGCAGGTTAAAAAATCCTAATGAAGGGCCGGTTAAAAAATCCTAATCTTCATTCTCCAGTTTCTTCTTCAATCGGCCCCGTCGCCCGCCAAGCCATCCACCACGCCACCCGCTCTCATTCTTCCCAAGATATCAGATTATCAGGTAACTCTCCTTCTCTCTCTTTTTGACCCACAATCCAAATTTGTTAATTTCAACTGATTTTTGCCAAAAAAATATATGATGATTATCTATATATTTTTTGGCCGGATAAGTAAGTGAGGGCGGCAGATGCCGGTGACTGTCGTTAAATTAGGGATTGAATATATATTTTTAATATAAAATGAGATACCTATCTGAAAGTTGGTTTCGCAATGAGGATTGCTGTTTCAAATTTACCATTCTTATTTACGACTCTTTATTTATAATTTGGGAACATAGAGCTGCATTTTAATAAAAACAAGTAATGAAGAGCAGTTCCTGGCAGCAGAAAGAGCTCCTATTTCTCGTTCTATATGCTGCCGTTTTCTATGCCCTTGTCGTTTGTCGCTCTCTACAGCTTTCCCATGGTCAGTCAATGTTTTTGGTGTTCTTATTGATTTTTATTTTGTATTTAACATTTTAACTGTTTCTGCTAATTGTTGTAATTACAGATCATTTTGTCAAGCTTAATGGCTTGCGCTCTGGGTGGATCTCTGGTCGGCTTAATGTATGTAACATTTTTTATCCTGAGTTTTTCTTGTTTACAGTTGCTTTTGTGTTTATTGGTAACTGATGAATTCACTGGAAATGCTGGCTTTTTGCACCCTGATTTAGGGCATAAATTTGAATTTGTTTTGGTACTTGAACTGAAACAATAGCCTGTTAGATATTTCCACTTTGATGATGGAACCGTAAGATAAGTATCCATTTTGAAAGCTAACAATGAAACCAAGGAGAAAATATGTGTGTCGGATCAAAATCGATTTGTTGATTGCTATTTATTTCATGGGGATTGTGTCTTATAGGCCCATAACTTAGGGGTGGGTGGCAATTTAAGGATAATATGTTTTGATTGTGGCAAATATAGGCCATTATTTTTTTTTTGCTCGCGAAAAAAATATAATTAATGGCCTACATTTGCCACAATCAAAACATATTGTTCGTAAATTGCCACCCTATGGTTACAGGCCTGCAAAACATTTCCCCCTTATTTCATGTGATGAATTGTGTATTTGACTTTTTGTTTAATTGTCTTCTTGTATAGGATGTCTCTGATGCCCAATGGAGAAATTTTAGGGAGAATTTACCGATTCTCTCTAGTGTGTTTATGATATTTTCATTGGTTGCCAATGGGCTTAAGAAAGCATTTTCTTTGAGAGCAAAGGGGATGTCTATCATCTGGACTCTGATTTCGTTGGTTTATTTGTTGTACCTACATGGAGCCTGGTAAATATACAAGGATACATTGCGATGATAAAATATTTTATGCTTTCAGCTGTTGTACTTATTATATAACAATGTACTTCTTTGTCCCGCTTTGCAGCGTCATATTCATTATCGCTATTGCTTCAGCCAATTTTGTCCTTGTAAAGGTACATTTTGATCAAGCTTTTGACGTTTCTTTTATAATTACAACTATATTCTCGTACAAAATCGATTTGCAGGTATGCCAAAAGCATTGATTTCCCTATTGGTGTTTGTTGAATTGTTAAATTTTTTAAAATGATCAGTGTGCTATTAATCTGGTTGCCAAAGTACCAAATTAAAGGATTTGCTGAGTTTTCAGGAGAAATCTTTGCTTTAGTCATCACTGAACCTCATGGCTGTGTCCTGTTCAATTCTTTGAGCCTCATCATTTTGCGAACTTCAAATTGAAGGTTTTAGCAAATTCTTCATGTTAATTAAAGGGTTAATTGCAAAATAAATCACGATCTTTACACTTTTTTTTTTAATTACAACATATATTTTTAGAATTTGCAATTAGATACGTGACCTTTCAAATTGTTGCAATTTTATCTCATGACTATTTTCAAGCAAGTCCTGCTGACGTGACAGGGTGTGAAATTGCAAAAAAATAAATTAAAAGGTTGTGATTAAATTGAAACAATAACAAAAGATCGTGAATTAATTTGCAATTTTTTTAAAGATTTACTGGCTGCCACGTTAGTATAAGTTGCTAGAAATTTGACATATGATATAATTGCAAGATTTAAAATGTTTGTGTATCGAATTGTGAATATGAAGAACATATGTTGTAATTGAAAAAACGTGATAAGGTTGTGATATTTATACAAATAATCCCTTAATTAAAATGGAGCTTCTAATACTTTAATGTCTACTAGATATTTACTTATGCAGATATTTGGAAGGACAAAATACTTCTCATTTGTGCTCTGGATTTTGAACCTATCATTTCTTTTATGTAACCGTATCTATGAGGGATATCGATTCTCCAGTTTTGGGTAAGGTTTGTTTGGCTGATATATCTATGATATTATAATATTTGTTATTCGGCTTTCAAGTGCTTATACTCATAAATGTTGTTCTGTTTATCTTGGTGTAGAGAACGCTGGGCTTATTTGGATAACTTCCGCGGAACCTTCAGATGGCACATCTGCTTCAATTTTGGTATTATCATGTTCATGTGAATATTATGTGATTGTTGATGTATATATTCCCCTATTTTAACTCTTAATGCTACTTTGCTTCTTTAGTACTTTGTTGATGACTTGATGTCAGTCTATCCATAAAATAGGTAGTTCCCATTTTTTTTTTTTTTTGGTGTATGATGTCGCTCAAGGTGTTAAACTAAAAGAATTTTTCGAATTGCATGGAATGTAAAAGTTCTTAACCATTTTGAAAGAAAAAGATTAAATAAATAAATGAATCACAGAATGCAAGTGTTCTATCCAGTACTTTTTCAGCAATTCCATGGCTATTAATACCACCTTTTATTTAGAGTAAACTTCTGCATTTGTGTTTAACTGAAATTCTGTGTTCTTATATTAAAAATTATTAGTACGAGTACGAAGTCATATTAGATGTCTTCTTAAGTTCGTATTTGCCATTATTTTTCATGAATTTTAGAGTAGCTATAATAGCAACATTATTAAGATTCAAGTCCAATGATTAATAAATTCAATTGAACAAGATAGAGCTTAATTAATGTTTATACTGCATAAAGTGGACTTCAAATTTGCATGCATTTTCTTTGGTCATCTTATAGTCCCTTACTTTGCAATGACAATGAGACTTTTTTCCGTATTTATGTTTTAAAACTCTTCTTGTAGTTGTTTTGCGTATGATAAGCTTTGGTCTTGATTACCATTGGACTGATCAAAATAATCGTTTTGATCAAAAGGTATGATTTTCAGTATCATTTTTCTTATACCAGCCTTCAGTGGATTTCTCAAGTACTGATGGAGTGGCTAAGATTTTTATATTTGCATTCAGTTATTTAGGTTCACCTAAATCACATATAATTCTCATGTGAGAAATGCTTCGTAGATGATTCTTGAACCAAAAGAACTCATCGTTGATATTTAAATGAACCTTCTACTTTTATATTATTTTGTTATAGTATTTCAATATTTATAGTATAATAGATTGTATGTTGTAACTTGAAAATACACTGTGAATCATGAAGATTCTTGTTTGTTGATGGGGAACTCGCATACTGTATATTTCACATTCGTGTGAATTATATGCACAATATGTATTGGAGAAGATATTGCCATATTTGATACTCAAAGAAAGTAGTGTTTGGCTGTTTCACTTGACCACTATTTTTATGTTAAAATATCAAAAAATAAATGCAATTAATCTCAGAAAAAAAACGAAAATTGATGGTTGAAGATAGAGTTAAAATAAAACAATCGACCAGACAAACTTATGGCTAGAAATATAACTTAAATGGTTATTTATTGTTTGTTCTTTTGTTTATGATAGAAGCATATTCAGCGCTGTGACCATTGTTCAACAGGCAAGACATGCTACCTGCTCTTACAGGTCAGCTCTTGTTTTAACCACGCTAATATAATGGTTTGTAACATTTAGGCAATATTTGTTTTGAGGTTATAGTGGTTTTTGAAAATCAGTTTTTTGAAATCTAGGAGGTCTTGAAATCCTAATAATAGTAAGGTATGTGTTTGTTTTGGGATTTTAAGTAGGGCAGAATTTAACTTTATGTCAAATGAATGTGTATGAGTGAATGATGTTTTAATTTTATATTGGGTGTGATTGTAATGATTGAATGATGTGAGTTATGATTTAAATATATTAAAGTATAAGGAGAGAGAATTGAATGTATTGAAATTGTGATAGTAGGTTTATAGGTGTTGTAGCGGTGGTTTTATAAAACCAGATTTTAAATTCTCGAAGTAGAACCGGATTTAGATTTGCAAATCCTTAAACTGGTTTTTAAAATCCAAATTAAACATTGTCTTAGGTAACTCATATATCTCTCTATGCTAACGTTTGAGTCATTTTTATCAACTTTGTTTGATACTTCTCAGGAGAGAAGGGTCACAAGTGACAAATTCTCATTTCCAATATACTTGTGCTATTTGGTGTATGCTCCTCTCTACATTGCTGGACCTATTATTAGCTTCAATGCATTTGCTTCGCAGGTTTGCTATGCTTTTCACTATATTTCGTGCACTTGAGGTTTTTTAACATGATATGATCAGACTTGTTTAGTAAAAATAAAACTAAATGTTGTATTTATTGTGTTTATGATATCTATATGTTATGTGCCAATAGGACTTTTCATGTGACTATCAATTATACTTACCAAAGAATGAATTGAATACATCTGTCAAATGCCAAATCCTTTTAAATGTATAACATTCACAATTTACAAAGTACTTCTTTTTGTACCCTTTCTTAGGGGGTGTTTGTTTATGGATTTCATTGGATTTGAAACCCAGTAGGTGGATTTGTTGAACAGTAAAAGGCGTATTTAGATTCTAAATATGTTTGGGAATGTAGATTTTGTAGGATTTGATATGGTAGGATTTTGAAAATAAAGGTGATAGATGATTGATTGTGTATTTGAAATTGTGTGTAAAGTAGGGGTGAGTGAGTGTTGAGTTGGGTAGATAATAATAATTAAAAAGTGGGAGATAGATGATTGATAGTGTATTGGAAATTGTTTGAAGAAAAGTAAAACAGGTGTATATAGGATTTGAAATCATATACCATAATCTGGTTTGACAAACGAGGATAGGGATTTGAAAAAAAATGTGGGGTTGGGGGACCATAGCAAACACCCCTTTAATGTATATCTTATATTTAAAATTCTGAAACTGACTATGCATGTTTCTCCGGAAAAAACTATTGTAATGATTTATTTAAAAGGGATTGTAAATATGACTTATCATGTTTTGTGGCAGTTGGATTCTCCCCAGAACATATACTCATCTCGAGAAGTAGCTTGGTATGGATTCCGTTGGATATTTTGTCTTTCCTTGATGGAATTGATGACACATTTCTTTTACTATAATGCATTTGCCATTAGGTGAGTGGCTTATAAATTCATGGCTATATATGACATTCAATTTTTTGTCTTTATGTTTTTGACTAAATTATTGTTTGTAGTGGCTTGTGGAAACAGATGTCTCCCATGGATATCTTTATCATTGGATATGGTGTAAGTTCTGATCTTAATATTCTCAGGTTTTCCTTTAAATTGGCTTAACAATTCTGTATTTGTGAATGTTTGCCTTTTAAGCATAGTCTAGCTGTTGAAATTAGTCCCTTTGGGTACAAAATGTGGACAAACATTAATTGTCTAACAAATTGTTCATAAGAGAGCAAATCTATTTTGTTTGCTTACCACCTAATTTGATTTGAATAAGAAACCCATAAAAAATTCATCTTTCAACACACTTGAGCGACATTGATTATAAGTGGACTTCAGGGCCAAAGATAAGATCGGAAATAGATTTGGTCTTCTTATCAAATCATCATGTGCTAAGAGGTAAACTTACGTACAAAACCAAATGAATTTCATCGTAAAACAAGTACTAATTGGTGATATTCATCTATATTGATTATCACTTCATTTGAACTTGTAAGTCAGAACCACTCCAAAAGAAAGTTTAGTTTAGTGTGTCCTCGTACATCTTTGCAAAATGTTAGATTAGCAGAGTAAGTCTCTTGTACACCAGTTGTAAGGTGCAATTGTACACAACTAATAGTTTTCAGTTAAAACAATTATTACTGACCAACTAATACCTTTTAGTAGAACAAATAATACCTTTTTAAAATGTACTTGAGTTGCATGGTGCGCCTAACGCATACAAAACTTTGTGTAGATTAGCAATTCATTGTATGTCAGAGCATAACGTTTGTAACTTAGTGATATATCGATAAAACAGGTTCTAAACTTCATGTGGCTAAAATTTCTGCTGATCTGGCGCTACTTCCGTTTCTGGTCACTGGTTGGTTTTCTCAATATCACTTATTGACATATCCGTGCTAATTCCATGGTTTGATACATCTGGCATAAGAGAGTTTCATTTACTTCTAATTGTAGATTAATGGCATTGTAGCTCCGGAAAATATGCCAAGGTGTGTAAACAATTGCCACAACTTGGAAAGTTTTTGGAAAAATTGGCATGCTTCGTTCAACAAATGGCTTGTTAGGTACAAGTATATCTCATTTTCTCCACTTCTTTCACAATGACACTTCGTATGCACAATAGTGAAATTTGAAAAAAAAAAAAAGTTCCCGTGAACCCGAATTCAAAGAAGTCTTTGCCTTTCAATTCATGAAAGTCGATAGCACTAAAAACACTATTTTTCTTGTTTGTTACTTTAGCAATTTATTATTCTGACAATGACGACTACGATTTTCTATTAGGTATATCTATATACCTCTTGGGGGTTCCCAAAAGAAGCTGCTGAATGTTTGGGTCGTCTTCACCTTTGTTGCTTTGTGGCATGATTTAGAGTGGTAAATTACTTCTCAGAGTTTTCAGTGGGCACAATTATTAACATCCACTGAATTGCTTTATGCTTCCATATGTACAACATTTTATAGATACTTGTACAATCAAACACAGCTATAAAGTGGGTGTATAGAGTAATTTCGTGGGTGTTAATAAACGGACCGAAGATGTTATCCTTCATTTATCATGGCCTGGTTGCTAGTACAACAACTTGCTTCTTTGAATCAGGAAGCTTCTTTCATGGGCGTGGTTGACATGTATATTTTTTATACCGGAAATGCTCGTAAAATCAGCAGCAAATGCATTTCAGGTATTTTCATATTCGGTCTCCTATTATTTCCTCGTTTCTATTTTGTGATAACCTTTGACGCAGAGGAGAATATGAAAGAGATTGTGTATTTATAGGAAATGAGTTTCATATTTATATCAGAAATTACTTCTATGCACCAGTTGCACCGTGCAACTCAAGTGCATTTTTAAATGGTTTTAGTTGTTATATAAAAAAGAATTAGTTGGTCAGCATTAGTTGTTTCACTGATGTGATTAGTTGTTTTCACCGAAGAGTATTAGTTGTGCATTAGGTGCACAGTGCAACTGGTGCACTCAAGTGTTCATCATTTATATGACTCTATGGTCACTATTCTAGGAAAATAATCTATCAAATCTAGGAAAAATCAAGCTCCTGATCAATCCCTATAATTAATCTCTAAGGAATATAGATTTACACAACTCCTTGCATCCAACTAGCAATTATATTGAGAACTATGTTTTTGATTAGTCAATATAAAGTTTCTTATATAGTAGCCCCTAATGAATTAGACAGAATATGAGGACTGGTGGTTCTATATGGAAAATCTAATGATAAAGAAAACTAGGTACTGAATGAAATGAGAACTCCAACAAGGTCATGATACTACTGGTGAAGCATGCACATTTTTTAATGGTTTTAGTTGTTATATAAAAAAGAATTAGTTGGTCAGCATTAGTTGTTTCACTGATGTGATTAGTTGTTTTCACCGAAGAGTATTAGTTGTGCATTAGGTGCACAGTGCAACTGGTGCACTCAAGTGTTCATCATTTATATGACTCTATGGTCACTATTCTAGGAAAATAATCTATCAAATCTAGGAAAAATCAAGCTCCTGATCAATCCCTATAATTAATCTCTAAGGAATATAGATTTACACAACTCCTTGCATCCAACTAGCAATTATATTGAGAACTATGTTTTTGATTAGTCAATATAAAGTTTCTTATATAGTAGCCCCTAATGAATTAGACAGAATATGAGGACTGGTGGTTCTATATGGAAAATCTAATGATAAAGAAAACTAGGTACTGAATGAAATGAGAACTCCAACAAGGTCATGATACTACTGGTGAAGCATTCCATGCAAAAGATTAGAGAAAACCCGAAATGCTTGTTTAATGGCTGTGTCCATTTCAAAGTGTATAATGAATGCATACACAAAGTTAGACACAAAGAAAAAATTCTTACAATTTTATTGTGGAACAATGGTTAGGAAACAGCCATCAAGCTAAACAGATAAGTAAAAATTTCCCCCTTAAATTTCTTAGGGGCTTCTCAATAAGAGCACTTTTTATCCTGTATGGGAGGAACAATGAAAAGACCAATGATTTGAAGGAACAAAAAAGATCAAATTTAAAAGTGAAAAGTATATGGGGGTGTTTGCAAAAAAATGTACCAGCTTTTAATCACAATTTACTTTTCAGTATCAATTTGAAGTGTTTAGTATCTCTTTTGACATATTAAATAAGCTGTCAAAAGCTATAATCTAAAAGTTAGATATGAGATGCTTCTTACAGCTTATGAGTTTTAAAAAATATTAGTATCAACTTTTTTTAGAAAACCCTATCTTCTACTATAATTTCTTCCCAATATGCCTCCATCTAAAAGACCTCTTATTTTTTCTAATTTGAGGATATTTTTTATTCTTCATCTCCTACTTTTAATTCTACTAGTATTTCTCATATCTTTCATATACCATAAATTACTCTTTCCTTAAATTGATCGAGGTAACAATGTCAATTTTATGTTCCTTAATTTTATTGTACATTCTTAAAAGACACTTATTGCGAAACGGAAGCAGTCCACAGTATATGTTTCAGGAAAAAAATGTTTAAGAAGAGTATAGGGGCGTATCTGATCTCCCATACTCATTAGGAATGCATCGAAGAAAGGCTGACTCAAATTAAATGTTGATGCTCATCATGCTCTTTGCACCACATATTTTTCAGGTTGAGGGCGCTTTCAAGGAATTTATTTTTCGTGAACTTGGTGCTGTTGCTGGTGCAATAACTATAACCTGTCTGATGGTATGTCTTCTGCTAAGTCATCATTAAGCTAAAATTTATCATGTTACAGATTTTTATTATGCCATATTCTTGTGTTATTTATCCATCTACATATTAAAAATGAGTTAAAAAGTCTTTTGTCCCATGACTTGTCTATTGTCCAATTTTGGTCCCAAAATATTTAACAATTTCTATTTAGTCACAATATTAAAAAATGTATCCAAATTTGGCCCCAAAATCGCCATAAATTGAAAATGATGTCGTTTTATGTCAAGTGAGGATTTAATTTGGGGCCAAAATTGGACATTCACATAAAGCAACATCGTTTTCAAATTCCCGGGCATTTTGGGACAGTTTGACAATTTTTTTAATATTAGGACTAAATCAAAATAGTTAAGATTTTTGGGACCAAAATTGGACAATAGACAAGTAATAGGACCTAAGAACTTTTTAACTCTTATGAGATTGATTGATTGATTGAAATTGATGCGCCAAAATGAGAAGTAAAACTTAATTAGATATTTATCGTTTTAATCTATCTGCAAAGAACATTTTCAGCATCAATTCCTTTGCATATTACTTGTTTAGGTAGCCAGTTTATCTACTTTTAGTAGATTTGCTGATATTATTTATACTTTAAAAGTTGTTGCATAGAAGATGGTGAAATGTAATTCGAGAATTATACTCTAGAAACACCGTTCTGTTCTCATAAATAATTTCTGGCCTAAACTTTTGCACACCTTGAAAAGCCTGATCTGAATTCAACAATTCAAGAGAACCTTTTTTTGGGGTTATGAATCTAAAGAGGGTAGTTCAGTAATTTGAAGCTATGATAGTGCAGGTGGCTAATCTTGTTGGGTTTGTGATCGGTCCATCAGGCATCAATTGGTTGGTTTCCGGGTTTCTCCAGGAAGGAGGTTTGTCTCCTCTGCTTTCATATAATTTTTTTGGGATTAAATCTTGTTTAGGTCTGTAACTTTACCCTTTTTTTATTTTAGTCCAGACTGTTTCTACTTTTTGAAATTGGACATATAAATTTATCAATATTCAACATTTTCGTCCAATGACCGTCTGGGTTTCAGTAGCTGGTCACTGGACGGAAAAGTTAAATATGGTAAGCTTACAGGACCAATTTAAAAAATTGGAAACAGCCTCGACCAAACTAAAAAATGAGTAAAGTTTATTTGCTGCAGAGCACATTATACTTCATATGATTTCGCAGGTCTACCTACAATTGGCGGCTTGTTAATTACATTTTATGTTGGAACCAAGGTATGTAAATAAGTACCACAGATAATTTGATAAATCTTTAGTTTCTTAATGCAATCTGGTGATTTTAATTTTAATGCCAAACGTGCAGCTTATGTTTCACATTTCTGATGCCAAGAAAAGGAAGGACAAGACTAGATGATATGAAGGTCTGTTCTTGTACCTATTTCTTTTCATAATAAACGATGAGAAGCTACATGAATGTGAAGTCTAGTCACACAATATCCCTTGAAATTTATAAAGGGCAATGGTCAAAACTTCCTTTAGAAATGCTCTTTGTGCTACACTGCACAGTGCAGAGTTTCCTTTACGAATGACTGTTCCATCTATAAATGTGTCAAATTCAGGGCTCAATTTTGTTTTTGTCTCAATTCAATCAAGGCTTGATTTAACTTCTTTTTTTTAATCTCAATTCAAGAGCCGACGAAAAATTCATTTCCCAAATTAAAATCACAGAAGATAATGAAAATAAAAATAGAGGTGTACGGCATTCTTAAAAAAAAATCATTTAAAAGACAATCGTCGGATCTTGAATTGGACTAAAAAAAAAAAGGAAACCCTCATTTGAAACTTTTGTAAAATGGGAACTTCTATGAGAATCACTTAAAAATTGGACCTTATATGGAATTCTTCCTTTATAATCGGTATTAGGGTATTGTCTGAGCTAACAAATCTTATAAATTAGCAAATTAGGTAGTTCCACTAATATGACAAGTTCTGCATCATTCATAATAAGTACTGCCTCCTAAGATCTTAGATGATTAACGCCTCATGTTGGGTTTTTTTTCATGCTACACTGTTGGGCAGTTCATTTGAGTGTTTTACTGTACAATATATTAAGCATGTGGTACAACATGCTAAACTACTTCTGGACACTGTCCAATGGTGTATTATAGAAGAATCCTCGTGTTGTTACGGATATCTTGTGGCTGCCCTCATGTTTACGTATTATAGGTACTTTTGAGATATAAGGACATTGGAGGTTAACATGGCCTGAAGAACAAGATTAAGGAGTGTAGCCATGTCAGCAGGCTCTCTCTTTATGGGAAAGGATATGGTGATATATTGTTGTCTGGAAGTGGTAATTTAGGCAGCTTAATTCTTGGGCAAGTTTTGAATCTTGTGAGTTTTATTAGTTATTTAAGTACATACCATTTAAAATAATTGCAGTTATCATCCCTCAAATATGGGGGTCCGCACCGGTTGGTTTGGTGGACCGAATCGAACGTAATATGAAAAATTGAAATACATAAATATTTTTTTTAAATCAAATCGAAATCGAACCATATTTATAAAATTTGAATGATCGGAAATCGAAATATTTCGGTTTGGTACAAAAATTGATTTTTTTTTGTGCAAAATGATTGGGAAACTAAATTAGGTTTTAAGAAATCAAAATATAAATAAAATATTTAATTTATATTATAATTATAATTATTTCGGTTTGATAAATTTGAGTAGCTCATTTTGACCAAGAATGAAATGATGTTTGGAAACTTTGCATGCAATATTGCAATGAATAAAACAGATGACAAACTCGTATGAAACGGTTTCATACATGAGACATGGTACAACTTAGTACAAATCAATATCCACTCTTCTAAAGTGTTAAAACGTCAATACCTAAATTATGTCTCGTCTCACTGTGAGATAGTCTCACATAAGTGTGTCTGAAAACAGATATTGGGGATTTCCCATTTATTCTCAAATATTAGGTGGCAAATTGATTAGAACATGTATGTGTGAAAGTTGAAACAATTGCATATTGCCTATCCATCTTGAAGTTGAGGTTTCAGTAACACTTTTGTGAATCAGATCTATACATGAATTTTATTATTGTTATTTACAAAAATTATTACTATTATGCATAAAAAAAATTCGTTTTTTAAAAATACAAAGCATTTTTTTATTATTGTTATATACAAAAAATTTTACTATTATGCACAAAAAAATTCACTTTTTAAAAATATAAAGTATTTTTTAAACAGTGAGTTTTTATACGTAACAGTAATCATTTTTATACATAACAGTAATACTAAAAAGATTGAGTTCACTGTGAACTCGAGTTGTAATATTAAAAAGATTGAGTTCACTGTGAACTCGGGTTCACACGAGTTTTTATCTTGAGGCTTGCGTTTAGAAGAATTGATCTAAATCAAGCAAATATCAGTATTATAAATATAATTTTGAACCATGTGTCAGATGTGTATTATTCTCATCCGAATTGGGGACTAAAGCAACGCTAATTTGTTTCAAAACAATAGAAATAAAAACATAACAAGAGAACATTAATTTTAGATAAGGTAATGAATGTATAAAATCATGATTTCTTCTGGTCAACCACTGAAACAATAGATCGATGTTGCTGTTAGACATGTTTTACTTGGATATGTTTTCCCCTATTCCTTCTTAACCCATTTTTCTCTCCGTTCCGTCAGTCTATTTTAACAGCTCAATTTATCTGATATAACATCTTAAAGAATCTACATTTTAGTCATTTTAAACTTATTTTAGGGGATCAATTGATAATAGATGGAGCAGTTCATTAGATTTATAGTTAGTTCTCACCCTTCATATGATTATCGACGAGGTAACTCGCAACATCTTAAACTAACGAGCTACTGAAACTCGAAGAAGAGATTCAACCAAGACTTTGGAGTAACAAAACAATAGAAATATCGAACCAACTATACATAAATCATAAAAAGCTAGCAAAATTTCATCACCTAATCAAATTAGGTGTTGGCATTGATGATCCTGATGAATAGGAGATGAGCACTTCTTGAGGAAGAAGGCGATAATTTATCCCCAGTTCTTCAAAAATAGTCTTGAGTTGAAACACGAGATCGGATCTTCGATTTCCCCTCTCCCCAGAATTCTGGAAATTAATGGTGTGAGTGACATAAAGAGCCATCATCATCTTGTTTACGTCCACGATTTCCTTCACTTGCATGTTGTGGTTCGGGCTCCAGTGCTGAGGCTTACTCTCCAAGTACCTGAACGATAGCATGAGTAAGTATACTGTGGCGCACAACTAATACTCTTCAGTATAAACAACTAATACTGTTCAATGAAATTAGCTAATACTTTCAGTAAAAACAACTAATATTATTCAGTGAAAATATACCAACACTGATCAACTAATATTGTTCAATGAACATAGCTAATATTGTTCAGTTATAACAACTAATATTATTCTCAATTCATAACAGACCTTAGGAGAAGTATCCAATCCATAAGTTAGAGCAGAAATTTTGTTTGCATGATTATCTGTTCCCATGATATCAACCTTCATCCCAGGTTTCCTACACAAAGTGTACACATAATGTCCAAGTTTCTTATTTGATCTTAAAATTTAATTAACATGATCATTTATGATTAATGTTCATGCATGCAATTCAAGGCATATCCTATATCTTTTCATTCTTTCTTCTTCACATTTCCAAAACTTATATCAGAATGACAAACATACCCTTTGATCTTAGCTCTCAAAGCTGCTATGCTCTCAGCTGAGGTCGAAAAATCGACAGCAAACTCCACAGCATCACCCATCATCTCCGGGCTTCGATTAAAATTGCTGATTGCTTTCGTAGCTAAAATTGCATTCGGAAAGTAGACTTTTTCATTGTCCGGTTTTAGAAAGATGGTCGTCAAGATATTCATCTCATCAACAATCATCTGCAAAAATCAGTTAAACAAACGAATGAAGAGGCTTTTAATTGAAGAGTAATACGTGTGTGCACAACTAATACTGTCCAATGAAAACAACTAATACCGTTCAGTTTAAGCAACTAGTACCTTTTAGTAATACAACTAATACCATTTAAAAATGCTATAATTGGCTAACAATTTACCTGCACACCATCAATGACACAGCGGTCGCCAACATCAAACGGATGCACTATAAACACGAATATCATGGCTTCAAACACCATTTTGGCCGTGTTTCCAAACATAAAAACTACAAGCAACATCTGAGACGAAATGAAAACCAAAACTTTGGTAGTTGTGATCTCCATCATAAGTATCCAAACTATGACTATTATAAGCAGAACAAATCCTGAAGCAATCTTGTTTAGCTCTTCTATTGCTGTTTTCGCGTCGTTCAGAGAAACGGCTAGGCATTTTCTCTCATTATAGGCCTTAATCTGCATACAATCAATTCAACTTGTTAAAACTCACTCTTTTTTTACCACACAAAACACTTAAAATCTTTTATTAGAATAACTAATACTATTCAATGAAAACAACAAATACCTTTTAATAAACAACTAATACCATTTAAAAATGCACTTTTTTGAAAAGTTTAAAATGCATTTGAGTAGTACAAGGACACTGGTATACAAAATTAGTTGCCTACAAAATTTTATGTTCCTTAATTAAATTAAAAAAATTAGAAACAAAAACTAATATGAAACGGACGGAGTAAAGAAAACGTAGAGAATCTCACCACCCAATTTCTAAACGACGACTTCTTTATATGTCCCGTCTCTGCAGCTCCTTCGAATAACGGAAAAACGTTATCAACTTCTTCTTTAGGCATGTAAAGCAAGAGATCATCTTCATCAATGTACCTATATATCCATACACCATAATTACAAACTCAAATAATCAAATAAAAACTTGAAAACAAAACAACATTCACCATATTCTTACCTATGACCATGCTTTGCAACTTTCTTGAAAATCTTATTAGCAGCATCTCTTGCTTCCACCTCATTCGAAATCACTCTGGGCTCCCCCGACTCTTCCTCAACGCTCTCATCGAGCACCTCAGAGATAGTCGGAAGTTCCGAATTCCTAATCACTTTAATCAACCCTCCCATTGTCCAAGCTGATACTTTTTCCCTCTTTATCTTATAAAGCTTATCCACATTGATAACTTCCCCCTTTCTATCCTCCTTTCCTATCCTCATTTTCTTGAAACTCAACTCTCCGGTGGTTCTAAAATCGTCATTTTCCATCAAATTCCCTGACAGGGCTTGGAGAATGTACTGGTGAAAAATCGATTCTTGGATTCGATCAAAGTATGTTTTTACATGAAAAGACGAAGCAATTAACTTGACTAAAAATGTTTTCACCATCCACAGTACTGCACCAACTAGAGTGGATACAATCCCTCTTGTTATTTTGTTTAGAGCGTTGGACGTTTCCTCTTTTCTCTTAACACCACGATTTATTAGCAACGCCCACGCTAAGAGAATCAACCCTAACCAAATCACGACACGAAAGATCTTTTTCATCGCGAATAGGAAGTAAAGAACCTTCTTTTTTAGTAGAAAGTTCTTTTCGATCAAGAAAACGAGGAAATTCGTTAGCCATCCCGTAAACAAACGCCCACAAAAGATCACCAAAACCAAAACACACCATTTCCATAGCTCCAAACTCCAAATTTTCGTATCTTCTTTTACTTTATTAACTGTTAAACTAGAGACTAAAACACCCATTATGCTTACAAACACAATCCATTCAAGTATAACCATTGCTTTGACTTTCTTACCCCTCTTCGCCTTGGCGGGCTTAAGGCTATCAGCCTTGTACACGTCATCATCGTCGTCGTCTTCATCCTCTCCAACGGACGCCATTAGAGGCGTTCTTGGCGTTATGGGAGCCGAAGTTCTTGGAGTGCCGGAATTGGCCTTTGCAGGGGAACCGGCGACAGGGGACTTTGCAGGGGCAGTTTGGGGATTCTGCTCAGCTGGCTTCGAGCTGTTTGGGTATGGCGGCTCTGCTATTCTTGATTTGGGCTTAGAATAAGCCGATTTTGTGGAGGGCCTTCGACGAATTGAAGCCCCAATTGGAGGCTTTGACGATGGGGATGAAATTGGAGTGGGAATGAACAACTGTGCAGATTGTGATTGAGTTTGAGTTTGAGTTTGAGTTTGAGTTTGAGGTTGAATTTGAGTTTGAGTTTGAATTTGAGTTGGTGTAGCAGCGCTATTGAATAAGTTCAACTTCATTTGCACAGAATCTTCATCATTTGGAAACAACTCCTTAGACTCAGAATCTCCATTTTCTTTAGAATCCGAGTTTTTTCCAGAATCTTTTTCTTCACTCCCAGGAATTTGAATCTCCACAATAACATCAAGATTCCCACCTCTATCTCTTAATGATATATCACCATCCATCTAAACAAGAACAGAATACAGTGCAAAAATGGGATCTTGATTAAGTATTTGATGACAAAAAATGGGATATTTTTTTTTCAAGAAAACTAACCTGTTTAAAATTCTTGCAAGCACTGTTGTTGATTTGAGACACCTTAGTAACAGAGATTTTAGCAGGTATAAATGGAGGGGTCTCTATATTCATTCAACATGAAAGCATTGACAATTCATTGTCAAGGAAAGACAGTACTTTCGTTGAATAGTTGTGCATAAGTGTGGGAATTTGAAGAAAGTTTGTTTGATTTGATAAGTTTGTGTGGTGGTGGCTTTGTCTGACTATGGGAAAGTAGTGGAATGATTAACTAATGAGAGAGGCAGATATCTTATTACTTTTTTTATATTATGTTACTGGATAAGAAATATATTCCGTCCGTCCTGGTATGTTTTTTGTTGTTATTTTATTTAAGAAATAATAATAAAATAATAAAAATGAAGGGTAGTTTTGGATATCGGGAGAGGGAGAAAAATACATGTGGAGTAGTGAGTGACATTTTTTGTAATATTATTTGAAAAATGAGGATAAAAATTAGACAAAGTCTAGTATGAAAATTTTCATACATGAAATTTTTTTAATTTACAACCAAATTCTGTAATTGGTGAATGTAAGACAAAATTGAGTAGTTCATGGTTCACTCGGCCCAAGTGGTTCATGGTTCACCCGGCCCGAATATGTCATAATTTAAGGTTCATTATTTAGTATTTATGATGTAGATAGTTGATTTATGACAATTTATAGATTTTCATACATGAAAATTTTCACACTAGACCTACTCTAAAAATTATGGGTTGTGGAGTTACTTTTTCCTTTTATGAATGAAAAAGTTATAGTGGGACGTTCATAAAAGGAAAGCGAGACAATTATAGTGGGACGGAGGAAGTATATAGGAGTTAATGTTATATAAGAGTTTTTTTTTTTATAACTCGATATCCTGTTCAAGGATCGACTAGTTAAAAGTATCAAAACTCACCTAGAAGGTTCAAATTTAAAATTTAGAGAAGAGTACACTCTTAAATCCCAAGTCTGCACCACTAATCCAACTCTTAGGGTTATGTTATATAGGACTATAGGAGCTTTTTGTACAAGAAACAATTTTAAGAACTGGACAGGCTTATTATTATTCTCTCTCCGTCCCACGATTACTTGAACACTTATTTTATTTGGGCGTTCTAACATTACTTGAACATTCTCAAAATGGAAATAAACATAATATTAATACACTCACAACACTTTTATTTTATTCCACTAAAATCCACTAAAATTTACTTTACTTAGTTTGTGTGTCATTTTCAGTGTTCAAGTCATCGTGATGAAAGGAACTACCACATATATTTTGTTTATCAGTCGAGCTTAAATAAGAAAAGATCCCAAATAAAAAACAGGTAGCTCGGGTAGCTATATTTGTTCTTGCTACTTTCTTTTTTGCCTTTTTTTCTTTTATGGGTACATTCTACATATTCTACTATACTACATATAGCAACTTTTAAGTGCAATATTAATTATTTTATTAAAATGTAATAAATAATAAGAGAAGTAATATACATTGGATAATAAGTACTCCCTCCGTTTCTTAGCAATTTGCACATCTACTTTTTTTCTTGTATTTTAATAGGTGAATTATTTATTAGTATTTCAAAAGATAAAATAATTTTTAAGGAAGAATATTATATATGTATCTTTAACCTATTATATTTATTTTTAAAAATTATTTTATCATTTTAAATACTAATAACAAACCCGTTTACTAAAACACGAGAAAATAATAAACATGCAAATTGCTTAGGGAGTATTAGATATTTTCAATAACAGATGCACACACCCAAATATAGTACAAGATATACATTTTCTTGAATAGATGTAACTTATTTTCATGAATTCATACACATTGATAATACTCTTTCTTCATACCACTAAAATAAACTCATTCACATTTTCACTCCGAATAAAAAGACATGTCAAATATTACTGGGTTTAATAGTTTTTTACACATTTGTTCTTAGTTTTTTTTTTTTTTTGAAAGGCACATTTGTTCTTAGTTTACCCATACATAAAATGACAAAAATTTAAAATGCTCTTTGAAAATTTGGTAAAAGCAAGTGTTTTGAACAGAAATATTTTTGTCAAATATTAATGCTATTAGCAAGGAAATAAGACTATAATTTTGGACACATGAAAATGAAAAGGGGGTTTATCTTAACGAAAGGATCTTATGAAAAACTATTTGTATGAGACGATCATGTATATAAGATGATATATAAATTAGCACAAATTAATATTAATATTTTTTAAAATATTAAAACGTCATATCCAAATTATATCATACCTCAGTCGTGAGACGGTCTCATACAGTATGTCTTTAATAATATATATGTGTGTATAATATGGATTAGGAAAAAGAACGTGACGATGATTTGGATTGGGTTAAACACCATTGGTCAAAACGGCCAAAGATAATAGAAACAATAACTAAATACTACTAAATTATTAGGGATTAAATTTTTTATAACCAAATAACTATTGGTCGATTTGAAATTAGCCACGTAGGTACCAACTTATAATATTTTCCCTGTATGTTTCAACTTTTTTTGATTTTAGCCCTCAAAATCAGTCAAACCGGTTAGTCAACAGGTAACCGCTTACGTGGCATTTTAATTTTAATTCTCATTTATTTTTTGTCCGTCATATCTAGTGTATTTACTAATTTTATTATATTTTTTTATTTTTAATCAATATTATTAAACAATTTTGGGTTTCCAGACGGTTCGGGTTTTGGGTCGGGTCGGGTTTATGTCAATTTTTTAATTAATTAATACACGAGTCGGGTTATAACCGACCCGAATATATATTTAACCCTATTTTGTAACGAGAGCAGCTCTCAAGTCCTTGCTGATTCTGCAAAATCTGCCGCTGAAGTCGTGTCGCGCCGCCGTCGTCGCTCCAAAGCCTGTCGCTGCTGGACAGTCGCGACCTGAAATTAACGTCGCTGCTTCATCCCCAATCCGCCACCAATGCGTAACGCCGCCGCCGCCTCGAAGTGCGTCGTCGTTTGAAAACGCCGGGTCGGAAGTCGTGCCACCTAGCCGAACCGCTCTGCCCAGTGCCAAGGTCAAAGGTCCGTTGCTTCGTCGCTCCCTCATCACCGCCACGATTCGCCGCTGTTGTCGCTTCACCATAGCTCTGCATTCAGAAATCAGCCGTCGCCCCATATCCACCGTTGATCCACGCCGAGATCGAGTTTTCCGGCGCCGCGCAGTTTGGAGATCTTCCGACTTTGGAAATGAACGGCAAAATTTGGTTTTGGGCTTGACCTAAACCCAATTTTTGGGTCTAGGATTGGGTCCACTTTAATTTTTGGCCCCAGAATTAAGTCAACATTATTATCTGGCCCAGGATTTTGCCTTCTTTAAATTTGGGCCTACACGGGTCGGCGAGTCTCCTGCAATTTAAAAAAATTGACCAAAACCCAACCCGTTTGACTGGACCGACCCGACCCAAAACCCAAACCGTCTGGAAACCCAAAACTGTTTAATATTATTGATTAAAAGTAAAAATATAATAAAATTAGTAAATACACACGTGGGGCAAAAAATAAAGGAGAATTAAAATTGAAATGCCAAGTAGGTGGTTACTTGTTGACTAACTGGTTTGACCGGTTTTGAGGGCTAAAATAAAAAAAAGTTGAAACATACGGGGAAAATATTATAAGTTGATACTTACAAAGCTAATTTCAAATCTATCAAAAGTTATTAGACTACAAAAAATTTAATCCCAAATTATTAAACCAAAAGATAAATAAATAGAAAAGCAGAAGGCAATTGGTCAAAACTTGCAAGTTGCATGGCAATGACAGATAGATCCAACTCATTCCCACTCCACTAGGCTCTAGCCAAAGAAAATTCAAAATATTTCACATTAATTGTCAATTCAATAGAAAGGGTGGGTTTTGCCGTTTTGCATTTTTTTTAAATAAAACAATCCATTTTAGATCGGTTAGCTGCGCGCGGATTATTAAAAATTATTAAAATTAAGGACGATAAACTGAATATTTTTATTTCTCTATACACAGTTACACACAGATAAATAAGTAAAATCTTAAAGTTTGATAAGTTAAATTCTTTTAATTTCTGTGAGAATTTTGAAATCCACTTAAACGCGACATTATTTTTTTTCATTTTTGTAGAAAAATAGTTCATTATTAATCAAGAAAATTAATGCATTATATTTTGGTTTGGACAAAGTACGTCACACAAAGGGATTTGTAAAAATGGATCACAGTACTAACTATTAAGATATTATTTATATTACAAAACGTGACAATTGAAAAATATAATTTATATAATAAAATTATATTAGTGTTAATTGAAGGATTGAATCTATAAATATGGAATCAACTTTTTCAAAGACCTATTCTTTAGTTCGAACAAATTTTTATGGAAATTCAGATCATACGAATTATATTAAAATAATCAAATGAAAAAATTGTAGATCAATATGTTGGAGACTTGGATGGACCCAAGTCCCCGCATTGGTATGATATTGTCCGCTTTGGGCTAAGCCCGCACGGATTTGTTTTTGGACATCTCTCAAAATGCCTCATACCAATTGATATAGTGTTCATCTTAATAAACCTCATGATCCTCCCATATTTTTCCGATATGGGATATTGTTTGAACCCCAATAATCATCCCCTCAAACAAAGACCACCGAGCCTCCCCTTAAACGATCCACTCTATTTAGGTCAAACTGCCTAGTCCATAGAGACCCTCGTTTTTTCACCAAGGCTTCACCGTCTTATTTGTTTAACACCGGGGACTACTCCACACTGTTTAGTCTGGGACCATGACTCTGATACCACTGTTGGAGACCTGGATGGACCCAAATCCCCGCATTGGTATGATATTGTCCGCTTTGGGCCAAGCCCACACGGATTTATTTTTGGGCATCTCCTAAAAAGCCTCATACCAATTGAGATAGTGACCATCCTAATAAACCCCATGATCCTTCCATATTTTTCCGATGTGGGTTATTGTTTGAACCCCAACACAACATGTTTCTAAATGGAAAGGGGAGCAGTCGAATTTGAATATGAGTTGATTTGCACATATTTTAAAAGGATTTAAACTAAAATCGTCCCATAATTTTGCACTTTTATTAAAATGGTCCCATAACTATCAATTTTTCCAATTTAGTACTATATGTATTCAATTTGATCCAATTTAGTCCCAAATCGGACGTCGCTCAAAATTGTCGACGTCATTTTGGGCACACGCCTTACATATTCCGGTCAAAATTGGTGGCGCGTATAAGACACACGCCCAAAACAACGTCATTTTGGGAAATTTTGAGCTACCTCCGGCGGTTTGAGACTAAATTAGATCAAATTGAAAACATTTGGAACTAAATTAAAAAAAAATAAAAAAATTATGGAACTATTTCAATAAAGGTGCAAAGTTATGACACTATTTTAATTTAATTCCAGATTTTAAATGCTTACAAACAGTGGCAGATCCAGCAATTCTAAACAGGGTATGCACAGTTTAGATATATTTAGAAAAATAAAAATTAAATCATACTGTTGTGTTCGATATAATAAATCAGGATTAATCGAACATCAAAGAGCGACACGTGTAATATTCGAACAAAATAATCATGCCTGGTGGATAAGTTACTTTTTGTTCGCCAACCGATCAGAATTGCTCGACCAGCCTACCGAACAAACGTATCCGCTACTCAGGTCAGGAAAGAAGGAATCAGATAAGCTAAGTCGAGAAGGCCATAAGCAAAACTGAGGATTCAGGCGGCCAAAATACTCGGAAATCCTGAAGGGTCAGAGTGCTCGACACTCAAATATCCCGAAGACCCAAATATCCTGAGGGCTCAGTGTGCTCGAGGAGGACAATCTTCCAGCATAAAACTGACATGATTAAAGAGGCGAACAAAACATCCAACCGAACAAGAGATTAATTTGGACGATCAAAAGAGCATCCTACAGACAAAGCTAGCACGAAGATCAATCTAGAAGACGAAGCTGGAAACATGGCAACACCACCGGGGTTCTTGCATGATCTAAAGACTCCAGCTCATGCTATACCAACCCAGCTCATGCTTACCGGAGTGCTATAAAGGGAAGAAAAAAGAAGAAGATAAGGGTTCAGAAAAATAGCCTACAAAAATCCCAGAGAGGAGAGGAACTAAAAAATTCGAGTGATCATCCACATATACAAAAACCCTAGCACTCATTTTGCTAATTGAAAAAATTATCTTTATCTGCATCGATTCATCTTCATAAGATGTATCAAGAACTGTACGTGTGAAGCTCATAGTACAATATCCTGGCTTGGTATGCCCCCAGAGTAGTCATTTCTTGATTTAACCGGGTCAACAAATTCATCTTATTTACCGTTTATTTTACACGTATATGTTTTGTTTGCGAGTTGTTACCAAATTAGCCACATAATATTCATCAACTAAAATGACTTGCGACACATACAATTCAAAATGTAAAAGAATTAAAAAGACTTGTATTTTTTTAACATAAAAAAATAACAATGATTTTAAAAGAATAATAATAAAAAAAACAGAGAGAGAGAGAAGACCTACCAATTCTCAAGTTGTCGAGTATTGACGGGAATGAAGGTTAAGAATAAAGAGTGAAGTGAGGTTGAGTGAAAAGTGAGATAAAACAAAAAAGAGGAGAAAAAGAGTTAAGTGGTAGGCTATAGATATGTGAGTTAAGACTAAGTACTCTTGTATGCACCAAGTGCATCATGTACTTTATAGTGTATTTTAGAATTATGGAATTTGTTGCACTGAAATATACAACTTGATCATATAAACAAGTTGTATTTCAGTATAAGAAATTGTATGATTTAAAAATATAATATAGAATCGTAAGACTTTTCAAATGATGACATCTGGTATCACTCGTAATTGAATTAATTAATTATTTAGTGGAAGTAATTGGTGGGTCATGTCAATCACTCATTTGTCTTTACTCACCACGGTTGCACCTTTATTTAGTATACTTTTTAACCTTTTCAATTTTCATACATATAATTAAATATTTATTAACTATATGAAAAGTATATTAAAAAAAAGTCAAAAAATAGGGCATGCACTTGCATACCCATACCCATTAACATATATGTATCCGTCCCTGCTTACAAATTTATATAAAAATGTTTGTACTGCGTACATAATAAAAAAAATTATATTTATCGGCATGCATGTTCGGCCCTCACATATATAATATACAAACAGTCGGTGCGTGCATGTATGCATGGTACATGTTGGGCGTTCAATAAAGATGGCTATACATATATCAACTAGTTGGATGCACGTGGATAGTTCAGAAATCATTTACCTAATTAATTCATTTAAATTGATCTCACCTAACCCCATTACTCCAACCGAAGTCTAATTCAAGTTAATTAACCTAGATTAATATATTCAGACTAGCTAGCTACATCTATAATGTTTTACTTAAAATGATCGTCTATATAATCGAAGATAGTACTAGTTGCAGTAATTTATTTAAATACTTATGATAATATTTTCCAATAATATTGGATTTTGAATTTTTCCATGTGGTGTGATTATTTATTCCAGAGGTTAACTATTTAAGCCCATGCCTAGGGCATGTTTGTTTGAGGATGTGTTGGATTGAGATATTCATGAATAACAAAAGATCCTCTTAGAATTTTGTATGAATAAAAAAAGATCCTCTTAGAATTTTGTAAGAGTTACTCTTGTGTAAAAAATTTACATGTGAAAATGTCTATTTTAATTTGTGGACCATAACAATATATAAAATAATTTGTGGACCATAGCAATATATAAAATAATTAGCGGATGAATTGAGTATCATAAATAAGTCCTTGTAGCTTGATGGTGTGCGACACCTTCTTCTGATTACCAGATGTACTTAGAATCAAACCCTTGGTGGTGCATATTAATTCTTTTTCCATTTTATTCTCTATAAATCACAAAAATTGAAAATTCAGTTATTTTTTAAATTTGAACTCTGGCAACAAGAACAATTTAAAAGTAAACTGACCACACTATAACCTATTTAACAAAAAAAATTCGTCACTAATTTAATAAAAAAATTCTTCACTAATTTATTTACCTAGATAATTACTATGTACATATACTGCATATTGCTCTGTATTAGAATTTACAAAGGGTATATATGCAACGTTCACTGAAACAATATTGCATGTAAAGATATAAAAGTACTACATCAAAAAACATAAGGAAAAAAAAATTGTAGTGTATTAAATGATAACTGAAGCAACATTAAAATTCATAATCAACAATCATTAGTTTTTTCTATTTTTATTTCAAATAAGAAACTAAAATAGTATTACAAGCAAAATATAATAGTGTTTACGTTAGAAAATATAATATAATTACAAGCAAAAACATAACAATATTATAATTTTTAAAAAAAAATTAAGGTAAGTTATAAAGGGTATCTAATAAAAAATTGAATAATATTACATGCAAAATATAACATTATTACAATAATTTTTTTTTTTTTGAATGTGTTATATGTGCAATTTATAAACAAAAATGCTAATAAAAAATAATATTTATTTATATATTTGAATCTACTAGATAACTAGAGTTAACTCTGTTTTTTATTAATCAATTAATTGTGAATATAATCTACAAATAATTAAAATATGCATACCTAATTAAAATAGTTAAACACAATTTATTATTTAGAAAGTCTTAGTCTCAAAACATTAATAAACTGTAGTTAGAGCTGTCAAAATTGGCCGGGCCAGTTGGGCTAGCCCGAGCCCGCCTGGGTTTGAGAGGGTTGAATTGAGTATTTATTGGCCCGTTTAAAAATGGGCCCAAACGGGCCAACCCAAATGGGTCACGGGTTAAAGTTGGTCGGGTTAGGTTGGGGCGGGTTGGCCGGTGGGCTGGGATGTAACTTTTTATTTTATTTTATTATTATTATTTACTAAAACAAAATTAAAAAAAAAAATTCAACTTATCCTACTCAACTAGTTACTAACACTCATGGGTAACAGAAGCTTCAAAAAGAAAGAAACTCTAGAAATTAAATTACCACAGCTGCTGCGCAGCTTCACGAAAGCGTTTGTGTATTTAAATTCATGCTTATGAACTTTAATTAATTGCTATTTTGAGACTATATTTTATATTGAACAACTTTGATATGCACTTTTATTTATTAAAACTATTTTTGTGGACATTGTTTACATGTTTAAATTTATTATAAGTATACGTGAAAAAAATAGAGAAAACCCCCATTTTTAGTCTTTTCTCATTTAAAAAGTTCTTTTTTATCAAGATTATTTATTTCATTCTTTTTTAGCCAAGAGAATTAATTTTTGGGCAATTATACCCTTAAAGAAGTTAACAAAAAAAAATGGTGGTATGGGATTAATATAGTGTAGTACGAAATTAATTAAATTGTGGTACAAATTTAAAAATGATGGTACAAGTTGAATTAAATTATGGTACGAGCAGAAATGATGGTGGTACGGTGTTAAAATAAGGTGGTACGAGGTTGAAATAAGTGTGGTACGAAAATGATAGTGGTACGGGGTTGATAAAATGGTGGTGCAATTTGAAACAATATTCTGACCAATTGATAGTGGTACAGGGTTAATTGAAGGGTGGTACGGGCTGAAATAATGTTGGTACGAGGTGTATATATGGTAGTACGAACTAAAATAATGAAAGCATAAAAAAAGATAAAGTTGGAAAAAAATATATTCTCTTGGCTAAAAAAGAATGATTATAAATTTTATGACAAAAAAGAATTTTTATTTTTATTTTAGACTATTTATAAACTCATCCCAAAAAAATAATATTTTATAAAAAAAAGCATGTGGGTTGGCCTGCTAAGCCTGCTACCCGCTGCAGGTTGGGTTGGGTTGATTAGTTTTCGGCCCAAGCCCGCAGTGGGTTGGCCCGCCAAAGTCCGCAAAAAAGTGAGTTGAGGTGGATTTTGGGCCGGCTCGACCCATCGGCCTGTTCTGACAAGTCTAACCGTAGTATAGTAGTAAAGAATCTTCGGTATTACCATAAAGAGTTTTCTTTATTAAATATACATCCTTAATTAAAATAAAAAAACACACGAGTTATTATACAGAATGCTGCTGAATTTAGCAGCATAAATTGTTGTAGAATGTTGTAGAAGAGTGGTCAAACATTTCTCCTTGGTCTATACAGACCTGGTTTCGAATCCTGCTAGTAGCGGTTTTTTTGCCCTTTTTTTTAAATAAGATAATTTTCAAATGTGCTATTTTTTTGCCATTTTTTGCCTTTTTTTTAAATAAGGCAATTTTCAAATATGCCCTTTTTTTGCCATTAAAGACTTTGACATTTTTTTGCCCTTTTTTTTAAATAAGATAATTTTCAAATGTGCTATTTTTTTGCCTTTTTTTTTTTTAAATAAGGCAATTTTCAAATATGCCCTTTTTTTGCCATAAAGACTTGACAAAAATTTGTATAGACTTGGTTCATGCTATGAACCTTGTTTTTAATACATGAGATTTGATCCTAATCGGATATAATACGGATCAAGTTTAGTGGTTTAAAAAAATGTGTTGGAAATAAGTGAAATAAATCAAGTAATTCAAGTTTATAGTATAAACCTGGTTCATGGAAGACTAACTCTAAAGACTTTGTCATTTTGTATATGTTTGAATGTTAGTACACGTGGCAGCCGAGTCACAACATCCGTCGAAAGCTCCAAATCGAAACAACAAAACGATGTTATTCCGATCGATTTGGGACTAAAATTGTACATGTATCAAAGTTACTGGAACTAAATCAATAATAAAAAAAACTTATGAAACTAAATCTATTTGAGACCAAAGTTATGAGAGTATTTGTGATTCACACTCCACCAGATACCAAAGTTGGCACTCAAGACAAACGACTGGTGTCCCACACTAACCGCCATCTTCATTGTCCAAAACCATACACCAAAACTCCTGAAAATCCAGGAGTGCTAACCAACACAAGAGGCCATGCAAATATATACAGCAAAAACAGTAACATGCCTCTAACACTATCTATAAACAAAATCCTATTTAAATCGGTCTATGTACACGGACTTGGATTTCTACAACATTAACAAAGAGGAATTTCTAATTTAATCTATGACAAAAATATTTATATATCTAAATCTATTTGAAGTCATAATTAATGAGATCATTTATGATTCAAACTCGTATTTTGTATATAGTTTTTGCAAGTTCGGGTTGTTCTAATAGCAGCCATAGTGTGGGGCTTATTTTCAGGCCTGAGTACTTTGTCTTTCCCTCATGATTGGGTTAGTCGAGAGTTTCTTTGTAGAAGTTGCTTAGCCGTAGGATAAAAATGTACTTGCCCGTTTGACTAAACTTATTTTAAACATCTTATAAACTTTAAAATCTTATAAGTTATTTTAAGAGTTTATAAGATGTATAATTTTTAAGTAGCTTATAAGTTGTTAAAGTGTGTGGCTAATAGAATTTACAAGTTTTTTAATAATTTTTATTTTTTTTTATTTTAACATAATATAATTTTTTAATTTTTTTTTTAAATAAATTTTTTCCCTAACATATTTTTTTTTTCGAAAATATTTTTTTTTGATTTTTTTTCTTCAGAAAATAGAAAAATTTCTTATTTTTTCCAGTTTTTTTATAAAATTTTCAAAAAAATTATTTCGAAAATAAATATTTTTCTAATTTTTTTTTCAGACAAAAAAGGCTTGGGTTGGATTAGATTCGGGCCGGGATGAGTTGAAAAGGGTAGAGTTTATATAATTTTTGTAAATAAGTTAGGATATACCAACTTATTTTTTTTAGGGATTAAACTTTTTGTTGTCCAGTAACTTATCACGGTTTTGAAAATGATTCCTCTAAACACAAATTCCGTGAATTTAATATAAAAACACGAAAATGAAATTACAAGTTGAATTTCTTTGGATTTGAAGCTAGAATATTGCGGATTGCGATCTCTAATTTAATTCTTCTGATTCCTTTTTCGAATGTTGACTTTGACTCGGATGACTTTTGGAGAAATCCTTGCCTCGATCTTGTCTAGGGTTGAATTTGTGGATTTGAAACGTCGATTCAATGACTGAATTTCTCGTTTTGATTCGAATGTGGCTTTGAAGATTTTCTGGACGAACGTCTGTGAACTTGATGGTGAACGTCTTTGAATCTTCGAGAGTTTGGGAGGAAGATCTTCGAATATTCGAGAAGAGAAACGCCTGATCGGAGGGCTTAGCAGCTTGATCTCTGATCGGATGTCGTTTTCGGATGACTTGCACGAAGAACGCTTGTGAATCTTCAAGAAGCTTTAAGAAGAAATGTCTGATCGGAGGGCTTAGTGGCTTGATCTCTGATCGGATGCCATTTTCGGATGACTTGCACGAAGAATGCTTGAAGCCGATGAAGAACATCTTCAAATCTTCGTAGAGAATTCTGAAGTTCTGAATCTTCTGTTGCTGTTGTTGTCTTGATGTCTCCGTGTGTCTGAAAGTGAATGAGGAGAACCCCTATTTATAGGTGTGGAATAGGGTTTTAGGTCTTGACTTAATAGGCTTTGTCTGGTGGGCCGGAAGGTTCTAGAACTTTCTAGAAATACCTGATGAGCTTGTAGGATTTGAGTTGAACTTGAGTTGTTTTATTGGACTTTCAGAAGCCCAACTTCACTTATTGGACTTTAGAGGTTCAATCTTCACTTATTGGACTTTAGAAGCCCAATTTGATTTATTGGACTTTTGAGGCCTAATTCGATTTATTGGACTTTTGAGGCCCAACACAATTTGATTTATTAGACTTTTGAGGCCCAATTTAATTTATTGAACTTTTGAGACCCAATTCGATTTATTGGACTTTAGAGGCCTAGTTCGATTTATTGGACTTTAGAGGCCCAATCTTGACTTGTCGGACTTTTGAGGCTCAACTTCATTTATTTGGACTTTAAAGGTCCAATATTCATTTATTGGACTTTAGAGGTCCAATACAATTTATTAGACCGTGTGACTTGAACTGTGTCTAATTAATTTAATGGGTCAATGACGCCATTAATTTATTTATTTTAGGAATTGACTTTATTTATATTCCCAATAATAAATTTAATTAACACATAATTTTCATGTGTCGCCTTTTAATTGGGTGCAAATTTAATTTGCTTACAATCCCGATAGTTTTGACTTTTTGATTTTAGTCCTATAAATTTGTAAAGATTTTGAAATCAGTCCTTTTACCTACCCTAACAGGTTACCCAACCAGTCACCTTGCCACGTGGATAACTATTTTGTTTTTCATTTTTATTTGACAGCCACCTGACTTATTTAATACTTAAAATAATGTTTGATGTTTATTCATTTCTAATATTAATTGATGTCGGGATTCAGGTTGGGGTTCATAGCTTGGTCGGGTTATTGCGCTTCCTCTACCCGTTATTTATTTTGCAACTAACATGAGTATTGGGCGGCTCAGTAGGATTTCGGGTATGTTAATTCTCTACCCCTCATCGTCTTCCTTGCCCTCCCTTCTTCTTCTTAATCGCCATAGCCGTTGTCCCCTCTATTCCTCCCCGCCGCCCTCTCTCTTGACGCCGCCAGGGGAAGGGGGTGTGAATTTGGGAAAATTACAGGAAAAGGATGAAGAAACCCAACCCATTTTTGTTTATATGTCAAAAATATTATGAACAACAATTCTTACAAACTTATAAAATCAGAATCAAAAAGTCAAAACTATTGAGACCATTTTCAAAATCGTAATAAGATACTGGACTACAAAAAACTTAATCCTTTTTTTTTTTTTTAAGTTTATAAGCTCTAAAGAGTTTTTTAAATCTTATAAGATGTTAAACATCTTATTTTGACAAATAAAATTAAGGAGCTTATAAGATCCTAATTAATTAGAAAAAAACTAACTTTTAAAAAAATTAAAGAGCTTATATGTTGTGCCAAACAGGCTCTAATCACATGAATAATGGGTATGTTATAATTTTTCTTTAAAAAAAAGGCTAGGTCTTGTATGCACTCGAGTGCACCATGCACTCATAGTGCATTTTAAAAGCGTGAAACTTGTTATGTTGAAAAGTGCGACTTATTTACACAAAAAAGTGCAACTGTTAATATGGGAATATAGTTGCATGCTTCTGTTTGGAATAATTGCACTTTTCTGTTTTGTATAGTTACAAGCTTCTAAAATGCACTATGAGTGCACGGTGCACCTGAGTGCACTTGAAACTCATTCTAAAAAAAAAATAGAAATTCTCTACCCTAACTTTTTAATTACATATTTACCCCCAATTATATTCGTTGATCTGCATATTCTTTCTCGACAAAAACTCATATGAAACGGTCTCATGCATGAGACGGAGTGTAATTTGGCATAATCAACACCCACCCCTCCCAAAGTGTTAAAGCATCAATACCCAAATTACACTCCGTCTCACTGTGAGATTGTCTCACGCAAGTGTGCCTCTTCTTTCTCCTTGCCATTGTCTTCCACTATCTTTACAAAATAAAATTGACAATAGGATTATTTTATTTATTTATTATCAAAATAAAAATGAAATTATTTTCCAAGTGTCAACGCAATGATTTCTGAAGCATACGAATATTTTAGTTTTTTTAAATATAAAAATCAAATCAAATGACCAGACGGAATTGTATATTTATTGTGCATGAAATGCTCAAAAGATTTTTCTAAATTCTTCTCCCAAATTGCTACTTTTGATAGCAACATCATACCAACAATCATTTCATAAGGTTAGCTTGTGCTGGCAGAAGAGAGAAAATCTCATCTTAATCCAATTCCATCTATCATCTTTATCTACAATATAAATTAAGACATGCACAGATTCATCACTGTGAAATTCAATTGCATTTACCAAACATGCAACTTTTTTCATTAAAACATATAACTTGTTTATACTAAAACATGCAACTTATTTTAGTGAATTAAAATTGCATGTTTCAATGTAAATAAATTAAGTATATTAAAAAATCATAACTTAAATTGCGATTGTTGCGAGACAAAGACAAGACAATTTGATGAAACACGGGCATCTACCCTATAATTAATTATACAGCACAAGGACAACTTTGTCTCTTTTCTTGTCTTGATTCCCTGCATTACAAAATCCCCACAGTTTCACTAATAATAACTTTTCCCCACCCTTTCTTCAGTACCACGGTTTCATGATTAAGCCACAATTATAAAATAATCACATCTTATAATTAGATTAAGATTCTCAATCATTTCATAAACTTCTCTAAGAGAAAAAAAAAAAGGAGAGAAAAAATCCCCATGGGAGACCTTTTGAGCCCCCTGCAATATCTCATCCACCACCCTCACCACCAAGGTCAAACCTGCTCATGCTGTACTATGGCCTCGTCGTAATTGCAACTGCAGCTGTCATGCTTGTACTTTATAACCTCGTCGTCATAAAATGGTGCACTGATTTCGCTGATCATCGGACCAGACGAAGAAGAACAGCCGGGCCAGCCTCGTTTCGTAGCTTGGGTGTGAGTTTGGTCTCGAGTTTTAAGTTCAAGAGCGAAGGAGGTGGTGATTCGGAGTGTGTGGTTTGTTTATCGGTTTTTGAGGAAGGGGAAGAAGTGAAGAAACTGCCCAAGTGTAAGCACTGTTTCCACGCTGCTTGTATCGATATGTGGCTGTATTCGCACTTGGATTGTCCCCTTTGTCGTTCGTCTGTGGAGCCCGACACAGTGGTGGGGGAAGCTGCGACGGCCCCCCAGCAGCATTTGATCACGGTGCAGTCGGAGCATTCTCGTGAAACATTGCTGGGTTGAGCCATTTTTGTTTAGAACTCTTTGTAAACATTATGCGATGAATGTTGTACAGATTTGGTTTTGTAATACAGATCAATGGACTGATCATTTTAGATGATGTATATGTGTGGATTCATAGTTAATATCTAATGTTTTAACAATATTGTGATCTTATGGTATGTTGGTTTTGAAATTTTGCTTACAGGATGTGAGATGTTGCATCCCCCATCTTGTTCTGTTTTGAGATTTTCACATGTATATTTCGACATTGAAACAACATTCACATTATTTACAAACTCTACTCATAGCTTAAAAACACTTCTCAAAAGCTAAAGTTCTAAGAGGACAACTTAAAAATTAAGTTCTTCTGTCCTCTCCACTAGAATTTGCAAACACCCTCTTAACAAACACAAAGTTTCTCCAACAATAATAATTAATATAATATTAATAATACATCATTACTCTTATACACTTGATTTAACATAAAAAAAGTTCACCAACAATATTATAATAACATAGCTCACCCTACTCACCCTACTCTTATAATAATAAAATCTCAAAACAAACACACACTATCATTTATTCATCAAGATTTTGAAATCCTAGATTTTACCATCCAGATTTCCACCATCAACCATTATCACAAAACAAACATAACCTTAAAGATGTGCAGCTCAGATCTGCGATATAATAGCGACAAACTCGTAGAGCCATCGTTGAAGCATGCAAGAATCAATATCATTACATTTACATGGCATCAATGAAATCACAGGATTCATGATCTATGGCAGTGGCCAATAATTGCAATCTTCGTGAAATAATTGAGCAGTACCAAACAGTGTATACAGTAATATCTTCACACATGTTACAAACCCCATATATATAGCATACCTATCTGGTACCACAAGTACAATCAGGTTACCATATGAGTCAATTACATCCTCCTTAAATTGTCTAACCTTGCCTGGAGGTCGCTATCTATCCCACCATCATCGTTTCCTGTTGCCTCTGCTTGTGGAACCTTATTTGCAGCCGGGGCAGCTACCGACGCAGAAGGAGCACTTACAAGCTGCATTAAGAAGACATCATGAATTCGTATGGTAAAGATATACGTATGTAGCACAAAGACTTCTACACCAGGTGAACCGTACAAATCAAGTGCATTTTTAAATAGTATCAGTTGTTTTATTAAAAGGTATTAGTTGGTTAGTGATAGTTGTTTTCATTGAATATAACTAGTTGTGTTGCACGGTGCAACTGGTGCACCCAAGTGTTACTCTACGTATGTGTGTGAAGTCCAAATGAAATTGTACCTCTTGATTAATGTCGATGCCAATTTCATCAAGAACTTGACTCACTAACTCTTCTGTCTCTTCTTCTTCCTCGTCGCCTTCCAGTGCATCATCAATGGCATCTGCCATCACCTCACTGGTAAGTTCCATCTTCTCATTCTGCCTTTCAAATTCTTGCATTATTTTCTGGAGTGATGGGAGGTTCATCTGCCTATTCATTTGTCCCATAGCCTTCGTCACGCCCTTCATTGCCTCCCCCATAGCTTGTGTTGATTTTAATGTCTAAAGAAAAAAAAATTACAATTATGAAAACTACTGCACAGATTATAGAAAATAGTGCAGAAAACTGTTCTTGCAAAGCCTACACAGTGAGAACGAGAAATAGATTCTGAGTGTTGGACAAGATTATAGCATACAGTTTATAGCAATTCAAACAGAAGCCACCAACCTGGATCAAAATGCTATCACAATTGAATAAATGATATGAACACCTATCACATGTGACGAGGTCAAACCAAGCTTAATAATATGTTCTAAACTCACATGGAGATGATGTCAAGACAAGACTAACGACATTCGATAAATTAAAATGTCAATAGATTAGCAAACTACCGTACAGCACTACAGCAGGAACCACAGCAAGTAAAACTAGGGGGGAATCGAAAGTAGTACAAGAGTCATATAAATTTAACGCGTTCATGCTTTTCCTTTTGCTCATATATAAAAAATGCAGAGGGCTCATTAGTGGAACCCTATATTTATACTGGGATATTCTAATTTCCTAATTGTAAGATCAAGTCAAGGCACAATATAAGCTAGAATAACGAAATATATATTGCTCAGACTAACAAAATCCACCAAAGTTCCTATTTTATTCATATAAAATCATCTTAATGTTCACAATAACTTCAAACGGTCAAATAATTGCAACGCACCTGAATTCTGAGAGATACACCTTGAAGTTGAGATTTCAGCTTATAAAACTTTTCGATCTGATGTCTGGTCCTGATAAGATCTTTGGCCATCACCTTAACAGCTCCCTGTAACAAATACACTTGAAATCAAATAAAGATTTAAGTATTGGGTACATACAACTTGTATTTGGATTATACAGAAGGACCAAGGCATCAGCAAGCAGCACAAATATTTTAGCAATAACACAATGAATGTCTGAATCATGTTCTATTAATAATAATAATAAAAAAACCTGTAGGAGCAAGTCAATGAGAGAATACCAAACATAAGCAGTTTGAAGATATAAAACCCAAAACTGAGACATCCAGACAATCTGATATCCTCTAAAGTATAACCAATATACAATGTTGAAACTTGAAGGCATCACATGTCAATCATTTTTTACTTGGAATACCATTAGATCGATATGTGATTATAATTTCTAGATTCAACTATTTGTGAATATAAAAAATTAACATACCATCTGCCCTTGCTTGGCGCTTTTCTTTATCTCAACAATAAGTTTTTTCTCTTGTGTTTGTAAACCTTGTCTCTCCCTTTCTATTTCTCTGATCGACTTATCAAGCATTCTCTTATTTTCCCGCAGGAGCTCTGCAAAGGCAAAAGCACACGTGTTAACCCAGATGACACAAGTAAAAATCCACATACATTCCAGAATATATATAAAAAAAAGCATCCTATCGTTTTCTTGGACCATTTCACGACAATGAAATTACAACACTCTGTTTCAAAACATCAGATGATTGATAATAAGTACTACCTCCGTCCCGGAAGACTTTACGCCACCTTTATGGCACAAATATCATGAAAAAGGTATAATGAGTGGAGTGTTGGAGGGTAATTTTGTAAACTTTTATGTATAAAGTAAATAAAGTAGTTTGATTGAGTGTATGAGTGGGTCCAAAGTGTTGTGGGATGTCCCAATAAGGAAAGTGTACAAAGTGTTCTGGGAAGGAGGGAGTATTAATTAATGATATTCGTTCGATGAATCCATACTTTCAGAATGAAGGTAATAATATTGAGACTATAATTCAGTCACATTAATAATAAGTATTAATCAGCATTAATCGCATTAAGAGCACCCCATCATTTGCAAGGCCCAAATTTTTTGAGTGGAAATCAAAAGATCTATGCTGTTTCTCTTTTCCATGTTTTAAAGCAGGAGGTGACTTGAGTGGAAATCTGGCTAAAGCAAGAATTAAGGTTGCAATTCCATTTTGACCTATATAATAGACATGTTAGTAAAGACTGTAAAGTGCAACAAAATTGAAACATCCTTTTGAAATAAACATCAGACTTAGATACTGATAAGATTTCCTAAAAATAACTATGTGCAATTATATGTAAATGAGAATGTGATGACAGTTCATATGAGCAAGGACATAGCACGACGCATTCCTGTTAACTTTTTTAAAACTTCCTATAGATAAAATACTGCAAAATAATCTCAGACTGTGTTCCAATAATTTAAAAGTTTGCTTGTAAAAAATCAATCAAATTGCGTCAGCATAAAGAGAAATTAATCAGTCAACTGCCCTGAATCAATTTACATCAAAAGAACGTCTCCTCATTAAATCCCTTACATCAAAACAATGTTTTAAATCATTCAGCATAAATTTAATTGTTCTTAATCACTACTCAACACTTGAAAAACTCTACTGACCATCATAGGGACATAATACCATTGCATAACCATGCGGAAAGCTGCATGGATCAGAGCAACATAATTTTAACCAATTCTCGTAACAAGACAAACTAAGACCACACCGTCATTTGCAAAGCCCAAAAAATTTTACACACCCTACCCAATATTAGCCATTCACTGGCTAGAAAAATCTACCTAACTAGTATTTTCAACAATTTGACTGTTAATCCATTGTCTCTCTCATTCATTTATTCGTCTATGAACACCTTGCAATATCTCCCAAAAAAAACACAGCTTCTACACAGGGGCGGATTAACAGCCAGGCAAGGCATGACCAATGCCTTGACTGATTTTTTGACGGGAAATACCTAAATACCCTTAGTTACAAAACAGAGTTCACAAACCCACACTCGCACACCCTCTACACACAGACCAGGCCACAATATTGAAATTCGAAACAAGCAGAGCCTAGAGCCGTGATTTCTGCTTTGATATTCATGAGATTGCTACGCAACTAGGTATGTTTAATTTAAGCCCTAAAATCTTTTGGAATATCTAATTGAAAAAAAAGTTAAACCCTAATTTATTCTTAAAGTTGTGCCTTGCCTATTTTTTCAGCGTTCACCCTGAAAAGGTTCCGATCATGTGCCAAATACCGCAGCTTTCCGAAACCCCAAATTCTCAATCAGATGAGATGAATATCATGAAATTAAGTATTGGGATAGATCATTGAACATGTAAATCCTTGATCACGAATCCAAAATTCAATATTTAAATAGTCAGCCCTCTTAAAATCAATTCCAAACAGACGTACCTGCGGGAGTCTTCCTCTTTCCGAAAATGAAACTCATAGCGATCGATAGAACGATTTAATTCCAGCTCACAATATACGAATTCTATGAAGAGAGAATGGAGAATCTGAGAATGAAGAATGATCGTCTCAGAGAAGGAGAAGGGGGTTTGTGATCGTGCGCGTAATAGAAAAAGAATATCGAGAATATTATGTGCGTTATTTCTTGTCGATTGGAATGGTTAGTATTTTATTTTGTTGATTGGGCCTAATGGTCTTGACTGGAAATTGCAACAAATAACTAGTAACAATGTTCTCAAATTGAAACGGGTGATTGTATTAAAAAAAGTTGGCAAAATTATAGGGTGAACGGGAAACTGGTTAAGAAGAATATTACTAAAGAATATTAGTTATATAATTGAAGAGTGTGATTTTTTATTATAAAGAGTATTTATAAAAATAAAGGGTGTGACTTATATTATAACATAAAATATAGTCATGATAACTGAAAAATGTAACTTATATTACTAAAGGATGTGGTCGTGAATCGGTTTTACGGTATACCAACTCATTGAGATGATATTATAATTTTTATTTTATTTTTTTGATAGAGGAGATGATATTATAATTACACTTAAATTCATTGAATTTAATTATTTAGAAACATTCTAAAATAATATTCTAAAATTTGGAGTACACTTAAACGAGTCACTCTCCTGTGCACCTCATGCACCAATGCAAATTGGTGCACTCTAAACCCTAACCCCTAAACAATGAACCCTAAATCATATATGAACCATTCGGGCCGGGTGACTATGAATTACTTGGGCCGAGTGAACCATAAACCATTCGGGCCAGGTTTCTGGTCGGGTATTAAAAAATAAAAAAAACATCTAAAACTGAAATTAAAGTTAAAAGAAAACCAAAATTGAAAAAAAAGAAATTAAAACTAAATAAAAAAATTAGAAAAAGAGTTTTTAAAATTAAATTGCACCAATTTTATTGGTGCATGGGGTGCACAGGAGAATTTGCCCACTAAAACTCATTTTAAGAAAAAATATATATTAATTGTATTTTATAAAAGGAAAATGAAAATCAAAGGCCCAAAAAATTGATAAATGGGTTGGGCTGAAAAAAGCAAAAAAAAGGCCGGTTAAAAGATCCTAATCTTCATTCTCCGGTTTCTTCTCGAATAGGCGCCGTCGCCCGCCAAGCCATCCTCCACGCCACCCCAGATATCAGATTATCAGGTAACTCTCCTTCTCTCTTTTTTTGACCCACAATCCAAATTTGTTAATTGCAGTTTTTCATTTGGGGATGCAAGTGTACCCCTTTGTTCTATGGTGGATTGTTGCCTTGTTGGGCATACAGTGTATATTTGCTGTGTACTAAACTCTTGAATGTCATTTTTAATTACTGCATACATCCTCCTTCTGTAATAATCATGCAATGCTATTGCTTTCTTGAGACATAGCTGATGCTAAAATCGACTAGGGTTTCTGCAATTGTTCTTCATCCCCCTCTTTTCTACTAAAAATTTCTTCATTTGCTCTCTTATCTTCCAGCTTCAAGAAAGGGGTGCCTTAAAGAATAGAATGGGGAGAAAAAAGAAATTTATTGATAAGAAAAACTCTGCCACATTCCATCTGATGGCTAGAGACACATCCGATCCGAATTACTCATCTGAGGCCTCAAGTGACCAAGTTTTTTTCCGCTTTGATAACAATCACTACACGCCTCAATCCTTCTTTGGCGATGAAAACACAAATGACCCTGACTCGATTTTTGCTGATGCCCAACAAGATTGTGATGATCAGGATTCCAATGGCTTTGTGGGTATGCTTCATCATAAATCTCAATCCACAGCGTTGCCAGATCACGTACGGACGGAGATTCTCGAATTAGGGTATCCTGATGATGGGTACAATTATTTGGCCCATTTACGCGAGATTAAGTATACAGGTGGTGGTTCCGCATATTACCATAATCCCAAGGCTGATTTCCATAATCTTCCACAAGATGTTAAGGTCTGATTCAATCAATTATTTTATTTTATTTTTTAAATTGAGTTTTGAAATTTAGGGTATGGTTGTTTGGGGCAAATCCTGATTGAGAAATCCTTGAATAGTAAAAAAAACTTAGTTGAAAAAACATAGTTGTTACGGGCGCAAGGCGCACCGAGGCCCAACGGTGCGCTTAGGCGCGTCGTCTTTCTTCCCTTGTGCACAAAATTCATAAAAACACTATGTAAACTTAAATTGAACATATTAGCATGTAAATAATTATTAGATTAAAGTTCAAAAGCACATAGATGATACAAATTAAAGGCATAACCTTCAATAACAAATAGCAAAATCTTCAAAAGTACAAAGTAGTAAACAATAAATATCCTAATCAAAGGCAGAAAAAAAGTAGCAAACTAATCATCTTCATCATCATGTTACTTATGTGCTTGGTAGTTATAAACAAAGAAGTATATATTCTGCTTAGTGCATATACACGTATGACTTTTTTTGAAGAAAACTTCTGCTTAGTGCTTAAAGACGTGCTGCTTAGGGTAAACATGCCTCCTTTTAATAATTGATAGAGTTAAGATGAAGGGATATCAATAATAAACTTAAAATAAAACTCCTGCCACGGCGTAAACAACCGCTACGATCTATGATCAAACGATAATTTTGACTTCTAGAGAAGTCTTATCTAAATAGAATAAATCCTAGCCTTAAGTAACAAAAGCCCACTGGCCATTTATTCTGAAGTTTAATTAAAATCTAACTTAAATTAAAAATCCCAACCACAATAATAATAAAAGATAAATAAGAATATACTCTAGAATGTTATATAAGTATGAAAAAAAAGAAAAACCCTAGTGAGAAGGTAAAACCCTAGTTTCCTTTACTAAAAAACGTGTAAGTACTATTTAAAACCTAGAAACATGTTTTCTATACTAAAAAAAAAAAAAGGTGCTCCAGCCTCACCATGGAGAGGCGCCAAATCCCAGTGCCCCATGCGACTTGCGCCTCAGGCGCGCCTTTAACAACTATGTAAAAAAGTGAATTCGACATTTTTTTTATGTTTGGTTGATAAGAGTGATAGGGTAGGATTGAGAAAAATGATAGTAGTAAGTGGTTGTTGGATTATTATGTTGTGAAAAATAAAGGTGTGTGTTATTGGTAAAAGGAAAGTATGAGAGAGAATGTAACAATGTAGGTATTATATGTTAGGATTTTGGTGGGTTTTGAAATCTATCTTGCATAATCCTTACTAACAAACATGCATTAGCCATTAGAATTTTGAAAGTAAAAACTTGCTTTGCTAATCCAGAATCAAACATCTTCGAGTTTTGAATTCTCGCATATTGTTGTTCTTGCGTTGATTCTAAATTAAATTCACATGAATAGTTCATTATACTATATGCAGATAGAAAGTATAGTTAATTTAGTTGATGTTGTGGAAATGATGAGTAAGATTGTATAACATATGCTTTCTATTACTCATATTACATTACATCTCTTATGTTGGAATGCAGATCAATGCAGCTAACTCCTTATTATTTATGTTGATATAAGTGAACTATAGTAGTGCTTAAGTCCCCTGGGGATTTAATTTGGTTTATGTATTACTATTATTTCCTGAATTTGTCGTGTTTCTTATAATTAAAAGTAATTGTAGTAGTGGTAGTAATATAATAATAATAATTCCTGATTTTGCATGTGTTAGGCCTATGATGCTTCAAGGGTTGAGGTTTCTAAGATAAATGATGCTTCTGAGAAATTTATATACGGTGTGGCATCAAAGACTGTTAGCGTGAAATTACAGAGAGCGGCTGATCCTGAAATCGCTGCGTTGTTGGATGACGGCGACTCATCGAAGTTTGGGTCTGATATTGAGGACTTGGAAGAGGACTTTGTTGTTAGGGCTAATCTCTTGGAAGAAACAGTTGGTGAAGAAATTGATGAGAAGTTGACTTCTACTGTTGACTCAAGTGTTGACCACGTACATAGTAGTGATTCCAGTGTCCCTAGTGGAAGAAATAAAGGGGCTTTTGTGGCGTCCTTAGGCGATATGAAGCCTAGAGTTCTTCGTCCACTTGATGAGCAGTTTGATTTGGTAAGTTCATTGTTTCTGTTTTGTGTTTAGGGGTGCAAATGAGTCGAGTTGAGTAGTGTCAAGCTCGAATTCGACTCGATTAAAAAGCTCGAAGTTCGACTTGAACTCAATTGAGCTCAATTCATTTGAATTCGAGCTCGACTCTATGGAAAATTTGAAATACTCTGCTCAACTAAATAACTTGCATAACATTAATTATAGATTTTTATTTTATAAATAATTAGATAATATTTGTAACTTGTAAGTAATTACTATCTCAGCTCCTGATATTAGTCTGGTTCTATCCAAAATGGTGTTACTAATTATTTGTCGCTGCCAATATCAACAAAAACTTACCATTTTTTTTCCACCAATACCCCTTATTAATACTAACCATCTTCTTGTAATATAAGCTTATCAATATCGTCAAGCAGTGATAAATAAGGGCACAATAGTCTTTTGATAACCTAATCAATGAAATATTGGTTTGTGTGAATGGATACAATCAAATAGATAATTAGGAATGGGGGTAGTTAGTACTACCTCCGTCCCATAAAAGCGTGCACACCTACTTTATTATCGAGTTTTTGTGAGCGAGTTGTTTATTAGTATTTCAAATGATAAATTAATTTTTAAAGAGGGGTATTGTAGATCTACCTCTCATCAATTGCATGCATCTTTAAAAATTATTTTATCATTCCAAATACTAATAAAAAACTCGCTCGCAAAAACACCTGAAAACAGTAAACGTGCACGTTTCTTTGGGATGGAGGGAGTAGCATATTGCGGTAAAATAATAAAATTATATGAGCTCGATTAGGCTCGCGAGCCTGACGAGCCTAATATTGCTGAACTCGAGTTTGACTCGATTAAATTCGAGTTGATTTTAAATTTTTCCAGACTCGAGCACAAGTAGCTTGATCCAACTCGACTCACTTGCACCCCTATTTGTGTTTTGCATTGGCGTAATGGGTGTTCGGCCTCACAGGCTTAACTTATTTGATGCAGCTTGAGCTGAATGAGTATGGCGATGAGAGTGAAGAAGAATGTGTCGGGTACATGGATGAGGAAGAATGTCAAGAATCTCTTACAGAAAAACTCAAAAATGCCTTCAAAGTTCATCCATCAAATCTATTGCAGCTTCGCAAAGAAGCAGATGTTGATGAATCACCTGAACCCACAGCTGAAGTAATTCTGCGTTGCAAGGAGTATGCTGAAAAATACGATGATGAAAATGATGATCTAGAGGAAGTGTTGGTTGAAGAAAGCAGTGATGAATCAGAAGTGTGGGATTGTGAAACTATTGTTACTACTTATTCAACACTTGATAATCATCCTGGTAAAATTGGAGCTCCAGAAGCAAGGAGGAAGAAGAAGCTGGCAGAAGCAATATTTGGATCGTCTGTGGACCCGAAGCAGTTGATTACACTTAAAGGGAAAGATAGGCTTCCTGTGGACTTTCTACCTCGGGGTAGAAAAAATGTTGAAGAAAAGAAAAAAGATGAGAGAGATGTGAATGAGAAGAAAAGTGAGTTAAAGAAGCCACGTAGTCAAGAGTCGAAGGAGGAAAAGAAAGAAAGGAAGGTATAAAGATATTTATTTTTCATGATTTTACATGTTCTGTGATTGGTATACAATACTCCCTCCAGTTTAAAATTTATGTCGTTTTAGATAAGTGCACGCTTAAAAAGAAAATTGTTTTCTTCCTATTATACCCTTGATCAATTATTTTGAATTCTACATAAAATTGTGAAGGCTATTACTACCTCCGATCCTAATTATCTGTCTGATTTTATCCATTCACACAAACCAATTTTTCGTTAATTAAGATATCAGAAGACTATTGCACCCTTATTTATTACTACTTGATGATATTAATGAGCTTATAATTACAAGAAGATGGTTAGTATTTAATGGGGGTATTGCTGAAAAAAATTGTGCATTTTTGTTATTTTGGATGGAATTGACAGATAATTAGGAACAGAGGTAGTACTATCTTGGTTTTTAACGGTTTAGGATAAATTAGGAAGAAATTGAAAAGTGCACATTATCATTTTAATTGCGAATGAATTGTATAGTCGAAACGTCATTTAAATTGAACTGGAGGGAGTATTTACTGTGGTTGGAATCAGACCACATGATTTTTCCCTATTATTTCATGTATCTTTGCCTTGCTGGTCCTTTTCTATCATCAGTTTCTGTGTAGTTCATTCCTTCTTCCTAGTTCATATTCATATGATGAAAAGTATCATCATTGATAACCAAAGTACCCTTTTGCAGTCTGTTGTGAAATTAGAACGACGTGAGGCAAGGGAAGTGAAAAAGGAAATGAAAGGGCTTTATAAGTCTGAGACCCACCGTGCTCAGAAAGTCGCAGCTTTCACGGGTCCATCCTCCATTCATCTTATGTGATTGTATCGCACTCCTGAGGTAAGACGTTTGTAGATGGAATTATATTTAATCCAAGTCTGTTTGGCCTTGGAGCATATTTGGAGTTTTATTTTCACATTTTTCTGAATCAAATCTATGTTGGAAATATTTAAATGCTCGATACTGGTTTGTGAATATAAATGACAAAACTGAAGGAACTTTTGGATTTAATTTTGCACGTTATTGTGGGGAACGATGTCATCATATATTTTATTTTGCCAAAAACTGGGTAAGATTTTGTTGGGGAAAAATGCATGTTCCTGATTCCGTAAGATTTTTCATTGCCTACCGAGAACAAACAATAATTTTACTGTGTCGTGTTATTTCTGTGCAACATCCTTGTGCATTAATTTCATTACGAATATTGGTTTCATATTAATTAATATGATGCATGATTCATCACCAGGTATTTCTTATGATCATCAGATTTTGGAGAATGCAAACATGGAGACATATAAATTTTGTTAGATATCAGGGTTGAGGACTGTTGTTGCACTCAAGCTTAGTTGAGATTTCAAACTGTTTCTCCTTGGGTGTTGTTTATTATTATTATTATTATTATTATTATTATTATTATTATTATTATTATATGAATATGTTATAATATATATGGGGCCTGAAGCTAATTTGAGCTTTTATTATTATGAAGAAAATTAATGAGGTACAATCTTAAATTTATTGGTTGGTAGTATCAGTCCTGGAATGGCATATGTGACAAATATCAGTTAATACTGGGCCAGTATTTGTATAATTTCATCTAACATCTACACTTGCAGATTGAACAAAACTCAGGATGTTTCTCATATCCAACATATGCTATGGCACAGTGCCCAACTCGCTCTTACATTATGAATGCCTCCTTCTCCTTAGGGATAAGATGTTTATTGTGGTACCTTATATCCACAGAAGGAGCCTGATGGCGTGTCGTAAAGCAGCAGCAGACCCGTGCTGAGTAATGCTACGTGCTACTTGGGCCTCGCGAAACCCATCCCGGGAAGAGTCCCATTTGTCTGTGGAATAATCACCGCCTAGAGTCATTGGTTATTTGCAGTAATGAAGGAAGCAGACCCAGTCAACAATGCGACTCCAATTGTGTATCCTGCGCCAGTCGGTGCTGCACTCGACATTGTACCTACAGTGCTGGAGAAGCACCGACCACATTGGATTGACCATCAAAATGGTTCTGAAATTGAAGGCCGACCCCAGGGACAACCTTATCCAAGTGCTCCATCAACACCTCCATCAGATCAAGGATTGACAACGGCGACGATTAGGGTTCCGGAGAATAGCCAGAGCATTGTTAGGTAAATTGCACTTTTGGTCCCAAGAGAATTGATCAAATTCAAAGTACAAATTTGGTCCCATAAGATGTTTCTGTCAATTTCTAACAAGAATGTGCCATACGAGCCGTTAATTGCACTTTTGATCCCAAATAATAAGGTTTTTTTTTAGTTTAAAATAAATTTAATATTATATTTTTTCTATATTCAAACTATACAACAAAATTATATAATAAACTTATAATTCGGAATCTATCAGAATAATTTAAGAATTGAAATTTATAAAAATATAACTAATATATAGAGTATAGACTATATATATTTTTTATTTTTTTAGATTTTAAATAAATTATTGACAAAGTTTAGTATGAAAATTTGCACTGAAAAAATCCAATTGAAACTCAATTTTCTTTGACTCAACCCGCTTTTTCCCCGCTTCTAGCTGACCCAATTTATGGCCCGCCCATATGACCCAACTTTTCGCTGCTAGCTGGACTCAAAATTGATTAATAAAAAATTATGGCTAAAGAACGCCTCCAACTGGACTCAAACACGAGACTACACAGAGCTGTAGAAAAACTCCTGCCAACTATGCTAAAACATGTTATGTTACAAAACTGAGATTTTCTATGTATAATAGATCGCTTTTACCATTAATCATTTTAGCTAGGTATGCTTTATTTTAATTATTTGTAAATTATATTTACAATTGATTGATGAATGAAAAATATAATTAACTTTAATTATCTAATTGATTCAAATATATAAAGAAAATTTTTTGTTAATATTTTTTATTTACAAATTGTACTTATAATACATTCAAATAGTATTTTTTATGTACAATCGGTTGATGAATAAAAAAGAGAGATAATTTTTTTATTAATAATTTTATTTACAAATTGTACATATAACACATTTAAAATTTATGTTTTTTATTAATATTATATTTTGCATGTAATATTGTTCATTTTTTTTTTTTGATACACTCAAAACTTACCTTATTTTTTCTTATGTTTGAATAGTAATATTGTTATGTTTTTGCTTGTAACACTGTTATGTTTTATTTGTAATACTGTTATGTTTTTGTTTGTAATACTATTTTAGTTTTTTATTTGAAATCAAAGTAGAAGACGTTAATGATTGTTATTATGAATTTTAATACTTCTTCGGTAATGCATTTAATGCACATCAAAATTTTAATTTTTTCTTATGTTTTGGATGCATTACTTTTATATTTTTAAATGTAATATTGTTATGTTTTGCATGTAATACTATTTCAATTTTACATGTACCCATCGTAAATTGTATTGCATAGCAATATCAGTATATATACACAATAATTATGTAGGTAAATATATTAGTGGGCATATAATACTATTTTAATTTTGCATGTACCCTTCGTAAATTGTACTCCACATAGCAATATGCAGTATATATACACAATAATTATCTAGGTAAATATATTAGTGAAAAAATTATTTATAAAATTATTTATTAAATAAATAAATATATATATTAGTGGGAAAACTATTTATTAAATGAATAAAAAAATTAATTTGTTGGCGAAAATTATTTATTAAAAAAATAAAAAAATTTAATCTGTGCCAACAAGAGTTCGAACCTCCGTCGCCATCCGCTATTTCCTTTTTATTTTTTATTTTATAAGAAAGATAAAAAAAATCTTCAAATTTGGGAGTTGAACTCGCGTCTAACAGGTGGAGAAAGCTTCCACCTACCCCTAGGCTACTAAGACTGACAAAATGAAACTCACGAGTCCTAGTTTTATTTCCATTAAAATTTGAGAATTACAATATTTTCATGTATGAAAATTTTCACAAGACATACTCTAAATTATTATTTGATTGATAAAATTTTGAGTTTTTTTTTTTAAATTACATAAACATTCTTTTTATATATATATATTTTTTAATTTTTTAGAATATGTATAAATTATTACCTGGTTTAAAAATATTTATTTTTTGTATTTAAATTTTTTACCATCTATATATATATATATATATATATTTTTTAGATTTTACATATATTATTATTTGATTTATTTTTATTTTTAAATATTATATACATATTCTTTATATATTATTTTTTTCTTTTTTTTATTATCTATATACTTTCACATGGTTTAAACATATATTTTTTATTTTTAAATTATATACCGTCTGCATAATTTCATTAATTATTTTAGATTTTATATAAATTATTATTTAATTGAAAAAAGTTAATTTTTTATTTTTTTAGATTATCTATAAATTATTATTTGATTTAAAAATATTTATTTTCTGTATTTTAAACTATATATAGATGATTTATACTTTTATTTTCTTAGATTTTACAATAATATACTATTTGGTTTTGGAAAAAAAATTAAAATTTTTTTAGATTATCTATAAATTATTAATTAATTTAAAAATATATTTATATTTTAAATTATATACGGTCTATAGATTCTCTTTTTAATTTTTACATAAATTACTATGTGGTTGAAAATGATTTTTTTATTTTTTAATATTATATACAATATATATATATATATATATATATATATATATATATATATTATATTTAGATTATAAATAAACTTTTACTTGATATGAAAACATTTATATTTATATTTTAAATTATATATAAAGTATATGTATATCTTTTTTTTTTTTTTACATAAATTATTAGCTGATTGAATATTTTTAGAACTTTAGTCAATAATTTTTATAGTGTTAGTTCAAAAAATTTACAAATTATTTGACTATTTTAAAATATCAACAACTTGGGAATAACATTTTATAACACTTTGAAAGAGGATGGATGTTAATTTGTGCTCGTTTGTGAACCGTCTAACACAAATTCTTCCCATTAATTTATAATTCATAATTTTCATAGTAATTTTAGAATTTTCAATTAAAAAATCTTAGCTTATTTTCAGATTTTTATTCCATTTGAGTTTTTTTGCTTTTACAATTTTCAGATTTTATAGAAATTATATTTTTGTATATTTAAATAATTTATATCTAAATTCTATATATAATTTTTAAAATTTTAAAATTTTGTTATAAAACTTTATTAATTTTTTTTTTTTTTTCGAGAATTTTTTTTATTCATTTTAGAAAAAGTTAATTCATGTATTATCTTTAATTATATTCAAGTTCTATATATAATTTTTAAATTTTCATATTTACAAAAAAATTATTTGGCAGAAAAATTTATTTTATGATCTCTTTTTAATTAGAGTTGGTATGTTGTGAAACTTGTTCACCGTGAAACTTGTTTCTTTTTACAAGCATGACCATTCAATCATCACGACTTATATCATTTTATAATATAAGTCACACCCTTTAGTGTTATGAGTAATACCCTTTAATAGTAAAAAGTCACACCCTTCAATTATCACAAGTAATACCCTTTAATAATATAAGTTACACTCGTTAATCAGTTTCACAGATTATTGTGTGAAACTTGTTCACCTTATATTTTGTCTTGTCATGCTGTGAAACTTGTTTTTTTTTACAGGTATGATCTTTCAATTATCACGACTAATACCCTTTTATTATATAAATCACACCCTTCAATTATTATTACTAATTCCCCTACTGTAATATAAGTCACACCCTTCAATTTTATGAGTAATACCCTTTATAATAAAAATTCACACACTTCAATTATCACAACTAATACTATTTAGTAATATAAGTTAAACTCCTTAACCAGTTTCACAGATTCTTATGTGAAATTTGTTCAACCTATATTTTGCCGTTTAATTATAATTATATACATATTCTATTTTAGTTTGAATTTTTTTTTTAATTATATTTTGAAATTTATAACCAAAATTTATAAATTATTTTATAATTAATTTGATAAAGTTTTATGTGAAAATTTTCTTATTTGACTTGGTCAAAAAAAATAGTTGTTACTAATGGAATTCGAAAATGGTTGGCCCGCGCATGAACATGCAACACTTCCCACTGTGCTACAACAACATGGAGCGATAAGTTTGGCATTGGTTTCCATATAACTTTAGTGAAAACATGTAAATTTGGGCCAATATGGGTTGTTTGGTTGGATTATTTATAAATATATAAAAACAGGTGTAGCAGTAAAAAGTATAAGTATTCGGTTGGGCGAGTGAACAGTCACTCTCTCTGTAGTGTAACCGTACTGTTAACGCGCACATTTGCAATGCTATTGTACCTGATTTATTTTTAAATACTTTTTTAATCCAAATGTCATGCGCATTTGCCTTGGTAATATAGTTCAACTTAAAAAGTCGAGCTGAAATAATGACTGCAACAGATCTATTCAAAACTCAAAAGTACTTTCTGCCCGCCACTGTTCAAATTTAAAATTTGAATCTGCCTGAACTCAGCCAAACACGTTTCGATATTCTCTGGGCAGATATAAATATAGTTACATGATTCATTCAACTTAATATTTCCCATCTATTTTTTTTTATTGTTCCCATCAAAATTTTATTTTTTACGGAATATTTGTTCCCATCATAATGTGCTATAAGTTTTCTTTTTTAATTTAGGCTGATTGTATTGATTTATGCTTCATTTTTTTTATTTTGTCATTATATACTCTACCTAACATTCAATTTATCTATTCCAATATTGCAGTTTGTGAATGGCTCTTCAAGTATGTCAACAAGCCTTGACTTTTCAATGCAAAATAAATATACATAGATTTAAATATTTAATTGGTAATAGGAAATTATCAATGGGCTGTGACAATAATTTAAAATTTAGGTCCTGGCCCATTCAAGATTTTGGTCCATGGAATTCGGACCAATTAAACTAATTATCAATTTATTTTAACAATAGTATCATATTCATGGTGTAACTTGATTTTCTTGCAATAATTGACCAATTCATGGTTAATAATTGTCTCACACAAGATATTGTGTGAAGTGCACAGTGAACCAATTCATGGTTAATAATTGACAAAAAATAGAGTGAAATGCACAGTGAATCAATTCACAAATTAGTACTCCATAAATTAACATTTATTTCTTTCACGGTGTAAAAATTAACACCATTTTTAAATTATGTTTTAACCTACTGTGAGATTATATCACACAAGATATATTCATAACAATTTTGTTTTTTTTTAATATAAATGATAGAAGCATGAAATATTTCAAGAAAATTGAGATAAACAAAGCTCAACTAGTTTGAGCTCCACCACCTAGGACCATGAGGTCCTGGGTTCGAGACACAGAAAGATAAAAATTATTCCCTCTTATGCAGGTTCTCTTTGAGGTGTGGTGATGTACCCCCTGTTGTGGTGGTTGCGGTTAAGGTCTCCCTCTTGTGGTGATTGCAATTCCGATCTACAGCGAGACGAAAAGATATTGCCATGTGCCCGGTGGTCGAAGGAACTATTGTAATTGATTATGTAAGGAAACTATTGTAATTGATTATGTTAGGAAACTATTGTAATTGATTACCTTTTAAAAAAATGAGAAAACAAACAACGTATGTGTATGTATATATATACGAATATATATAGAGGTAGAAATTTGTCAAATTTTAAGAATACATACTTGAACAAGTGTAGCTATACTTACTTCATGTTGAAGAGGTGAACTTCGCTCTCTAACAAGTATTAACAAGAAGAGTGACTTAATATCAATAAATAAAAAATCTTCTTTTGTTCTTTATATTTTACTTTTCACCAATTTATTTTAAATAAAACTTTTGTTACAAATATATTTTTAGCACATTAGTTGTCAAATTAATTGTCTTTTTACGATTTGTAGGCATACATATAATTTAAATTCAGATTTTAAATTTTTTTTTAATTATTTATAATATATCAATTGTGTAATTATATGAGTTTTTTTTTTTAAAAAAAACTTAATATAATTTAAAATAATTAGTAGTTATAATGAATTTAGTGGTATACTTAGGTGGTGTTTTGGAACTCTTTTAAAATACTAGAAGCACTTTTTTTTTTTAATAAATTGTGTCTTATCAACTTAAAATAAAAGTGATTTTTACTATTCCACAATTAGTTGAAAACAGGCACATAGTTTTGTAATAGTGAGATACACATACTCTTTACTTTTTAAAATTCATATAATTTTTTTAATAATAATCAATTTGTACATTAATAATGATAAATTTAAATTTAAATTATTATCATAATCAATATTATTAAATTTTATAAATATTCAAACCATGCATCGCACGGGAGAAATACTAGTTTTCGAAAACAATAAAGCTACTATTAAGAATCGAACTCATGTCAATGACCATAAAATGTAGGAATATTAACCACTATAGTGTAATAATTTAATATACAAGATTGAGACTTTAAATATAATATATCGTGTTTATTTATTTTAATTAAATCTGTATATTGACTTAATTGTAAATAAAATCACAAATTTTTACTAAATTACAATTTAATCTAAATTTTTGAAAAATTAGATCAAAAATGCAATATACCTTATTAGAACCATTGAACATATGTGCACTTGAGTTTTGGCCCGATGTATACAACATTGAAAGCCCATAATTCTTCCCTCTCGACTCTCGTCGTAGAGCCCTAATTTTGTCGTCAGTCTGATTTTCTAACGTCAGGTTACCGTGTATATTGATTTTACAAGAGATATGCATATTTATGTACAAAAATATTATATTGATTTACAAGAGATAAGCATATCTAAAAAAATATTTATATTACTAGTTTAGTACACCACGTATTACGCGGTTCTTTAATTAAAAAATACAACATTCAAAATAAATAATATATTTAATAATTAAAAATATAAATATATGCATAAATACACTAAATATGAATTATTTATTATTTAAGGTGTATATTAGTAAACTTGCTTAAACTTTGGAATGAAATCGTTATGTGAAATTCTATTTATCCTTTTTTTTATATTAAGTCAAAACATGCAAATTAAAACAAAATAAATTGATTAAGAAAAAAATTTAAAAAGAGAAAAATAAAACAAAATCTAAAAAAAAAGTATCAATATATTAATTAATATGTATTAATGAAATAAACTTAAAAGTGAATGAATTATAATATAAATAAATTTATTACATAAAATAAATTAAGATATATATATATATATAAGCAATTATAAAATAAAATTAATTATTAAAATATTAATAATTCAATATAATTCACAATAATATAGTTTGATTGAATATTTTAATTATATAAAATTAAGTCGAGTGAAAATTAACTAAACAAAGATAAAATAATAATATAATAAAGTTAAATAAATAAAATATGAATTAATAAATATTAATTGCACACTTTTAACATTTACACATACTTTAAATACATAAATAATTAAAAATTACACATTTTATAACATTCATACATATTTTAAAGTTTAAATACATAAATAATTAGAAACTAATTATATTATGACATATCTATAAATAAAATTCATTATTTACTTTTCATATAATTCTTACTTCTTAATTAGACGACGCATCATCGAAATTCACAATAATATGATACGTAAGTAGTAGAAAAATTCATATTAGTGGGTTTAAGAAATATTTAAAAATTTCGTGTATGATAAAATATTAAATATAAAATAAATATTAATAAAAAGAAGCTAATGCTCAATAAAATAAATATTCAATATATTTAAATGTTTATAAATTGACTTAGTTAGTAAGTAACATAAATATTATTTTAAAAGTGCAAGGTTCAAACCTTAATTATTGCATCAATTTTTTTTATTAACTTACATATTAAAATGCCACATGGATGCCCCCTATTAACTACAAATCTATAAAAAAAAAAACACATCAACACAATAATATATGACATCTCATTCAAATTAACCACAAGATGACACATCATCCAAATGAACCACAAGATGACACATCATAAAAATAAAACTCTCTATTAGTATATAGGGAATTTACAAAAGATGTGCATATCTACAAAAATATTTATATTGATTTGCAAGAGATATGCATATCTACGAAAATATGGAAATAGCTAAACTAATTTCCTAAAATCCGGAGGAATATTCAATCAGAATATTCTAGATAATTATTGTTGATAGTCCTTTTGTGGTGACTTTCCTTGATTAAATCCGTTAATTCCAAGATTTGATTTATTGGTGCACCTATAAATATTGTTTGGATGGCTGCGTTTTTGTAACACTGAAACTGATTTGTATCGAGGGAAAAAGGAGTCTCACGGCCTCTGGCCGACCTCCATCCGAGGTAAAGATGTTTACATATATTCACTCATATATATATATGTAAATATATTTTGCAATTAAATAATACTAATTGTGACATTGGTGATTTATATTGCAGCTGAAATCGAAAGAGATTGTCTTTAAATAGACGTTGAGTAAACCCTAGGCTGCATTATTTGTAGTTCACCTCTAAACCCTTTTCTTTATTAATTCTCCAATACTAGTTGGTTGCCCTGTACGTGTTTGATGGAATGCGTCAATTGAGACTTTGAAACTATTTGAGTCTAATGAATTTGATTCTAAGCCTATCTGTCTGAAGTTGTGTACAAAATCAGTTACTCTGCAGAAGGAAACTGAATATTCACTACTCGATTCCTAAGGTCTGCTTTTTTTTTTAAAAAACTTTTAAACTTGGAAGACATTCTTGTGTTGTATCCAATTTCTAATTAGTCAACATTCTTTTAGAATTCTAGGAAAACTCAACGGACGAGGATATAAACCAAGGAACTTTGGTAGTCTTAAATTTGGAACCATCAGTTTTTGGGGCAGGGTACCGGGCCCCAGAAATCACGGACATGAGCAAGGTGTCCCAGGCATCCGACGTCTAAAATTATGTGAGTCACTATAAGAGGCCACAATGTACACATGTATGAAGGCGTGATCAAAATCGACATTGGTATCGGTACTCAGGAATTCATCAACATTATCTCTGATCGCACATGTGACATGGTAAACCTCCTTGGTTAGTGACTTGGTAGCAGCTTTTAGTTTCTTTAATTAAAGAAAAATTAGTTGAGTTCTAGAAAAAATTAGTCATATTAAAGAAAGAATTACAAATGTGAACAAAAAAATTGATTGTGAATTACAAGCTTTGGAGTTTTTCTGGTTGAACTTTTCATGGGAAATCCCCTGTAATAATTTGTAAATTATGTGAGTCTAGTGAAATGTACCGACAAGGATGAAATAGAATAGTCGTGCCCTTTGAATTCTTTTGTTCAAAAAGTGAACAACTGTACAACATTATCAATTCTATTATTACTGAAATAAAATTTACTATTACGCTTTAGTCTGATTGAATTTTATTGGTTTCTAACATGAATATAATATTCTGGTTTGATAGTTATAAAATCGAAAGCATGCATGCTTGAATAAAAAGATGAAACAAATATGAAATAGAGTCCTCATTATGATTATATTATCGCTTGGAGACTCACAGTTAAATTTGAAGTGGAAAATCTGATTTTTGCTACTAAAATTAAAACGGAAAAACAGCACGAGAGTGTAGAGTGATTTTGTACAAGAGTTATTAAGATCTCAAATAATTTGTATGAAAAACAATTGTGAAGAATTAGACAAATTAATCATTCAATTGTGAATATTTTGTGTGCAATACTCTGCCAAAAAAATATCCTCTTAACTAAAAAAGAACAATTTATAATTTGGTGACAAAAAAAAATGTTTCTTTTGCCATGGAGCCATTTATAATTCTAACCCTTTTTATGACCGGTTCTTGATTAAACTTGGCTTTGAAACAGAAGCAAATTAAGAGGTTCGGTAACCATTTTTTATTTCAATATAGATATTGGTAACTTTTATATATGTACACCGCGTGAGGTTTTGGATATCCTGCAAAACAATGATTATTTTATTTTATTTTTTGATGCAACTTATTTATTAATTAACGGTTAAAAGTTAAATTTTGATCAATTAATTAATGTTGTTATTATTAAAATTGAGTTTATACAACAATTATGGACAAATTGTAAAAATAGAATTTAACTTTGCCACCGAAACGAGATAAATACCGAATTTTCAAATTATTGCAAAAAAAAGATCTGTTGCATAATATTATCACTGTGAAGCGTGATTCTCTATTATTTTATCGAGTGATTTCTAGAGTGAGCAGTTTTATATTAAAAATCAATATTTTTAACATGAACTAATTTACTAAAATATTTTTAAAAAAGTTACATTTTATTATAGAAGTATCAATTGATATTAACTTCTCTTCGAGAAGGGGAAATAAAGTTAATTTGACTTGCAAGTTTCTTTTGTAATTAGATAATTTTTTTCTTCAGTATTTCGAAATGTAATTAATTAACTTGTTCCTAGTTTCAATGAGTTAATTATTCCACGTCTTATATATACTTTCATCAATAGTCAATACCACTTTTATTTTTTTGAAAACATAGTCAATAGCACTATTATATGTCAATTTGAGGTCAAAAGATCATGATGTTAATTATTAAATATTAATTGACGAATTAGCTATAATTATATTGTGATTTATTATAATTGAAAATTCGATACCCTTTTTTTTTTTATGGAAAATGGTATATGAAATAAAAAAAACACCCCATATTTTGTACTTAAAATTGTCCAACATCCCTTTTTTTGCAACGATTTTATAGTTTGATATTTGCCCAGCAAAATGTAAAAATTATATGATTAAATTGCAATAAGTCCCAAAAGCTTTTCCTTCTATATCCAGGTTCCTTAATTTGAAAATTAGGGCGTTTGAGGCTTTTTGTCGATTCGCCAAATCTTCTTAAAATTTGGGTAGAATTTCCCCGCCCATTTGACATTCCATATTTGATCTAATATTCCTCTTTATTCTCCCCTTTTCACTCCCTGTTTTTTTGTGATTTCCTTTTGTTTATGGATAACGACATCTTAAAATCCCCGCCCCTTATGGGCCTTTAGGATTAACCCTTTTTGAGGAAGAAGCCACATCAATGCAGGCCAAGATGGAGAACAAAGAAAAGGAGAAATCTGGAAAGAAAAGATTTCTCTTACAGGAGGCCAAATCCCCAACTACCCAGAAGAAAACGAAGATGAGAGTTTTCACTCAGATCGCTGATGCTCCCTCTTCTTCTCACATTATGGCGGAGGCTAACGAGACTCAGCCCCGCCACGAACCATGAAGTGCATTGTATGAAATGCTCGTGGCCTCGGGGGACAACGAGCATTCAAAAACCTCCAACGTCTTATAGCGGATCAATCCCCCAATTTGGTTTTTATTTCTGAAGCTAAACTATCCAGTTCCGTTGCCTCTAGATGGCGATTTTTGTTGAATTTTCATGGTTGCTTTTGCGTTGATGTTGTTGGCCGTAGTGGAGGCCTAATTTTGTTTTGGAATGAAAACGTGAAAGTCTCGGTTTTATCTTACTCTAAGGGTCATATTGATAGTCTGATCGCTTTTAAAGGTTTTAATTGGTATTTTACTGGTTTTTATGGAAACCCTAACCAAAACTATCGACATGTCTCTTGGGTCCTCTTGGATAAAATTGCCAAAACTCATATGTTGGGATAACATATGCCATGATCTATATGGATGACCTCATAAATACAAATTTAAATTAACAATTATTACTAGCATGAATTTACCTAAGTGAATTCAAATAATAATCAACCCAACAACAACATGTAAATAATATTTCACGTAAAAGATCCTAGCATGTGGAATTTCTAGGAGTTTACGTAAACGTACCCATTGGAGAGACGATTTGAGACAGACAGGATCAAGTATCTGGATACCCACCAAAAGTCCTTCTCAAGTATTCCTAAGTCCTCGTCCAATAACTCCGGTGGAAGGTTCTCCTATGAACGATTTATAAAACAAAGGAAAATAAAATTATTGTTGCACCACCTTTGTTGATTTCTAATATTTCCAACGCATGGAACACTAGTTGGCGATGAAAAATTCATTCCCTATTTATAAGTGAGGGGGGTTCGAAAATTTCAAGGCAATTAGGGCTAGGAAAAATCTTTTCTTGATCTCTAAGAAATCTTGAATATATCAAATATATTCTTCTTTCCATGTGTATTTTTCCACAAAAATCTCACACCCTTTTTAGCATATATTTTCGAAAATTACAAGAAGATTTGTAAGATTGGATCTTTCTTGAATTTATGAGATATTCTTGTATTCCAATAATACATATCTTTTTTTCATAAAATATTTTCAAGAAAATCAAGAAAATCTTTCTTCCCTTTTTATTCACTATATTTTCGAAAAAAATCCCAATTAAAGAGACCAAGTGGGAGTTTTCTTGAATTTATGGGATAATCTTGTATTACAAGAATACATTATCTCCTTTCCATAAAATATTTTCAAGAAAATTCTTCTCCCTTTTTTCTTTAATATTTTCGAAAATTCAAGGAAATATAAGCAACAATAGTTTATTTTATTTAAAACACCTTTTATTTATTGAACTATAATTGGGCTACTTGAGGGGCCTTTATGAGAATTAAGGTGGACCTTCCAATGAACTTCTGAATTCCAATATTGAGCCACAATATAATTCAGCCCATTAATATTAATTAATACCACTATATAATTAATATTGCACTATCCAACTTAACCCATATTACGGTAATATGGCTCCCGATTATTATTTTCCATGTTTAAGATTATTTAGTCCATTAATTAATTAAGCCACTGAAAAACTTTATATTAATTAATATCTTTATCCTTGGAGTAAGTACAACCCAACTTTATTATCCATACCGAAAAATTAATTCCACTTGCAAGATTTGGTATGATAAAGGTTCCGAGCCCACCAAGGGGACCAATCAAGCAAGACATTGCAAGCACACGATTCTCTCAGACATTAATTTAAGAATCGTCGTGCAATTAATATTATTGCCCAAGATATAGGGTATCGAAGTCGCAATGATTCTCTTCCCATTTATAAGTCAAAGCAATAACTAATAATCACACACAGTCCTTATTAGGTGACAGAGATTAAGAAATCAACAACCACTGAGGTCTAACTCTTCATCCCTTAAGTCGGTCTTGAATGAGTTTATCCTCTCTCAGAGGGTCCGCTTCAACAAGATCGAATGCACTAGTGTAATCTTTTGGTCAAGACAAGTCAATCTGAGCCTTACACATCAACTTCTACCAATAGATTGTTTCGGATCTATCTAAGTTGTGAAACACACACTCGTATACAAGGAACTGTTAATGTGATCTTCTGTGATCTGGTATCACCACGTTAACTACAATGTAACGCTGCGTATTCTGAAACGGTTTGCAATAAATATATATAACATTCAATCATATTTAAAGCAACAAACAATTTATTTTAGTAAATAAGTGTTTAATACATAGGTTAATACAAAGTAAAAGCATACTTTCATGTATAACCCCAACATCATACTAACTTGAACTTTGGTTGGATTGTAGGAGGAGACTTCAATGAGATTCTCTATGAATTTGAAAAGAAAGGGGGACCGCCTAGAGCTTCAAAAATGATGAATGACTTTCGTAATGGGTTGGCTAAGTGCGATTTGTGTGAACTTGATGCTTTGGGGCCAAAAATTACGTGGAATAATATGAGAAAAGGAAGTCATCAAGTCCTGGAACGACTTGACCGTTTTGTGGCTAACAGTTCTTGGATTGATAACTCCCCGGGAGTTAAAATCCAAAACCTCAATTTCTATGGGTCCGATCATCGACCAATCTCTCTCTCTACTGGAAACAATAATAGCCTTTCGAACCGCAAAGGCCCTCCCCCCTTCACCTGTGAACATAAGTGGCTGATGGAAGAGGATTATAAAGAGGTGGTGGCAAACTCGTGGAATGACACGAGACATGAAGATCTTTTTCATAAATGGCTCGAAAAAGCAGCGGACTGTCTCAGGATATGGTCACGTGATAAACTTGGTGATCTGGCCAAAAGAATCAAGGATACCCATAAACGCCTTAACGATAAACTCAATATTGAAGATCACACTTTTAATCTGGAGGAAACCCGCAAGCTTGAAAACAAGCTCGAAAAGCTTCTCTACCAAGAAGAGGCCCACTGGAAACAACGATCTCGTGTCAATTGGCTATCGGTGGGCGATTGGAATACAACGTACTTTCATAAGACGGCCTCAAGAGGTAGAAAAATTAATCAAATTCGATCCATCATCAATAGCGAGGGGGACTTGATGACAAAACAGAGAGATATCATGAAGACGATCATTGACTACTATTCTAAGCTCTTCCAGTCTCAAAACCCTTCTTCTGAGGATATCGGCAGGATCACGAATTACATCAACCCGGTGGTCACACAAGAAATGAACTCCATCCTTGTTAAACCTTTCTCCAGGGAAGATGTCCGTAAAGCTTTGTTTGACCTAAACCCTTCCAAAGCACCAGGCCCAGATGGTTTTACGACTCTCTTCTTTCAGGATTCCTGGGATATGATTGCTAATGACATTGCTACTGCCCTCAAGATTCTAAATGATGGAGAAAGTCTTTTAAACCGTAATCCCACTACAATCACCCTTATCCCTAAAAGTAAGGAGCCTAAGTCAATGAAAGACTACCGACCCATCAGTCTATGCAATGTCACCTATAAATCGTTGCCAGGGCTATCACGAATCGGTTCAGATCTATCCTCGGCCAAATCATTGACCCCAACCAGAGTGCCTTTATCCCGGGTAGACTGATCACTGATAATATCTTATTGGGCTTCGAATGTATGCACTGGCTCCGCCACAATAAGAGCAATCAGGGATATGCAGCAATGAAATTGGACATGAGTAAGGCCTACGACAGAGTCGAGTGGTCATATCTTAAATCTGTTATGCTTAAAATGGGCTTTGATACAAAGTGGGTCAACCTTATTATGATTTGTGTTATGTCAACTACGTACTCTTTCAAAGTTAATAATGAAATCGATGGCAGGGTAGTACCTTCAAGGGGCCTTCGGCAAGGGGACCCACTCTCCCCTTTCCTCTTTGTGCTCGTCTCTCAAGGCCTCTCCTCCGCTATCAATGCTTATGCTTCGGATAACAGATTTACTGGTATTAGAGTGGCTAGGGGAAGCCCTATGATCACACATCTCTTCTTTGCAGATGACAACCTCATCTTCTTCAAGGCCACCAAAGAGAATGTACTAGCAGTCAAAGATTGTTTGAATAAGTATGAGAGAGCATCGGACAAACTTATTAACTTCGACAAGTCGGCAGTTACATTCAGTAAGAAGACATCCTCGGACAATAAGAGATTTACTAAAGATTGTCTTCATATTCAGATATGTCAAGGTCACGATCTCTATCTTGGACTCCCGACCTTCTCTTCCCATAATAAAAGACTGCAGTTTGGCTACCTCAGAGATAGGGTGGTCAAGAAACTGGACAACTGGAATAGCAAATTCTTTTCCGGAAGGCGGGAGGGAAGTTCTCCTAAAGTCGGTTTTTCAAGCCATTCCCACCTATGCCATGTCTTGTTTTAGAATTCCTTCCACCCTCTGTGGATAAATCGAGTCCTCGTGCACTAAATTCTTGTGGGGAGCTAATTCAAATGATAAAAAGATCCATTGGAAAGACTGGAAGACGCTTACTAAGCCTAAAAAAGAGGGTGGGATGGGATTCAGAGCTTGCTGGCCAAACAGACCTGGAGACTTATCCACCACCCGGATTCACTTGTGGCCAAAGTCTTCAAGGCTAGATACTTCTAGCACACAGACATTATGGAAGCTACTATTGGATCAAATCCTTCATACATCTGGAGATCGATCATGTGGAGTAAACAGACCATAGCCAATGGACTCTTTTGGAAAGTCAGTAATGGCACAAAAAATCATATTAGAGGGACCGTTGGATCCCCAATTTATCCAATGGGAAAATCACTTCTTGTACTACCTATGAGAACAATGTTAGAGTTGAAGATTTAATCACTCAGTCCAAGAGTGGAATATGCCCAAAATCAATAGACTTTTCCTTAAATATGAAGCGGAGGCGATCAGGCGGATCCCCATCGACAACAAAAGTGACGAGGACTCACGCTTCTGGATCTTGAAAAAAGGGCATTTTTACCATCAAATCAACTTAGTGGAACAACCATCTCCATTGCCAGAACTCAACAAGGAATTAAACTAGTGCGTCATGCAATACCCCTAGCTATTGGTAAGCAATTTGGGAGCTAAACCTCCCACCCAAAGTGAAGATCTTTCTCTGGAAAGCGGCTCACGAAGTGATTATCACCGAAGCAAATTTAGCCAGCCATCATGTCCCTTGCCCCCCCAGGTGCGTTCTTTGTGGGTTTCATCGAGCTGATACTAATCATGCTATTTTCTTTTGTCAGGTGATTAAAGGGGCCTAGAAATTTTCAAGTTGGTGGAACCTCATAAAAAAAGATCGTCTGTGTTCATCTGAGAGTTTGTTCCTTTTCTTCATCAAATTCGCTGAACCACTCCGAACTCAAAAAGCTAGGCATAAAGATGTGGGGAGTATGGAAAGAACGTTGTGACCTTGCCCATAAAAAAGATGGCCATCGAATGACAGCCCCACCGAAGTGTATAGCGGATTGGACTGACACCTTTCTTGAGTAATTCCAAAATGCTAGGAGTTCTATCTACCAGAAAGCCCCTCCACTCACGAAGAATTATTCCATTCCTTTGACGGAGATGGGAAATAACACTTTCTCTCTCAAAGTGGACGCGGCCTATAATGAGAACTCTATGATTTTTGTAGTCGGCTTTGCCATATTCAACCCGAATGGAACGCCTTGGGAAGCTGGATTCCACAAAATTAACCCACCTGGCTAAGTCTTGGTTGCTGAACTTACTGCTATTATCGACAGACTCTCCTTTTGTGTTTGAACGAATGCCCAAAAATTCTGTTGTCCTATCGGATTCCATAGACGCTATCCATGAAATACGTACAGAGAAAATCTACAAAGGATACGAAGAGAATCTCGTCAACAGGGCCCGCAAATTGATTTCAAACGCTTCAATGAAAGGTGTTTGGTATTGCCCCCGAACCAACAACTTCATGGCTCACAAGCTGGCTAAAATGACAGCTAAATATCCCCACCCTCAAGCCTGGATGGGCGATGATATTCCTAGACATATTATGTGTTGGGAAATTTATAGTTTTGATGAAAGTTCCAAAAACACATGTAATAGGACCAGTCAGACCTGTTAGCTGACTGATGTTTATATTACCTGCTATAGGAGACCAGTTGATAATGATTGTATAGAACAACTGATGAAATAGATAGGTCACATATTGAGGGGAAAACTCAATATGTATATGTCAGATCTGAAGACTCAAAGGACAGCTGATATCCGACAGGCCAGAATGCAAGACAAGAATAGAAGATCAGATCGTTCTGATCTGGTCAGATATCTCAGCAAGTCATGAAGCTCAAACTCGAAATACTTGAAGATCGGACGGAAGACCTACATCGGTAGAGTCCGCTAGTTGAAGCTAAGTCAACCAAACACTGAAGACTCCATCGGTAGACCGATCGATTCAGATTGATCGGTCACCACCACCAATTAATCGATGTTTCACCTAATCATACGTCGATGATCCGAACAAGAAGAATGTCAAGCTTAGTTGGAAGAACATCAACGAAAAAAAATGAGTCTGCTATCCAATAAGAACAAAGACAAGTATGATCGATCGAGCCCAAGAATTATGGATTTGATGATGCTTCTCTGTAATGGCTATAAAAACACTTTTCACGCTTTTCGCCATGCCATTCTCGAAGACATCACATCAAGCAAACTGCAAGTCTACCAAATATAGCCAAATTCAAATTGCTCTCCAACGGCTCTTTGATTTCAAGGTCTATATATATGGGATTACACTTTAGAGTGAAAAAAAACGGGAACGCTTAAACAAACAAGAAGCTCAAGCTAATATCGATTTCCGCACAAGAACACGAACAAGAAGATTAATTTTTATTAAGTGTTCATCCCATAAGTTCTTAGCATATAAATCTTTTCATCTAGTTTGTTAGGATCGCTTATACATAAAAAAAGATTTCATAGTTGGAGCCAAAAACAATCTTACCCAAACCCCCAAGTTAGGTTAAGTTGTTTAGCAAGATTCGAGACTAGGTTTCTAGTTCGATCTCTGGATCGGTTGAGTGTGAACTCCTTAAACATCTAGTTGGTGTCTTGTGTTGGACTTACACATAAAACAAAGTCCAGGTTGGTTAAGTAGGTGCCCCTGTGATAGGGAAGAGTGGACGTAGGACCGGTTTGTCCTAACCACTATAAATCTTGTGTGCCTTTACCACTTTGATTAATTGATTACACAATCGCACACAACCTTTAAAAGCGCATACATATTCCAAGTTGAGATCGCTTAGCACCAAGCTTCGATCCGATCAAACTCGACACTTCATCAACCGATTAAAAGTTTAACTTTGGAATCGATTTATCAAAACCGGTTTTTTCACATGGGTAAAACTTAAGCTTCCGCGACACATTAGTTAAACCGATAGTTCTGAACCGATCCGCCTTTTAGGCGATTAGTAAGTTAGTTATCGACCAAACTAATTCACTCGCACTCGATAAGGCTAATCGCCCTCACACCGATCTGGACAAAAAGTTTTTTAAGTCTATTCACCCCTCCCCTCTAGACTTCCCTCACTAAACCCGTTCAGGACCTACAAGTGGTATCAGAGCAGTTGGATCTATGACCCTTGACTTTGTGCATCATTGATTCTTGAGGAAGAATCTTTGTGGTCGATCGAACCGATCTTGAAAAACCTTCTTAAAACTCATTCATTTTCCAAAAACACTCTCTGCATGGATAACACCTCGGTATGTATCATGATCTGCCCAAGTTCTCAATCGATGATTATGCAGATTGGGCCATATATATGTCCAACCATCTAGGCTCGATCGTTGGCGAGAATGATGGAAGTCATCGAAATAGGACCCATCATCATATATTATGACAACCCTGCGCTTGGAGGAGATCCGCACTTTGCCCCGAAGTCTTATGCGAAAAAAGCCCAAATTTGATGGATGCAGGAGGAAAGGAAATCGCATACTCTAGATACTATCGCAAAGGCATATTATCATGAAAACAATGGATAAGGTCACCAAGGAAAAGATTAAGTATCTCAAATCTGCAAAAAGCAATGTGGGATACTCGGTTCGAAATATCGCGAGGAAATGAATGATAAAAGACAAATGTTCTGCAGCCGAACCGGTAAAGTTCGAAAAATTGAAGATGTTTGCCTAAATGAAACCATCAACGAACTCGATGGAAGGATTACTATGTCAATAAACAAGCTTTGAGAACTTGGTAGAGATGTCCGATAAAGATATCAACTACAAAATATTAAGGTCTCTCACCAAGAAATGGGATATGAAGGTCACGGTAATCAAGGATTGCCAAGACATTTCAAGAATGAAGCCAAGTAGCTTGTTCTTGAGCCTTAAAGCTCACGAGTTCGATTTGATTGAAAGAGGACAAGGTGATGAAGATGAGGTGCCCATTTGAAGCCTCAACTTCAAAATCGATTTAGCTTTTAAGGCAACCAAAGAAGAGAACGAAGGCCAATGAACCTATTGGGAATATAATGAGTCGTGCGTAATAGACGCTTCGCTTACTGTGAAGCTTGAGAAGTCAAACGTCCAACTTGGTAAGTATCGAAGATTTTATAAGGACTATCAACATAGCGAGGGAGAGATAGGAGATCGACCCAAATGGATCTCCGAGAAGAACCGTGATCCGATGATCGGAGGGATCACAGAGATGAAAGGAAAAGAGATAATCGATCGAGGAAGGAAGAGATAACCAATCGCATGTAAGAAGTCGGACTACTATCGAAAAGGAAGTCACCGATAGGTCATACAGACGAGTGATTTACCCGAAGGAAAGGTTCGGTGGATCAAGGAGCGGCTTCAACCGTGGAGAAGCCAGTCACTATAGCGCAGACGCCTGCACTGACGCCAAGAGAAAGGGAAGAAAAGAGAAAATGAAGAGAGCAACGTTATAGGGACGTAAGAGCCATGGTTGCTAATACGCCGAATCGACAATTCCTATCCGCCTCCGAGGACTCGGATACTCCTCAGAGAAGACTTCGCCGATCGACAATCTTTGCTTGACTTCTATGAAAATGAAGATCGATATTCTCTTGGGGACGATGATGAGATCTCCTTTGATGGCCAGGGAGGACCAATCTGAGGTAACCTCCAAACCTGCTTTGTTCGCTTCTACACCTGCTATCATTAGCACACCTGCTGGGGAGATTGACCTGCAACTCTACTCTGAGCAATTGCTTGAGGATCTCTCCAATGCAGTAGACACTTATGCTATAGTGGAAGCTGAAAATGATAAGCTGAGGACCAGAAATAATCAGCTTGCTAAAGAAAATTATCTCAAGAAAAGCCTCAAACTTAGATCACCAAACCGCCGTTCGAGGCAACTGAGGAATTTAAAATTCTCAAAGTTAAAGCTTCTGATCAGGAGAAGCAGATCAAAGATCAGCTGGCAATTAACAAACAGCAAGCTGATGACTTCAAAATCCTGCAAGCAAAATTCGATGAGCTGTTCCAAAAGCATGAAAGTCTAAAATCATCTGAGGATAATCTGCGTAAGAAAATAGAGGTTTTTTCAAAATCATCTAAAACCGTTCAAGACATGAACGCCTATTTTCGAACAACGATTAATAAGAAGGGACTTGGCTATGAGAACCCTTCCACATCCTCAAAAGCCCCTACCGATTCATCTCAAAAGGTGTAATCGACGAGTTTAAAACAAAAGATACACCAAAAGCCAAACATGTATCTAATAAGGGAAAAGGACCAGTTGAGCAGGTAAGGCAGGTGCCTAACCAGAAGGGGAACAAAAATGGACTCCAACTGGTAAAGCATCAGCCGAGGAATCAACAGAAGAACCCAGTTCTTCTGAAGAAACCTCAACCTAATCAACAGATCAGGAATCAGAAAAGACAACTTGTAAAAGGGAAGTACAATCTGAGACCCAATCAAGGTCAGCTGCCTAATAAGCATGCTTCAGGTAAACTGCAAAAACCACCTATGCCGAAAAGATATGAATCTTTTGATGGTAGCAGTCGTACCTACCCCTATAATAAAAAAATCTAGGGTCACAGCACGAAACCACATTGGGTGAAAAGAAGACAAAATGAAAAAGATAAATCCCAAGTCTTCTAAGTCACCCAAGGTTCACACTAATAATCATACTAATCGAGAAAGCATATAAAGAGACGATGATTATGTTGATAGGTATGGGAGACAAATCGGGCCTTCGATCTAACCGATCACAATAGAAGTGCTTTCTGTTTGTATGGATCCCCAAAACTAATCCTAACCCCTCGGGACCCAATCCAAAAGGGGTACCTAAAGCCTAATTTGGGCTCAGCAGGGATCGCGTGGGTCCGCCAACCAACAAAGGAGGTGTGCAAGCAACTATCCGGTACATCGATAGTGGATGCTCAAGGCACATGATTTGAAGCAAACATCTCCTCGGCTCTTACATAGAAATGAAAAAGCCCGCGTGTACTCTTTTCGGTGATGATAACTTTGGCTACACCAAAGGATTCTAACCTTAGAGAATGATGATGTACAAATAACCTGAGTCTCGTATGTTGAAGGTCCGAAAGCACAACCTATTATCGGTTTCACAATTACTGCGACAACGGATTCGGTGTTGAGTTCTCGACCGACCAATGCACTATCAAGAATCGAGCCACTCAATAGATTTTGCTAACTTGGTTCAAGGAAAGGGACGATCTACACGGATGATTGGAACAGTTGCCCAAAAATGCATGCTCGATTGTCAAGAGTTCCAAAAGTAGCGGTGGCTCGCACAAAAGAATGAGCCATCCGAACTTTAAAACTCTTAATAAGATAGCAAGGATGTCTCTAGTGGAAGGACTTCCGAATGAAGTATTTTCAAAGGATCGGACATGTCTTGCATGTCGGGAAGGGAAAAATGTCAAAGCTTCATTCAAGGGAATTCGGGACCGCATCCAAAGATCTTAATCGCAATTCATATGGATCTATTTGGACCGATTACACCACCGGTTTCAACGGACGAAATATACTCTGGTAATCGTGGATGACTATTCCAAGTTTACCTGGGTTATATTCTTACATAAGAAGAATGAGACGACAAACGAAGATACCCGAAATGCTAAAAAATATTACAAAATGAGAAGGGTGTCAGTGTAGTAAAAATCAGATCAGATAAAGGTACATAATTTCTGAACTCTTTTATTACTGATTTTTGCTCTAAGTTTGGTATACAACATGAAACATCAGCTGCAAGGAAGCCACAACAGAATGGAGTAGCTGAACGGAGGAACAAAATTCTCAAAGAAGCTGCTCGCACGATGTTAGTTGAACATGCAATACCAAGCCGTTTCTGGGCAGAAGCAATCAACACTGCATGCCACACTCAGAACAGATGTCTTCTGACTAAGGCTCACTACAAAACACCCTATGAACTGTGGAAGGACAGAAAACCTCGTGTCTCTTACTTCCATGTTTTTGGGTGTAAGTGTTTCATACACAACAATGGGAAGAGTCAGTTGAAAACCTTTGAGGCCAAGTCAGATGAGGGTATATTCTTAGGATATTCCTCATCTAGCAAGGCTTTCAGGGTCTACAACAAACGAACCCTAGTTGTGGAAGAAACACCCCATGTAGTCTTTGATGAAACATCTTCTGATCAAGAGAAATCTGCCTCAGAACAAGAAGTACCTGATCAACCAGAACCTGATGTTCAGAAAATGGATAAACTAACGATCAAGGAAAAAGAATCAGAAACTGTAACAATATACATTCCAGATCTAGCTGATTCACCAGATCAATCAGATCCTAAGGTACGAAAAACTGTCGATGAAGAAGTTCGATACAAACCGAGATAAGATCAATCGAACCATCCTGGTTCGGGGGAACATCTGAAGTTCCCACCGAACGACATCGACACATGATGAGTCCAACATCACCGAGACTTGTTCTTATCAAGTGGATCATAACTCTACACCACTCCCAATCGCTAGTAATGAGATTTTATCAGAAACGGACGATGTTCTCCAAAACCGACCAAATCGAGCGAAAGGACCTAGATAACCACATCCAACCGATCGATAATCGGAGACCCATTTGATAAAGTTAAAACTAGACATCGATTGGTGAAAGTGCCATGTATTCTTTGTTATCTGCCTATGAAGGAACCAACAACAATAGAGGAAGCTCTCTACAAGACGCCTTGGTTTGGATTCTAGCCATGCGGGAGGAGCCGAAATGTTTGAGAGAAATTAAGTTTGGGAACTAGTGGACGATGACCAAGTCATCAAGACGTTATTGGCACGAAGTGGGTATTCAAGAACAAGAGAGATGAGAAAAATGTCATCACCGAAAATAAGGCAAGACTTGTTGCTAAGGGGTATTCACAATCGAAAGGAATTGATTATGATGAAACCTTTGCACCGGGCCGCCGCTTAGAAGCCATTCGGGTAATTTACGGCATATGCTTCCCACGAGGGTTCATCGTGTATAAGATGGACGAAAAGAGTGCTTTCTTAAACGGGTACTAGCAGAGGAAGTTTATGTCGAACAACCTCCGTGCTTTGAAAAGGGCAACCAGTGTACTGTCTAAGAAAAAAAGCTCTCTATGGCACAAACAGGCTCCTCGAGCTTGGTATGATACACTCTCTCGTTCTTGATCGAAAGTGGGTTCACTAAAGGAACAATGGACATAACCTTATTCGAATAGAAGATGGAAAAGATATTCGATGGTTCAGATTCGTGGGCGACATCATCTTGGATCTCCCAACAAAAGTCTATGTGAAAGATTCAAAGAAATCGATGCAAGGAAATTCGAGATGTCCATGATGGGTCGATGATGAATTACTTTAAGGTCTTCAAGTAAAGCAAAATGTACGAAAGGATATTCATCTCGCCAAGCAAAGTACACTAGGAATTTATTGGCTAAGTTTGGAGTTCAAAATTGTAAGGAAGCCAAAATTCCTATGATGACCGGATTCAAGATGGATCCGGATGAGGATGGTCGAAAAAACAAATCGGAAGGAATATAGGGCTCTCATTGGATCTCTACTATACCCGACCGCCAAACCCGATATAACCTTCGCAGATGAGTGTATGTGCGATTTCGAGCAAATCCAATGATAAGTCACCTAGAAGCGCGACTAAGCGGATTCTTAAGTATCTGAAGGGGACAATAAACCTTTGTTTATTTTACCCATCGATGATAATCTAGAAGCTTAGTGGGTATTCTCGATTACGATTATGGAGGTTGCAAGATTGACGAAAAATCACCTCAAGAACTTGTCGGTTCTTAGGAAGTAAACCCATCTCGTGGTTTTCAAAGAAGTAGACATCGGTTGCAACATCTACTATTGAAGGTAATATATGGTCTGCAGGGAAGTCATTGTTCCCAAATCGCTCGCTTAGTCATCGGTGAGGATTATAACATTGAAGCTAAGAATGTACCTATTTTACGTGATAGTAATAGTCTTTATTGCAATCACTCGAATCTGTTTCTACATACAAGATGCAAGCATGTGGATGTCGACACCATTTTATAAGAGATCATGTTGAAAAGAAGAATATCGAATGGAAAAGATTCATACCGATATACGAAAAATCGATATTCTAACCAAGCCACTAGTTTGAGATCGATTTCGGAGAATTATGCAATGAGCTAGGGCTTCGGATCTTGGAGAAAATGCACCTAAAATGTTTGATGGAATGATCTCCAGAACCAGCTGGTTGAGAAACTAATCAGTTCAAGTAAAATCAGTTGAATTTGGTATCTCAACTGATCAGAAGATAAGTCAAGGAACTTATATGAGAAGGTACTGATCAGATTTAAAGTTTATCAAATTAAAGGAACTGATCGTTTAAAGAATTATCTGATTAAATCTGTTCAGTTATACTTTGTAAGTCGATTAAGATGAAATTTAACGAGATTCACAAGTGGCATTCACTAGATTAAAGCTTAAAATCGCATAAGGATACATGAATTTTACACAACAATGAAATAACAGAAATTTTCATTAATAAAGACCCGAAGGTCAGGTTACATTACAAGATACAAGTACAAGAGGACCCGGAGGTCAGTATATAAACCCTAAACCCTATACCCTAAAACCTTAACACTAAACCCTCATCCTAACCCAAGAAGAGCAGGGGAGAGAGAGATTTTAAATCTGATGCTCTCATTTTCCCCCACTTAACGAGGGTGAGAGAGGCTTTAAAGAAATCCTAAAGCCGCTAGCTGAAGCTAAAACCAGTGGAGCGACAGCGGCCTTGATAGGATTTTTAAGCCAGGAGCCCTAAGAAAGAGTCAGTGGGCTCTCCAGCTGTTAAATGGTGAGTTGATATAATGAAGATCGGTTGTTGATCGATCAAGATCGCATATCAAACTCATGTTCATTTTCGCATCGAGTCTGTTGATCGGTTACGCTATCTCGATAGACACACATGGTGCATACTGTTAGGAGAAGTGTCTTCTCGGTTCGATAAGCGAACCGCCGCCTGGTGGTAGAGAAGCTTGGCAACGATTGTATGTGAAATCTTTGATGACGGCGAAGACAAAGGATAAAGGGACACACGGGTTGATTTGAGAAGTTGAAATCATTGAAAAATGGGTAAAGGTGTTTGCCTAAGTTTCACCGGAAATAAGGGTTCACCAGAATGCATGATTTTACAAAGAAGATAAGTATGGTGAATGGGTTATGTTGTGTAAAACAATTGGTCCAATTTATAGAGGCCAAGCAAGGGTGCAAATGCAAATTCGAGTTCTCAAAACCTTTTAGAAAATCACACCAAAAAAGGACAACGTGTAGGAATCACGCGATCGATAATTGGATAAATTTACGGCGGATTGACATATCAAAAGATTCGCATTTATAATTACGCATGTCAAATCGCACCAACTTAGGGAATAGAAGCTACTATTCTAGACTAAGTTTTGGCGAACACTTATCCCAAGAATTGGCTTGATCCGAGAAGAATCGATTAGGTCAACTAAAATCTGATTACATACGAAGCTGATCAGATGAGGAAGATCAGCTGAGCTTGAAACTCCAACAAATCAGATATATCAGTCTATGAGAAAACAGAAATATCAGTTGAAGGGGGAACTTCAACTGATCGAGGAGGATCAGAAGGGAAATCAGATGCAAGTGAAGAAGATCAGTTAAAAGGATCAGTTGGGAAATTTTAAGGCTTAGGCAGAATACTAAGATCAACAAGTGAAATCAACATGGACAAGTGTATTGACTGATTACAATATCAGTCAACCAGATACGCCTTTCTTTTCTCTTGTTCTTTGCTTATTTATCGGATCTTATCTGATATTATGTGCCTTACTGTACCCATTATCCTTGTGACGTATTTCCTGCAAATCATTTAATGCGGACGTGGGGAACATGTATTAACTGCTATTGAATGTGTTTTTAAATCCAAATGGTTTTCGTACGTGCTTTTCCTGACCCTACGATCAAAACCGCTTAATCTGGAGCGTTTAATATTTTCAAACGGTTGATCTTCCAAATCTTGTCTTCTTTTTCCCTCCTCGTCTTTATAAAGTTCATCAAAAACCATACCAGAGTTTTCCATTTCACAAACTTGCGATTTATTCTCTGAAAACTCCAGATTACTTCTCTCAAATTCAAAGTGTTTTTCCTAAGTTTCAAAATCATCTTTCCGAAAAACAGAATCTGGTAATTTATGTTTATATGATGTATCTTTTTTAAATCCATTGATCTTAAATTTTTTTATCCTGTGTTATGCTTTATTGTTTCTTGGTTTTCGCATATGTGATGTTCTTATATATATATGCACAACTTTAATCGGGTCCATCCCTTTGTAGATGGCCACCCACGGAATGGGAAAGATAATGTGCAATTATGCGGAATCGCAACAAAGATTGTGGATGATAAGTTCCTATGCGATTCAATATCACTCGGATCCGGAATCCATGGAGGTCGAGCAAATTCTCTAAAAGCGAGGCCTTGAGAAATTTTATACCGCTCAACGCAATCCAAAGGATGCGAAGATGAAGCACTAAATTCCTAAGGAATTTAAGAGTGGATACGGACGTTAGGAAATGAACCGCTCTCGGCAAATAATCGGAGAAGAAATCATAATTGACGAATGATGATATAACCCGTCTGTTCGACCTACCAAAAGGACGGATCTCGCCGCTCATTACAGGAGAACGAAGATGAGCCGATCGAAAAGAGCTCTTCTTCGAGAGGCCGACAAACATCATACGCCGTTTTTGTCGCTAATGCTCAAGAGGAAATACCGATTGTTGTTTGACATATTTTCAAAAACAATTATGGGTATTGCATTCAAATTTCAAATGCTCTTACATCCGGTCAAAATGTACAAAGATGATCGCAATAATTGATGAAGCCAAGAACATCAATTGACACGGGTTCTGAAGGCCATTCTCGCTCCCAAGAACATGAGAAATTTGGAGTCAATGAACTCGAGGCGGTATTTCAAGAAAAAGATCGCAATCTCAACAAGGTTGCGGTTATTCGAAAGATAAACCGCCTAATCTTGAATGGGAACAGATTGGATCAAGTCCTATAAGGCCTTTCTCACATCCACTTCAACCATTTTTGGGCCACCAGACGATGATATCGCGCCAACCCCCCAAAGTCAAAGAAGGGAAAAAGCAAGAAAGCAACTTCGTCTACACCAGATGCCCCCCAGAAGAAGAAAAGAAAACTGGTGAAGGCCCAGGAAAAGAGGCCGAAGAAGGCGAAGCAAGCCTCCATGACTCGATGCTTGAAGATGAGTCGATGAAGAAAGAGCGCCAGATCACCACAAACACAAACATCGTGAAAAATCGACAGTGCGAGCTTCTCAAGCCGAGAGTTGCCAGATCATTCTCGAGGAAGAAGCACGTTCGAACGATCTACTTCTCCTCAAGCTCGAGCCGATTCACCACTACGACTCTTCGGGTCACCGAGCATGTTTCTCCTACTCTTCCACCTGCCCGCGAACTTGAAACTACATCAGTTTGCGAACCGAAAAAGTTTACGATGTGGAACCCGTAAGCACTCGCTTCCACAAAGTTGAGAACCTCTCGCAGTCGAACCGATCGCCTAACTTTCGCCTACTCAAACACAACCGAACCTTCCACATCTCATCAAACTAAATGCGATGCATAATTCCCGAGTCCAGATCAACAAAGACCATCACAGGAAAATGGTCAAATGCGAATCGAGCGAGAAATTGATGAGATGTATCCAGAGTCGGGTCACCCATCCCGTAATCGTAGAGGAAGTTTTGGAGATCCTCACATGGAAAGATCTCCGCTTAAAAAGCCCGATTTTATAATGATCGTAGAACAGATGGGAGGTGCTGATGAGTTTGCAGATTTTGACTTTGATATGAGAAAATCTGCTAGGGTAGGATCACCACCGAGCCGATAACAAACCGATTCAATAAAAGCTCGATCCACGTAAAGTCAAATTTGGATCGATCAAGGCGAAATGGAAATCAAGAAGAAGTTCTTGAAGCGGATGCTACCATGAAATATCATGCAGAGTCGCCGATGATAGTGGAGCCGGTGTCTTTGCGGTTCAAGACCAAACACTGGAGGCACAAACAACTGAATCAGATCAAGTGACACCCAACATTCCAACATCTCACGTCACTACTGATCAACTTCAGGAGATCAAATCTTGTCTCAAAGATCTCCTGAAAGAAGAAGTTGAGGGACTGATAGCTGATCAAAGGCAGATTGCCATCAAAGAAATAACAGATCAAAGGGAATTGACTATTTCCCAGATTGGGGCAATCAAAGATCAGTTCTCCCAAACTGTGTCCACTGCGTCAGCTGAACTGATAAAGACCGTTGATGCCAAACTGACTCAGGTGGATAAACAACAAGTTTCTTTTCTGATGCTCACTGACAAGCTAGAATTGACAGAAGAGAAACTTGACAAGCTGATTAAAACACTCTCTACTGCCATGGAATCTGTCAAGACTGAGCTGATATCGAAGATTCAAAATCTAACTGCTCAAACTCAAGGCATATCTGTTGCAGATCTCAACAAAGTGATCGCAGTCAACTTTGGTTCTCTGACCTCCCACCTCACTACTCTTTTTGATCAAACCAAAAAGGGGGAAGGACAGAATGAGAAACCAACTGACATAACAGGTGCAGGGACATCACAAACTCGGACTGAGATAGTCACAAGAAGAACAGCCAGCCAGATACAGACAGATAAGATACTGGCTGAAAAGATGTCCAAAGAGCAGGTAGCTGAAGAAGCCCGAAAAAGCCAAGAAGAAAGAAGGGCAGATAAATTGGCAGAGGCAGAAAATCTGAAGAAGAAATTCAGATTGAGAGCGAAGAAAGGAAAGGCTGGAAAATCCGTGCGTAACCTAAGTCGCCAAAGAAGAGTTGATGAGATCATCCCAAAAACTATCACAAGATGCTAAGAAATTTGAGGAATGGAATAAGATCGAGGAATGGCTTCTGGATGCCTTTGTTCTTAATCTTGTTCCACAAGAAGAATCTCCTGATGAAGAATTCCTCAACTGGTTAGAAAATAAATACCCGGATTTTCTGAAGTATCTGGAAAATGAGGCCAAGCTTATCAATGTAAAAATAACTCGCCAAGAGTATGATCTGTTGGAATACTCGAAGAAGGCAGATGGCTCATTTGACAGACCGGGCATTTCAAAGATTCTATTTTGACATCCTGCAGAACGCATATAATCGATCCTCGTGAGATCGATGATGTCAAATGGAAACTTTATCGATTTTCAACGCACCTCAAGATCAAAGAGAGATGCGGAAGGATACAAGCCTAAAGAGTGAAGAAATCGGAAGACTACTCGGGATCACCGTTTTTTTTTTCAAACTTTTCCGATGTAACATGTAATCAACATTTTTTTTAATGAGAAAAGTTTATTTTACGATCCTAAGACAAAGTCTCATTGTCTTACGATTATATGCTCTTAATCGCTTCTATTTTTTATCAATCAGTATTTGGTTTCTCAAAGTGTTTTGGTTTCATCAAAAGGGGGAAATTGTTGGGAAATTTATAGTTTTGATGAAAGTTCCAAAAAACACATGTAATAGACCAATGAATTAACTGGTAGATCGATGTTTATATTACCCGCTATAGGAGACCGGGTTGATAATGATTGTATAGAACAACCGATGAAATAGATAGGTCACATATTGAGGGGGAAACTCAATATGTATAGGTCGATCCAAAGACTCAAAGGACATCCGATATCCGACGCCGAATGCAAGACAAGAATATAAGATCGATCGCTCGATCCGGGTCGATATCTCACCGGTCATGAAGCTCAAACTCGTAATACTTGAAGATCGCACCGGAAGACCTACATCGGTAAAGTCCGCTAGTTGAAGCTAAGTCAACCAAAGACCGAAGACTCCATCGTAGATCGATCGATTCGATTGATCAAAGTCACCACCAAGTGAAATCGATGTTTCACCTAATCATACATCGATGATCCGAACAAGAAGAATGTCAAGCTTAGTTGGAAGAACATCAACGAAAAAGTGAGTCTGCTATCCAATAAGAACAAGACACGATGATCGGAGTTTAATTCTGCGGATTTGATGATGCTTCTCTGAATTTATATAAAAACACTTTTCATGCTTTTCGGCCATGCCATTCTCAAGACATCACATCAAGCTCCAGAAGTCTCACTAAATATAGCCCGAAATTCAAATTGCTCTCCAACGGCTCTTTGATTTCAAGGTCTATATATATGGGATTACACTTTAGAGTGAAAAAAAAGCGGAACGCCGAACAAACAAGAAGCTCAAGCTAATATCGATTTCCGCACAAGAACATGAACAAGAAGATTAATTTTTTATTAAGTGTTCATCCCATAAGTTCTTAGCATATAAATATTTTCATCTAGTTTTGTTAGTCGCTTTATCTGTGAAAAGATTTCATAGTTGGAGCTAAAAACAATCTTACCCAAACCCCCAAGTTAGGTTAAGTTGTTTAGCAAGATTTCGGACTAGGGTTTCTAGTTACGATCTCTGGGATCGATTGAGTGTGAACTCCTTAAACATCTAGTTGGTGTCTTGTGTTGACTTACACATAAAACAAAGTCCAGGGATTGGTTAAGTAGGTGCCCTTGTGATAGGGAAGAGTGGACGTAGGGACCGGGTTTGTCCGAACCACTATAAATCTTGTGTGCCTTTTACCGCTTTGATTAACCGACACACAATAATCGCACACAACCTTTAAAAGCGCATACATATTCCAAGTGAGATCGATTAGCACCAAGCTTCGATGCGATCAAACTTGACACTTGATCCAACCGATTAAAAGATTAACTTTGGAATCTAATTTATCAAAACCGGTTTTTCACACGGTAAAACTTAAGCTTCCGCACACATCGCTTAAACCGATAAGTTACCGAATCGACCGCCTTGAGCGCGATTAGTAAGTTGGTTATCACCCAAAAACCGATTCACTTTCGCACTGACGATCGGGGCTCGCCCTCACACCGATCAAGACAAAAAGTTTTCAGAAGTCTATTCACCCCTCCCCTCTAGACTTCTGCCCTCACTAAACCCGTTCGGGACCTACATTATGTCTCTTGCTCTTGATCATCATACCTTGTAATCTGTGTTGATAGAGCTCTCAAATTTTTTTTTTTTTTGATTTTTACAATTTGTCCAACAAATATAAAAAACAATTAATGTCATTCTCATTAAAAAAAAAAATCTTTCCTAAATGGGTTCCTCCTTCATTCATGATAATTTATTTGTTATTGTACGTATTAATTATATACACTGCGATTGGTTCAATAGATGCTATATGAAATTACATTTGAAAATTGAAAATGGATCATCTACATTTCTTTTTGTGAGAATTATGTCAAACGCTCATTTTCAGTTGAGAAAATATATAAAAATGCCTAATTTTAAATGACCATTGTCTTTTTCGCCTAGTTTTTTTAAAATGTTCTTTCTTGCCCTTTGCGGACTATTCTACCCTTAATTCCCACTCACTATTTTGTTCCTTTTATCTCATATATACTCTTTCAATTCCCAACCTCTCAATCCGTTTTTATATATATTTTTAAAATAAAATAGGGAATTTGAAAATTGAATTCTCCCCTCTATTCAAAACCAGCGGCCCTCTCCCCTTGGCAACGGCGGAACAGCCTTCATCGATTCCAACTGTTTACCAACTATTCTAATAGTTCTTAACTTGTTTCCAGCTAAATTCCAATTCTGCTCGAACCTCAACGAAGACGAAAAAAGAAATAGAGCAACAACAATTGAAGACGAAAAAAATAGATCAGCAAGGACACATTTGTGGAGGAGGAGTTGGAGAGGAAGTGGTAACCAAGAGGAGGGATTAATGAGAAGGGTTGAAATAGAGAATGGTAATTAGGGGGAGCCTGGGAGGGATGAGAATGAGTAAGTAAGGTAGAAGGGTCCTACAAGAGGAAAAAAAAAATTGGGCAAAAAAGACAACTGGCACCTGCAATTGGAAAAAAAAAGATATTTTCCCTTTTCAATTTAACAAAATTTATTTTACCCACCTTAATTAAAATAGTAACACCTCTGTGAATCAGGTCTATACATCAACTTTATCACTATTATGAACAAAAATGATCACGATTCAATAAATAAAGTATTTTTTTCAAACAATGACAATTTTTATGCATAACAGTGAAATTTTTTGTGCATAACAATGATAATCATTGTGCATAACAATTATATTAAAAAAATAGAATTTTCCGTAAACTCGAATTCACACAATTTTTTTTATTAATTAAAAACACTTTTTTAAACCATTTGGACATATCTAATACTACAAAAGATGTTGGATCGACACACTATACCTATACCCCTCCAAATTTCACGAGAAAGTAACACAAAAAAATAAAAAAGAACCCAACAAGAGTTTAGATGAAGCCAATCACCAAAAATGAGAGTTTACCATTGTTGATGTTGCCACCGATGTTACAACATTGATTACAACATCAATATTCATTCTTTCTTCTTAACACCTAACACTTCTGTGTTCAATGTTGTCTTTGATGGTGTTGACTATAAGTTGACGATCTAGGTTGTTCTGCAAGATTCCAGAAGGTTCCACAAGCTTCAAGAATCGAGTAGAAGGGACTAGATCATGCGACTGTTTATCGAAGATTAAAGAAGACCCACTAAGTGGCGGTTACAAAGATCATGGGTTAGTGGATGGAAGAGTTTCTAGATTCTTCAAGGGGGCTCTAGTAAAACATACACGAAGTCTATAAATAAAGACACTGAAATGCTTATCAATTGTCGTGTATTGTTTATTCAAAGCAACAACCAAGTATCAGCTGTTAGTTGTTGTGGAGTATTTAGCCACAACAAGTAATTGCAGGGTTTGCAATACTTCGAGTGGTGCTGGATTTATTTTATGTGGAATGTTAGTCTATGTGAATATAGTTTCATACACATAGAATAGTCACCTTTGGTCGTGTAGAGATACACTTAGCCTTTAGATCATATGCTTAATCTTGTTTCAAGAGGATTCTATCTGTGAACCTCTTTGTACTCATTATTTTGTTAAATAGTGATTTCAACCATAAGACATCACAATCTATTTGATATAGATTGTGCAAAGTCTTATTAAACAATTCGTGTGTTGTGTTTCTGAGTCTCCCGCTATTACTGTCTCTGTTTTACTAGTGTTACTTTGAGTGTTACAACATTCAGTGTAAATCAGTTTGTTTTACTTAACACAACCCCGTTTCACACACTTTCAACCATATTACCCACGGCCATATATATCCTCCTTCTTTCTTTTGATTTCATCTGATGATATTTTATATGAGTTCCACTGCTCATGCTCCAAAATTCTTTAAACAAATCCCATAATTTTAAAGAAAAAATAAATGCACATAAAATAACTAAATTATCCTACATAAATAAAGTTTTTCAAAATCTGATTATGGTCTCCTAATCTTTTTTTTCACTTTGACATTAATACTGATGGATCACGCCGGTGAGGGCGGTCCGTCATTAGGATCGTTGATTGGATGCCAAACGTACATAACAAATATAAAACCTAATCATGCGTCTAAAGCAAGGTTTAGATTCGTTACCCTTGAAGATCGATGCATTGATTCCACTACAAATCTTCTAGTCTGTCTCCCAACCTCGTTCGAACACCGAGTGGACAGCGATCTATCGAACGTGGAGAAGGCGTCTGCTATTTTGTCTCCTAAACCCTAGTTTTTCCCGGCTGCTGCGTTTTCAGTTTCGTGCACTAGGTTTATAGACGAAATCAGGATCCATTATTTATACTCCATAGGTTTTCGTCAGACTAGGGATCCACTAGAAGGTATAGGGTTTGGGCTTCTTCCGGACCCAAATACTCTTATGTTCAGCCCAGAACATTAATTTGGCCCGAGAACATTAATTCATCCCACTAGAAAATTAATGTTGCACTCCCGTCCTATCCCGAACCAAATCAGGGCTTCTATTAAACTTTATTTCCCGTGTTAAAGATATCGCACGCCTATTAATTATTAAAGCTTTCGACTGCTTTAATTAATTAATATCTATTATTCCTTGAGTAGGTACACTCAACCTTGTTGTCGTACGGATTAAATCCACCTGCAGGGTGGGTTTAATACGACAATCCTTTATGAGTTTCCTCAAGGGGACGTCATCATCCTGGATGTCCAGGACACGGTGCCCCAATGACAATAAATAGATATCACGCGAGCGATGTCACTACCCAAAATACGAAGTGTGAGAGATCTATGAAGATTCTCACCTATAGTAAATCAAAGCAGTGAACAAGCACCCCACATATCTAAATACCACAGTTAGGGTTGAGAATTACAAAAGTCACCAAGACCTCTAGTTCTTCATAACAGTCAGAATAGAAGAACATGTCTTATCTGTGACCCATTCAATACGACATGGCACACTAGTATAAACTAATGGCCAAGACAAGCCACCAACAAGTTTATACTACGACTTAAACCAATAGTTATGTCCAGAACTATCTCAGTTGTGAATATTGTTTATATCTTATAAGGAACTTGACAATGTGATCTTCTGTGTGACTACAAACCCACCACATAGTCTACAATATAAGATAAGCACACACATAAGCAATTTATAAGAATGCAATAATGTGAAAAACCATTTATTTCAGATAATAAGGAAATTGAATATACATCCACAAAAGCTCACTGAAAGTTCGCTTTACAGTATACACCAACAATCTCCCACTTATACTAAAGCTAAACTTTTAGTATACACATGAAGCCATAACAATTCTCCCACTTATACTAAAGTCTAGCTATAATACATCGTAAACCAAGACCCTCTACATTTTTCTCAAAGACTTTTATTGCCAGAGTCTTTGTGAAAGGATCAGCCAGGTTGTCCAACGATGCAATCTTAGCCACAACCACGTCTCCTCGATTTACGATATCTCGTATAATGTGGTACTTCTGCTCTATATGTTTACTAGCTTTGTGGGCTCTAGGTTCTTTCGAGTTTGCCACTGCACCCGCTTTATCATAATAAATGGTGATATACCTCGGCATACTCTTAGAAACCCCTAAGTCCAGTAAGAAACTACGTAGCCAGACAACCGCCTTAGCAGCTTCTGAGGTAACTACGTACTCGGCTTCCATAGTGGAGTCCGCAATGCATTCCTGCTTTACACTTCTCCAAGATATGGCTCCGCCTCCCAGCATAAACATATAACCCGAGGTAGACTTCCGTTCATCTCGATCAGCTTGGAAATCTGAATTGGTATAACCCAAAGGAATCATGCTGTCTGACTGGTATACCAGCGCATAATCTCGAGTCCTTTTCAAGTACTTGAGAATGTTCTTGACAGCTATCCAATGCCCTTGACCTGGGTTAGACTGATATCTTGCTACCATGCCAACTGCATAGCAAATATCAGGCCTCGTACACAGCATTACATACATAAGGCTTCCTACAGCTGATGCATAATGAACCTTAACCATTTCCTCTATCTTCTTCTGTGTCTCAAGACACATATTCTTAGATAGGGGAACTCCATGTCTGAAAGGTAGTAAGCCATTCTTGGAGTTTTGCATGCTGAAATGAGCAACCACAGTATCAATATAAGACGCTTGAGATAAACACAACATTCTCTTTTTTCGATCACGAATGACCTTAATACCAAGAATGTACGATGCTTCTCCCATATCCTTCATTTGAAACTGCTCTGAAAGCCACACCTTTACGTCTGATAATACTTTCACATTGTTGCCAATAAGAAGAATATTATCTACGTACAGTACAAAGAATACCACTATGTCTCCGTTACTCTTCTTGTACACACAACTTTCATTTTGACATTGTTCGAATCCAAAAGATTTGATCACCTCATCAAAACGAATATTCCAAGACCTGGAAGCTTGCTTCAGCCCATAAAGAGACTTTTTTAGCTTCCAGACTAGATGCTCTTGGCCTTTCATCACATAACCCTCGGGTTACTTCATATAGATGTCCTTATCCAACTCTCCATTAAGGAAAGCTGTCTTGACATCCATTTGCCAAATCTCGTAGTTCATGTGATTAGCTATGGATAAGAGAATCCAGATCGACTTTAGCATGGCTACTGGTGAAAAGGTCTCATCATAGTCGATTCCTTCTTTCTAGGTAAAACCCTTTGCCACCAACCGTGCTTTAAAAGAAACAATCTGCCCATCAGATCCTCTCTTACGTCTGTAGACCCACTTGCACCCAACGACTTTCTTGTCGTGGGGAAGTTCACTTAGGTCATACACTTTCTTAGCATCCATAGATTCAATCTCTGAATCCAAAGATTTGTGCCAAGACTCTGCATCTTTGTCTTGAATTGCCTCTTTGTAAGTCCAGGGATCGTTATCATGATGTTCATCATCTGGAATCAAGTCCGCAGACTCTCCCAAAAACATAAAACGATCAGGTTGACGAACAACCCTCCCACTACGACGAGGCAATGTATACAAGGGTTCATCAGAGTAACCACGTTGTGCAGTCTCTTGTGGTATTTCCTCTTGCACACTTGGTGTGCCATTGTCTCCCCTCAACTCATTTAGAATGATTTCACTGTTGGACTTATGCTCGTTCATATAGTCTTCCTCTAAAAACTGGGCATTGGTGCTCACCATCACCCTCTGGTCATTAGGACTATAAAAATAACCACCTTTCGTTCCTTTAGGGTATCCTACAAATAACCGTATTTCAGTTCTAGGTGCCAACTTATCAGCTTCCTTATTCAGCACATGTGCTGGACAACCCCAAATCCGAATGTGGTTTAGACTACGCTTTCGCCCAGACCACAATTCGATTGGAGTTTTTGAATTGCTTTAGAAGGTACGTAATTTAGAAGGTACACTGCCATTTTCAAGGCATATCCCCAAAAGGAGGTGGGTAATGAAGCATAATTCATCATCGATCTCACCATCTCCAATAGATTCCTATTCCTTCTCTCAGCCACGCCATTCTATTGGGGAGTACCAGGCGCGGTGAGCTGAGACGTAATCTCGTTCTCTAGTAAGTGTTGCCTAAATTCATTGCTAAGGTATTCGCCACCACGATCAGATCGTAGTGACTTGATACTCTTACCATGACGGTTCTCCACTTCTGCCCTAAATTCTTTGAACTTGCCAAAGCATTCAGACTTGTGGCGCATCAGGTAGATATATCCATATCTTGAGTAATCGTCAATGAAAGTGACGAAATACTCAAAACCACCTCTAGCTTGAACAGACATAGGTCCACACAAATCAGGGTGAATCAATTCCAACACACCATTGGCCCTATTCCCCTTGGCCTTAAAAGGCCTCGAGGTCATCTTGCCCCCCAAACAGGATTCGCAAACTGAGAATGGTTCCACTTGGAGAGACTCCAAAAACCCACTACTTACCAATCTTTGAATCCTTCTTAGATTGGCATGACCCAACCTTAGGTGCCAAAGGTATGTTTGATTCAACTTAGAAGGTTCTTTTCTCTTATTTGATGATGACGATGAATGAGCTTCAGTCACAGTATGGTATGCACAAGTAATAGTATAAAGATTATTTTCTAATGCGCCAGAACAGATTAAAGAGTCATTTCTCATAATAACAACTTTGTCATTAAAAACAACTGAGCATCCATCCATAAATAACTTCGAAACTGAAAATAAATTCTTTCGAAAACTCTGCACGTATAAAACGTTCTTTAATACTAAAATAAAATTAGAAAAACATAAGTGCACATCTCCCACTGCGACCACTGCTATTGTCGCAGTATTGCCCAAACTGATAGTAATCTCGCCCTCACTCAGTTGCCTTGTCTGCAGAAACCCCTGCAAGGTATAACAAACATGATCAATGGCTCCTGTATCCACTACCCAAGAAAAGGTAGAACAAGCCGAGAAACATGTTTCAACAACCAGAGCAAGAGACGTACCAGAGTTGTCCTTTTTCAGGAGAGGAGAATCAGACTTCCAGTGTCCTGTCTTGTTGCATTTGAAGCATTTGCCTTTCGGATTTTTCACGCCACCAGAAGGCGCCACTTTCTTGCTCCCACTGCTTCCACTACCATTTTTTTGTAAAGGCTTTTTCTTCTTTCCGCCTTAGACGAAGAAGGTCCAGCTTGAACAGAAATATGAGCCTGTGGTCCCTTACCCTTACCCATGAGACCCTCCGCCGCGACCAATTCCGCAAGAAGCTCGACTATGGTATAGTCCTTCTTACTCATGATCACGTTTAAACGAAAGTTTTCAAAGGACTTTGGGAGCGAGTTCAGGATCATATCGATCTTGGTATTACCATCGATTTCTCCTCCGAGGACCTCTATCTCATTCAGATATTCCATCATCTTGAGACAGTGGTCCCTCACGGACGCTCCCTCTGGCATAGAGGTTGACATAATGCTTCTCATAGCCTCAAAACGAAGGCAGCCCTATCTTTCTCACCAAAAAGCTCTTTTAGACTCAACATCATATCCACGACATTAGGCATGTTTTGATGCTGTTGTTGTAAAACATTTGACATCGAGGCCAAAATGTAACAACGAGCCATCTCATTAGCCTTGTGCCACTTCTTATGAGCCTCCTTTTGCTCTTCAGTGGAATCGGGTTCCAATGGGGCAGGAGCAGGTGTATTGAGCACAAATTTGTACTCACTTGCAACTAAGACAATGTCTAGATTTCTTTTCCAATCTAAATAATTCGAACCAGTAAGCTTATTTTGATTTAAAATAATCGAAAGCGGGTTGAGTGACATCATCATAATTATCTGAAATAAATAAAATGCAAGCAGGCATTAAATCACACGAATTGAAGCATAAAATATTGGAAACCTTCAAAACCAACATTTAATAAAACCTCCAATAGCCCAACAAACACACACGCAAGCCACGTTAGGGTGGTCATTTACGTATGTGTTTGTCAACCAGACACCCAGTCTTTGATTTCGATATCACGTCAACCTATCCTTATGACGAACGAAATCAACAGTCGGACCTTAACTGGCCATGTGAATTAGAACAGGGACCCCGTTGGGGAGTTATATTAAAATTCACATTTGAGTGATGACCACAATTTAACTGTAGGAACCACTATTTACAATCGACGAGCTCATCAAGAGAACACGTCGCTTGCAAACAATTCCCTACAATTATATTGAATTATTCTTTACTGATGAACTCATGTGTGACACATCCGTTGGGGAGGACCACACACTTCATCTAAAGATTAAAACATTTTGACTAGAAGTCTTAACTAGTAAGCTCGTGAATGCTGCATCCGTTAGGGGGAGACTCCAAGGTCCCACGAGCAACAAACACCTTACTTAAAGACCAATTGTGGAGGCCAATGAATTAATTAAAATTCACATCTATGCCACTTAGTCATTTGTAACATGAAGGTTATTTATAGGCATAGCATATCATGAAAAGAAACACAAGCATGCCACAACAAAACAAGAAGCAATAAATAAAAGCATAAACAAATGCACATCTATCGCAACCCCTTGAAAAACTATCAAAACCAGCCTACTCTAAGCTATTACAATGATAAATGAAGGGCGCGGATGGATGCCTCACATCGGCCTCTCACGCAAGGCAAACGACTCGATTTCTCGTCCACCGACTTAAACTGGTAGAAAACTTCATCAAGGAAATTGAATTAGCTCTCGCCACAGGTGGTCATGGCATAGCATTGAAATTTTTAGAGGACCTCACGATGTTTCCGAAACATGGTTATAATAGGAAAATGGACAACCGAGTCAAAAGTTATGGCCAAAAAGGTTTTAACCGACCAATGGCCATAACCCTAACCCTAATCTTCCATTTTCCATATTATCCTCAAACCTCCATCGCGATCAAATTCAACAATAATGAGCACCCTATTACAGTGATCTATGAAAAAAACCTACATCTACCCACACTTCTTATCTGGTGGGAAAAAACCGATTGCAAACTCACTTAGGGTTCGATAGAGAAACAAATTCAAACACGATAAAAATATAAATGATATCTACAAACGAAAAAGTTTCAGGCAGAGCCAATAATCTATGAATCCAGGCTCTGATACCAATTGATGGATCACGCCAGTGAGGGCGTTCCGTCACCATGATCGTTGATTGGATGCCAAACGTACAGAAGATATATAAAACATAATCATGCGTCTAAAGCCAGGTTTAAATTCGTTACCCTTGAAGATCGATGCGTTGATTCCACTACAGATCATCTAGTCTGTCTCCCAACCTTGTTCGAACACCGAGTGGACCGCGATCTATCGAACGTGGAGAAGGCGTCTGTTATTTTGTCTCCTAAACCCTATTTTTCCTGGCTGCTGCGTTTTCAATTTTGTGCACTAGGGTTATAGATGAAATCAGGATCCTTTATTTATACTCCATAGGTTTTCGTGGGCCAGACTAGGGATCCACTAGAAGATATAGGTTTTGGGCTTCTTCCGGACCCAAATACTCTTATGTTCAGCCCAGAACATTAATTTGGCCCGAGAACATTAATTCATCCCACTAGAAAATTAATGTTGCACTCCCGTCCTATCCCGAACCGAATCAGGGCTTCTATTAGACTTTATAATTCCCCGTATTAAAGATATCGCACGTCCATTAATTATTAAAGCTTCCGTCTGCTTTAATTAATTAATATCTATTATTCCTTGAGTAGTACCACTCAACCTTATTGTCGTACGGATTAAATCCACCTGCGGGGTGGGTTTAATATGACAATCCTTTATGAGTTTCCTCAAGGGGACGTCATCATCCTGGATGTCCAGGACACGGTGCCCCATGACAATAAATAGATATCATGCGAGCGATGTCACTACCCAAAATACGAAGTGTGAGAGATCTACCAAGATTCTCACCCATAGTAAATCAAAGCAGTGAACAAGCACCCCACATATGTAAATACCACACTTAGGGTTGAGAATTACAAAAGTCACCAAGACCTCTAGTTCTTCATAACAGTCAGAATAGAAGCATGTCTTATATGCGACCCATTCAATACGACATGGCGCACTAGCATAAACTAATGGACAAGACAAGCCACCAACAATTTTATACTACAACTTAAACCAATAGTTATGTCCAGAACTATCTCAGTTGTGAATACTGTTTATATCTTATAAGGAACTTGACAATGTGATCTTCTGTGTGAGTACAAACCCACCACATAGTCTACAATATAAGATAAGCAGACACATAAGCAATTTATAAGAATGCAGTAATGTGAAAAATCATTTATTTCAGATAATAAGGAAATTGAATATACATCCACAAAAGCTCACTAAAAGTTTTCTTTACAGTATACACAAACAAATACATGAAAAAATTAGTTAAAAATTTTGAAAAAATAAAATTAAAATCTAAAAATATATATGTGTTAAAAAATCAAACGAATATTTAAAAATAATTAAATTAAAAAAAATAGGGAAAAAAATATGAGAAAATGAAATAAAATCTGAAAGATATTATAAAAATTCAACTAAATCTTTAATAATAAACAAGACCTGCAAAACACGCCGGAGGGTTCTCCAACGCTGACACTCCGATGCTCAAGTCAGGTGACCGGAAAATCACGCAAAATACAAAGAGGGAGATCTCGACAACGACAACTCCACGTAATATCAAACTCACTCAAGACTTTTCTCTCCAAATCACTCGTGTTTAACTCTCTAAAGTAGGTAAGTAATCAAACTAAAAGTACAAAGTGTCTCAGATATCGTGTCTATTGTGTGTGATGAATGTTCTATTTATAATACCTGGAATTCGAGCTCAAAGCTCTTATCTTTTGTCGGCTGAGCCCACTCAGTCCACCGCTTCTGAGGCCTGGGATTATCTCAACCATCGAGCACTCCCTTAAGCCCCCAAGATTCTCTCAACAATCGAGATCCTCCACTCTCGACCTTCGTCAAAATCACAACTACCTCTCACTTATTCAAATGCTTCCTCACTGATTCAATCCCTTTGAATTCGGGCAATATCAAGTCTTGTTCATCCTCAATTCTCCTTCCTTTGACTCCATATCCGTGCCCCTTACTTTTCTCAACGACACGTCCATCCTCGTTCTCAAGTTTAAAGAATATCCTCCCTTTCATCGGGTAAGGCCTAAACGCAATTCCTACATGGCTCATCATGATTGCTCCATTTACCCAAAATTTAGTCAAGTCGTTGCCTAGTCCATCCTTATCCTCTCTTCTGAAAGCGTAAAATAGTTCACGACCCTCCTTAGGCTAGAGCCCTAGGAGGATTCCTCAACGAATCATTCCAAATGACACAATCTTGTACTTTTCATACATGTGTCTATTAGTGTTAGTGTCCTAGAGACAACCTATTGTAAGGACATAATACTCAGATAATATTCAGTGTTGGTTTAATATTATTGGTTATTTAATATTAAATGTATGGCATTACACTTATTAGAATATTATGTTTGATTGTTTGCATTTGTTCTTATCTGTGTTCCCCTGAATCACTGCTGTCATTGACTATGTGAGAACTCAGATGACTTAAGCATAATTCTCAAATAGCCCGATCAAGGATAATCAAGAAAGGGATATTGATGATGCAATGGAGATTGGTGTACGATCTGCATCATACTCTTGGAGAGTGTAGTAAGATCTCACTTACTACGAGATACTAGGCATCTCATGATGGATGCACAAATACCTTAGAGGGTATTGGTATACCCATCCGAGAAACCGTTTGATGTAGTTCCACTATATGTGTCTACGGGTGTTTCGATTAGTGGGAGCGATGCGATACTCCTTTGACTTGAGGTCAATACGCACGACATGTGTGGAGTGATGAACTTTGACCATGACCGACGCTTGCACCCGTCTATGGGTAGATATGGCTTTGATTAGGTTCATAACGAAGTGCATGTGCGTGGTAGTTGAGCCAAGAAAAGGATTCATTCATCAAAGTGGATTTAGAGAGAATACTCATCTTTTCATCATAATTGGATCAAAGTCATTGGCCAATGCACGTCAACTTGGACTTTGTGGCCAAGTGTGACATAAGTGATCAATTAGTGATTAAAGATAAAATGATTAAGTTATTTGAATAGACACTTCATCATGTTCAAGACTTAATCAGGTATTAGCGAATGAAAGGAGGAATCGTAATAGCCCATGTTTCAATTACAGGTAGTTACACATTTCCTCGCAACATACCTCATATATTGAGAATGTCTGATTTATTGTTCAGGGTTCAATTAAGACTGTTAGTTTGACTAATCGCTCAATATATGAGGGCCTATGGGTCACACAACAAGTAATGGTTGTTTACTGATTATAGTTGGTTGATTAAATGTTAAATTAGATTTAATATTTAATTTATGGAGAAGTAATTAATAATAGATTAATTTGGAATTAATTATTATTAATGTTTATTTAAATTGGATTTATTTAAATAAGGATTCCCAATAATAATATTTTTGGAATATTATTGTAAGATTTAATATATATGGAAATAAATCGTAGAGATTTGTCATATATGGAATTTAAATCCGTAGAGATTTATATGTGGGAAATAAATCATAGAGATTTATTTAAATAAATATTAGGGATTTTATTTCCCAATAAGGTTAGCTTGAGATTTAAGCTAGGCCTCTCCTATATATATGAGCTCTTGGAAATTCATAATACGTGAGTTCATATTTTCTCCATAAAATCTCTAAGTTAGAATTTTCCTAGCAAATTCATATCGGGGATTCAACACTGGCAAATCTGTGCAAATTAGTAAATGACTGTTACGTGGATACCATAGTTGAGGAATCCGTGTACGAATTGCTGTAAGAATTATGTTTACATTTACTCGTATTTAATTATGAAATTAACTGTTCGTTGTTGGTGAACTTTATTTTCCGCTGCACATGTATTACGTGTTTACGTGCCTCTAAATTTCAACAGTGGTATCAGAGCTTCAGACTCTTGTTTAATTGCTAATTGATTGCTTTGTATTTAAAAGAATTTTTTTATATACATGCTTTGTGCGGTTGAGTTTGACGTCAACCGCACCATAAATTATTTTGTTTGATTAATTGGGGTTGTACGAATTTTTGTATATTTGTTTGTGGGTGGATTCTAATAGTTAAAACCTACCCGCTTATCCGCTGCACCTTTCGTCTTCCTTACAAGATTGGGTTTTTCAAAAACCCTAAATTTGCCCCCCTCCACTGCTCGTTGCTCGGCTAATGACGGAGACTCGCGGTGCGATGGCCGCATGGACCCGTTAATTGCAGTGCGATGGCGGCGCATCCCGACAATGGTTCATTCGTTTTTGTCTGCAGCTTCAGTTCGCCGTCATCGTCCTCAGCGGGTCAACCCCTCTCTCGCATAGCAGTGGCGGCGCTCAACCCTATCAATCTATCGCTTAGAGCGATTCCTCGACCCCAAGTTCTGAACGTCGGCGGTGACTCATCCCCATGCGTTTGACGGTGCGGTGATGTCACCCGCGTTAGAAGACTGTGGCGGCGATTCGCCGCATTCACGCTTTGATTCGGCCTTCACTAAGTGGGGGCGATTCAATTTCGCGTCGCCTTGGGCGACGGCGATTTGCTTCGCCCGATTTTTTTCATCCTTCATTCGCCCCGTTTTCTTGCTGTATCTCAACCCTGTTTCTGGAATTTTCGTTGGTTGATGTTCTTCGATTGATTGATGAATATAAAACTGAAAATTGAATTTTGGGTTTGGAAATTGGACTGTTCATTTTCAGATTGGATCTGTTTTGGATGGGTAATGATGTGGGAGGGCTGTTTTACAAATTTGATTTGATATAGCCTTTCCGTGCAATTTTGGAAATTGCACCCGAGCCCCTAACAACAAAATAATTAAAATCTAATTTTTGAAAAATTAATAAGTGTTCAATTTTTGAAAGTTGGATTATGGTTAGACCGAAGATTGATTAATTGGATTAATTATATTTTAATAATTGATTGAAAATTGGATTAAATGAAATTAAAATTGGATTTTGAATTTTGTTTGATAATTTTCATTATTATTAAAATCCCACTTAGTTAACTTATTTTATTAAATTAGTTAATGCATTTTATATTCCGCATTATAACTGTTTGGGTAGGCGGCGCCCAATACTTGTCGGACCGTATTAAATGTTTGGGTAGACGGCGCCCATATAAGTGTTAGTCTGTATGAAATCATGCTTGGGTAGGTGGCGCCCAATAATTGTTCAAATGTGATATAAATTAACATATTGGATCTCGATTAAGCAATTAATACCCCGCCTTTAAAAATGTCCCTCACTAAAATATGGTTTTCTCATTAATTTGATAAGATGTCTTCCATCAAAATTAAAAGTAAACTAGAGATTTCGTTCCAATGAGTACTTAAAGACCCTCGTCTTTTGCTCGGATCTACATCTAACGGGACTTTTATAGGGACATGTAATGTCGCCGCTTGATGGTTGTAAACCAACTTAACTTTGTTTCGCTAGCCCTCGCGGGGAACAAAGGGTAAGTGACATCAGTCGAACTAGGTTTGACAAACTAGGAGTTGCAGTATTGCAATTGATTTGGAGACCTACCAGTTATGCTATTGTAATGATCAGTCCTTGCTGGGATTATGGTGGTAGTAATGTGGATCCTAGTCCATTATGATTTATATTAGATATAAATTCGTACTTTTCCGATGAGGTCGTTAAGTATGTGAAAATAATGGAAACAAATTTTTAAAGACCATATTTATTTTGATTGCTGAATATTAATCATAGGAATTATGTGTTTTAATTCTCATTTTATTTTATTTCTCTAGGATTGTTGAAATGAATAACTTGTCATTGAGAAGCATTTTGGAAACGAACAAATTGACTGGGCCAAATTTTCTCGACCGGCAATCGAACGCTTAGCTTGGTGCTCAGGCAAGAAAAGATTGAGTACGTGTTGGACACGCCAATCCCTACTACCCCGAGGTCGGTAATCAAGAGGCCGTGAGCGTTTGACGCCAAGAATCGGAAAAAGCATCAAGATGATGCTTCCCAAGCTCAGTGTGTTATGCTACTCGGGATGACTCCCGAATTGCAAAGGTAGCATGAGAAGACGCTTCCCTTTGAGATGATTAAGAATCTGAAGGATCTCTTTGATTCTGAATCTCGTTTCGAGATTTATGAAGTGATGAGAGATCTGTTTAGATGCTGATTGTCTGAGGGAGGGAAGGTTTCTCCTCATGTGTTAAAGATGATTAAATTAATCGAGAAACTTGGTCCCCGGGCATTGAGCTCAAGACCAATGTTGTCATTTATGCCATTCTTCAACACTTCCCCGATTCATATTTGAGTTTAAGAGTAAACTTTAATATGAATAAGACGAATCGACTATGCCCGAAATGCATAACATGCTAAAACCTTTGAGTCTTCCAAAGTCTTTAAAGAAAAAACCCGTGCTCATGGTGAGTGCCTCTACTTCTTCTGCTCCGAAAGGAAAGAAGAAGCGAAGGGGCAAGGCAAAGAAAGGCTCCAAGCCAAGCTTCCTTAAGCCCAAAGGTGGAATTTAAAAGAGGGAGAGGGTGGACATGGATGTATGCCTCCACGCAGCGAGAAGGGCATTAGCGTAAAGACCGCAAGGTTCTAGCAAATTGAAAAAAGAAGACAAAAAGGTGTCTCGACCATCGAACATGTATGTTTGTTATTAAGATAAACATGTCCACAAATGATACTAACTGCTGGGTATTAGATACGATTGTGGCTCACACATTTGTACAAATGTCTTTGGGTCTCAAGGATAGCAGGCGCTTAGGTCGGTGAAGTCGCTTTTACGTTGGGAATGGAGCAAGAGTTCTTCACGAACGCGTTGGCGTTTACATTTTAGATTTACCCTCTGGTTTTAGACTTGAACTGGATAATTGTTATTTTGTTCCTTCTATTACCCGCAACATTATTTCTATTCCGATGTTGGATATTTAAGGTTTTTCCTTCCATTTTGCAAACAATAATTGTTATTTTTTGCTTAATGGTGATGTGTATGGAAATGCTCCTTTATCTAATGGTTTATATTTGTTGCATTGTGGACATGACATTCTTAATATACAAAATAAAAGACTCAAACTTAGTAATCATGAAAACCCGACTTACTTATGGCACTGTAGACTTGGTCATGCAAATGAGAAAAGAATCGCAAGGCTAAGAAAGTTGGATTACTTAGCCCCATTCGACTTTGAGTCTTATGGAAACTGCGAATCTTGTCTTAAGGGAAAAATGATCAACAAACCCTTTTCTGGGAAAGAGGTTCGTGCCAAAGAAGTTCTAGAGTTAATCCACAGTGATGTTTGTGGACCATTGCCCACTCTAGCTAGGGGTCACTTCGGCTACTTCATAACTTTTACTGATGATTTCTCTAGATTCGGGTATGTGTATCTGATGAAGCACAAATCTGAATCTTTTGAGAAATTCAAAGAGTATAAAGCTGAAGTAGAGAAGCATCTTGGTAAAAGTATTAAGACTCTTCGATCAGATCAAGGAGGAGAATATCTTAGCCATGAATTCACTGATTATCTGAAGTTGCATGGAATCCAATCACAATGGACTCCTCCCGGTACATCCCAAATGAATGGAGTGTCCGAGAGGAGAAACCGAACCTTGTTGGACATGGTAAGGTCCATGATGAGCTTTTTCTCTCTTCCAACATTTTTATGGGGATACGCACTTCAAACCTCAATTTACATTCTGAATATGATTCCATCCAAATCAGTTGAGCATACGCCATATGAGCTATGGCATGGCAAGAAACCAAATTTCTCTCACATGAAAACGTGGGGCTGCCCCGCGTTTATGAAGAAAATGCTCATTGATAAGTTGGAATCAAAAGGTGAAAAGGGTTACTTTGTGGGATATCCTAAGGAAACTAGAGGATATTATTTCTATCTCCCTTAGAAACAAACAGTGATTGTTTCTAGGCGGACCAAATTCCTTGAAGAAGACTACGTCTTCAAGGAACAAGGCCGTAAGATGATAGAACTTGAAGAAATTCAAGAACCACAAATTAACAAGGAGACTGATGTCTTATCAAAGCAGAATGACAAAGAATCAGTGGGAGCATTCAGCAGCTCACATGGTGGAAGTTTATCACTAAGTGATCCTCTTTCAGCCAGTGGGAGAGTAATTGGAGCTGCATTGCCCAAGCAACAAACTCCAAGTAGGCTGAATGAGAACAACATAGTTCAAACTCCTGCTCAAGAGGCATCTGGAAGTGCTCAAGAAGCATCCGAAAGTGTCGCTCTTGAGACCTCCCCCGGTTGACGATGAAATCGTTGTACCACATAATTATCACGATCAGAATGTGCAGCCTGAACAATCGCAACTCTGTAAGTCCACTAGAGTTCGCAATCCGATCACCAGATATTATGGCTTCCTCGTGGAGGAATATGATGACTTGGAGATCCCGGATAAAGACGAACCTAGAACTTACACTGAGGCAACATTAGATGTTGACTCAAAGAAGTGGCATGAAGCCATGAAATCCGAGATGGACTCGATGTATGTCAATCAAGTTTGGGACTTGGTTGAGTTGCCAAAAGGGGTTAGACCCATAGGTTGCAAATGGGTCTTCAAGCGTAAGACTGATGCAAATGGTAAAGTACAAACCTACAAGGCTAGGTTGGTGGCGAAAGGTTATAGTCAGCGCGAAGGCATTAACTATGACGAGACTTTCTCACCAGTTGCTAAGATCAAGTCCATTCAAATTTTACTTGCGGTAGCGGCACACCTAGATTATGAGATTTGACAGATGGACGTCAAAATAACTTTTCTCAATGGGAACATTGATAAGGAAGTGTTTATGACTCAACTTGAAGGTTTCATATCAAAACCAAAATCTAATCTTATGTGCAAGCTTAAATGATCCATTTATGGATTGAAGCAAGCTTCTAGGAGTTGGAATATCCAATTTGATGAGGCTGTCAAATCATTTGACTTCATCAGAAACTCGGAAGATCCGTGCGTCTATCGGAAATGCAATGGGAAGAATATTGTCTTCATAGTTGTGTATGTCGATGACATACTCATTATGGGAAACAATATCCCACTCATGTAGTCCGTGAAAGAATGGTTGTCAAAGACCTTCATGATGAAGGATCTTGGTGAAGCCTGCTACATCTTAGGGATCAAGATCCATAGGGATAGATCCAAGAAGAAGTTGGGGCTGTCACAGTCCACCTATGTAGACAAGGTGTTGAAGCGGTTTGCGATGGAGAACTCTAAGAGAGGTTCTCTACCGGCATGTCATGGGATAAAGCTGTCTAAGAAGGATTGTCCTTCTACAGACACTGATATCCAGCGCAAGAAGGATATACCATTTGCATCTGCAATTGGATCCATCATGTACGCCATGACCTGCACTAGGCCAGATGTGGCCTTCGCTGTCAGCACCATTGGTAGATACCAACAGAATCCGGGTGAACCTCACTGGATTGCTGTCAAGAACATTCTTAAGTACCTCAGACGTACTAAAGATTGCTTTCTGGTCTACGGAGGACAGTCAGAGCTAGTTGCCATTGGCTATGCTGACGCAAGTTTCCAATCTGACTGTGATGATTACAAATCTCAGTCAGGCTATGTATTCACTCTCAATGGTGGGGCGGTTAGTTGGAATAGTTCCAAACAAGTGACTGCCGCAGATTCAACAACCGAAGTTGAGTACATTGCTGCGGCAGAAGCTGCCAAAGAAGCTGTCTGGATAAAATAATTCTTAAATGAACTAGGGGTAGTTCCAAGTGCCAGCAGTCCAATAAAGTTGTATTGTGACAATACTGGTGCGGTTGCGCAAGCTAAGGAACCGAGATCCAATAACAGAAACAAGCATGTACCGAGGCGTTATCACTTGATAAGAGAGATAATCACTAGAGGAGAGATATAGTTAGAACGTGTCCTCACGGAGGATAACCTGGCTGATCCTTTCACCAAGGCTTTGAGTGTTCATGTACACACTAGACATCCTAATGGTTTAGGGGTTAGACAGGTAGACGATTGACTATAGTTCAAGTGGGAGATTGTTAGTGTTAGTGTCCTAGAGACAATCTATTGTAAGGACATAATACTCAGATAATATTCAGTGTTGGTTTAATATTATTGGTTATTTAATATTAAATGTATGGTATTACACTTATTAGAATATTATGTTTGATTGTTTGCATTTGTTCTTATCTGTGTTCCCCTGAATCACTGCTGTCATTGAGTATGTGAGAACGCAGATGACTTAAGCATGATTCTCAAATAGCCCCGATCAAGGATCATCAAGAAAGGGATATTGATGATGCAATGGAGATTGATGTGCGATCTGCATCATACTCTTGGAGAATGTAGTAAGATCTCACTTACTACGAGATACTAGGTATCTCATGATGGATGCACAAATACCTTAGAGGGTATTGGTATACCCATCTGAGAAACCATTTGATGTAGTTCCACTAAATGTGTCTACGGGTGTCTCGGTTAGTGGGAGCGATGCGATACTCCTTTGACTTGAGGTCAATACGCACGACATGTAGGAAGTCATGAACTTTGACCATGACCGACACTTGCACCTGTCTATGGGTAGATATGGCTTGGATTGGGTTCATCACGAAGTGCATGTGCGTGGTAGTTGAGCCAAGAAAAGGATTCATTCCTCAAAGTGGATTTAGAGAGAATACTCATCTTCTCATCATAATTGGATCAAAGTCATTGGCCAATGCACATCAACTTGGACTTTGTGGCCAAGTGTGACATAAGTGACCAATTAGTGATTAGAGATAAAATGGTTAAGTTATTTGAATAGACACTTCCTCATGTTTAAGACTTAATCGAGTATTCACGAATGAAAGGAGGAAATCGTAATAGCCCATGTTTCAGTTACAGGTAGTTGCACATTTTCTCGCAACGTACCTCATATATTGAGAATGCCTGATTTATTGTCTAGGGTTCAATTAAGACCGTTAGTTTGACTAATCTCTCGATGTATGAGGGTCTATGAGTCACACAACAAATAATGGTTGTTTACTGATTATAGTTGGTTGATTAAATGTTAAATTATATTTAATATTTAATTTATGGAGAAGTAATTAATAATAGATTAATTTGGAATTAATTATTATTAATGTTTAATTAAATTGGATTTAATTAAATAAGAATTCTCAATAATAATATTTGGAATATTATTGTAGGATTTAATATATATGAAAATAAATCGTAGAGATTTGTCATATATGGAATTTAAATCCGTAGAGATTTATATGTGGGAAATAAATCTAAGAGATTTATTTAAATAAATATTAGGGATTTTATTTCCCAATAAGGTTAGCTTGAGATTTAAGCTATGTCTCTCCTATATATATGAGCTCTTGGGAATTCATAATACTTGAGTTCATATTTTCTCCATAAAATCTCTAAGTTAGAATTTTCCTAGCAAATTCATCTTGGAGATTCAACGCTGGCAAATCTGTGCAAATTAGTAAACGATTGTTACGTGGATACCATAGTTGAGGAATCCGTGTACGAATTGCTGTAAGAATTCTGTTTACGTTTACTCGTATTTAGTTATGCAATTAACTGTTCCTTGTTGGTGAACTTTAATTTCCGCTGCGCATGTATTACGTGTTTACGTGCCTCTAAATTCCAACAGTGTCATCATTTCTGAGCAGACAATATTTATGCCACATCGAATATATATTTAATGAGAGTCCATTTCATATAGTATAAGTTTGGATTAATTAGTAAGATATACAAAATACGGAGTGCAATTATTAAAATCTACAATCACTTTTTTATATTAGTAATAGATATAAAATGGATGATAAAATTCCTATTAAGCCTTTAATCAACAATCAACTTTAATTCGAAATACCTTAGGCCCTTTCTCCCACCCACACCCCATTTCCTTTCTTCCCCTCCCATTTTCCCTCCTCTCTTGACGAGATCAGATCCAAAATCGCCCGCCCTACTACTTTGAAAACGATGTCGCGGTGCCACCTGCGTGATCTTGACCAGTTGCCATGAAGAGCATTGATACAGAATTTTTACCATGGCTGAACCTATGAGGTCAGGAATGTCAACTGGCGGGACGGGGGGGCGGGGGGCCGGAGGACCAATCCCCTTCCCCAGGGGCAGATGCAAATTTTTTATCTAGCCGAGGCACAAACCACCAAACAGCAAAGTCAATTTATTAAAATATATTCGGTCACAAAATAACATAATATATGTGTGAATCATGAATAACTTCATAAGAAACATTCCGAATTGAATATAATTTAGTATTACTGTAGGAAAATTTATAGTTTTGATGGAAGTTCCAAAACAGTTGTAATAGGACCAGTCGAACCTGTTAGCCGACTGATGATATGATAGGAATCCAGCTGAACATGTTAGACAATTGATGTATTAGACTAGGTCATTCTTAAGGAGGAACTCAAAATGTACAAGTCAAGATCAGTAGCGGAGATCAAGATGGCGAAGATCGATGATGAAGACCAATGAGGAGATCGTAATGAAGATCAAGAGAGAAATTAAGAAGACTTTACTTGAAGACCAGCAGACCTACTCTATGAAGACATCAACAGAGTCGATTGGTTGAAGCTAAGACAACCATATCAGTAGACTCAAGGCGACTGATCAGTAGAAGTGGTGATCAGTTCAGCCAAGTAAGCAAAATGATAAGCTTAACTACTTATCAGAAACATACGGTGTAAACCAGACCAGAAGAATGTCAACATAGTTGGACTTACAATGACGCCAAATAAGTGTCCTTGTTAGCCAATCAGGGATCGACACGTATGCACAAAGCTGACATTGCAGGATATGACGTATCAAGTCAAACGGTTATAAAGGACAAACACACACGCTTTCGGCCATGCCGTCCCTGAAGCACGTCAAATCAATCCTGCAACCTACCAAAAATAGCCTGAAATTCAAATTGCTCTCCAACAGCTCTTTGATTTCAAGGTCTATAAATATGAGATTGCTCTTCAGAGTGAAGACACGGAAATTATCATCAAGCTCAAGCTATAAGCAAATTTCCGCACGAAGAACATAAAATTCAAGCTTATTTTATAAGTGTTTATCCCACTAGTTCTTAGCATAGAAATCTCATCCTCTAGCTTTAGGCTACATAAACACTAGGATAGATTTCCAGTTGGAACAACAACAAATCTTTACCCAAACCCAAAAGTTAGGTTAAGTTTGTTTTGCAAGATTTCAGACTAGGGTTTCTAGTTCAGATTTCTGGGATCGGTTGAGTGAGAACTCTATAAACATCAGTTGGTTGTACTGTGTTGGACTAACACAATAAACTAAGTCCAGTTGGTTAAGTTGGTGCCCCTTGTGATAGGGAAGAGTGGACGTAGGACTGGTTATCCTAACCACTATAAAAATCTTGTGTGTATTTACTTGCTCTTAACTGCTTTACACTACTCCACACAACTTGGTTTAAACTTCATACATATTCTAAGTTAGGATCAGTCTGCATCAAGCAATTGATCTGATCAGTTTGACACTTTGGTCACCTGATTAAAAACTGACTTCAGAATTTGATCTTATAAAATTGGTTTTTCACACGGGTTAAAACTAGCTTCCACACATCAGTTAAACTGATAGACACTGAACTGATCTGCCACAAGGCGATCAGTAAGTTGGATATCATTCCAAACTGATACACTCGCACTCTGATCAGGCAATCTGCCATCACACCTGATCTTGCACGAAAAGTTTTCAGAAGTCTATTCACCCCTCCCCTCTAGACTTCTGCCCTAACAAAACCCATTTGGGACCTACAAGTGGTATCAGAGCAGTGGTTCTACGGACCACTGGCTATGAGTATCATCGGTTCTTGAGAAAGAACCATTGTGGTCACTTGAACAGATCTTAAAAAACCGTTTTTAAAACTTCATCTGTTTTCAAAAACTCACTAAGCATGGATAATAAGTCTGGTATGTATCATGATCTACCCAAGTTTTCTATTGATGAGTATGCAGATTGGGTCATACTCATGAGCAATCATCTGGGAGCTATAAGCAGCAGAATGATGGAAGTTCTTGAGCAAGGACTTATCATTATCTACCACAACAACCGAGCTGAAGGTGGTGATCCATATTTTCCAGTTGGCGCTCGGATCAGAAAGAGTCCATCTCTGATGGATGCTGAAGAAAGAAAGCTGTCAAATCTGGATACGGTTGCAAGACATATCGTCATGAAGACAATGGATAAGATCACAAGAGAGAAGATCAAATATCTCAAGACTGCGAAACAGATGTGGAACACTATAGCTGAGATATGCGAAGGAAATGAACAGATAAAGGACAGCGGATTACAGGCCGAACTGGTTAAGTTCAAGAAACTCAAGATGCTGCCTAACGAGACGATCAACCAGCTAGATGGAAGGATTACCATGTCGATCAACAAGCTCAGGAAATTAGGATGTGAAATGACCGACAAGGACTTCAACTATAAGATTCTGAGATCTTTAACGAAGAAATGAGATATGAAGGTTACTGTGATCAAGGACTGCCAAGATATAGCAAAGATGAAGCTGAGCAGTTTGTTCTTAAATTTGAAAGCCCATGTATTCGACCTGATTGAGAGAGGGCAAGAGGAAGATGATGAGTCATCTGCCGAAACCACACCTGCAACAACTAAAGCGGTATCATTCAAAGCAGGCGGCAGTTGCTCAAAACCTTCTGAGCCTATTGGAAATATTGTTAGTCAAGCTGAACAGATTGCTCTACTCACCAGAAAGCTTGAAAGATCAAACATTAAATTGGGAAAGTATAGAAGATTCTACAAAGACTATCAGAATAACATTGGAAGAGATAGAAGATCATCTGACAGATCGCAGGAAAGAAACAGATCTGATGACAGAAGAGATGACCAAAGAGAAAAGAAAAGAGATGATCGTGCTGAAGATCACAAATCAGAAAGGAGAAATTCAGATCAAAGGTAAACCGGGAAGTCACCTGACAGATCATACAGAAGACAAGACTCACCTGCCAGAAGAAGTTCAGTAGAGAGAGGAGTCTGCTTCAACTGCCAGAAACCAGGTCACTACAGTGCAGACTGCCCTGACCTGACGCCCAAAGAAAGAGAAGATAAGAGGAACAAAAGAGAGCAACGATACAGAGACAGGAAAGCTATTGTTGCTGACACTACAGGAATAGATGACTCTTATCTGCCATCAGAAGATTCTGGTTACTCATCTATTGAAGACTTCTGCCTGATGAGCAATGCTGATGACTTCAACAACGTTGATTATCTGATGTTCTCATCTGATGACGACATCTGTCTCATGGCCTAGGAAGAAGATCAATCTGAGGTATCTTCTAAACAATATGTGTTTTCTGTTTCCACACCAGCTGTGCTGAGCACACCTGCTAGAGAGATTGACCTGCAGCTCTACAGTGAGCAATTGCTTGATGATCTCTCCAATGCAGTAGACACTTATACTATAGTGGAAGCTGAGAACGACAAGCTAAGGATAGAAAACATTCATCTTGTTAAAGAAAATGCTGTAAGAAAAGCTGCTGAACTGAAATCAGCTGAAACTGTTCAGAAGATGAATACAGAACTGGAAGTTCTGAGAATCAGCTCTTCTGATCAGGATAAACTGATTAAGGAACAACTAGCCATTAACAAATAGCAAGCTGATGATTTCAAAATCCTTCAAGCTAAGTTTGATGAACTCTTTCGACTGCATGAGAGTCTAAAAATAAGTGAGGATAGTTTGCATAAGAAAATAGAGGTTTTCACGAAATCTTCTAAGACTGTTCAAGATCTGAACAACTATTTTCGTACATCAACTAATAAGAAGGGAATTGGGTATGAACACCCTTCTGCATCCTCAAAAGCCCCATCTGGTTCACTTCAGAAAAGTGTAATCAAACGAGTTTCTGATCAAGAAACACGAAAAGCCAAATCTGTATCAGATAAGGGAAAAGGATCAGCTGACCAGGCAAGGCAAACGTCTGATCAGAAAGGGAACAAAAATGGACCCCAACTGATCAAGCATCAGCCGAGAAATCAACCGAAGAACCCTGTTCTTCTGAAGAGACCTCAACCTGATCAGAGATTAGGAATCAGAAAAGATAACCTCTCAAAGGGAAATCTGATCTGAAACCTAATCAGGTCCAGCTACCTAACAAGCAAGCTAAAGGTAAATTGCTGAGACCAGATATGCCAAAAAGATATGAATCTTTTAATGGTAGCAGTCGTACCTACCCTTACAATCAGAAACCTAGGGCTGCTGCACCTGATCCCCACTGGATTAAAAGAAGACAAATATCAATGAAAAAGACCAAGTCTTCTGATTCATTCAAGGCTCACACTAATAATCATACTGACCAGATTACATATGAAGAGACGTATGATTATGTAGATATTTATGGGAGACAAATCAAACCCTCTGTTTTCAACAAAGGTGCCAGATATGTTTGGATCCCAAAAGGTACTTCTAACCCCCCAGGACCTGATTCTACTGGGGTACCTAAAGCCTGATCTGATTGCAGGTTCGCGTGGGTTTGGCAAATAAAAGAGGTGTACAAGCAACTATCGGGTACATCGATAGTGGATGCTCAAGGCACATGACTGGAAGTAAATATCTCCTTAGTTCATACACAGAACAAGAAGGCCCACGTGTACTCTTTGGTGATGATAACTTTGGTTTTACCAGAGGATTCGGAACCTTAGAGAATGATGATGTACAGGTTACAAAAGTCTCGTATGTCGATGGTTTGAAGCATAACCTGTTATCGGTTTCATAATTCTGTGACAACGGATTCAGTGTTGAGTTCTAGACTGATCAATGCACTATCAAGAATCGAGCTACTCAATAGATTTTGTTAAATGGTACAAGAAAAGGAACGATATACACTGCAGATTGGAACAATTATCCAAGAAATGCATGCCTGATTGTTAAGAGTTCCAAAAGCAGCAGTTGGCTCTGGCACAAGAGAATGAGCCATCTGAACTTTAAAACTTTTAACAAGATAGCAAGGATGTCTTTGGTTGAGGGTCTTCCGAATGAGGTATTCTCTAAGGATCAGACATGTGTCGCATGTCAGAAGGGAAAACAGGTAAAAGCCTCATTCAAGGGAATCCCAGGACCAGCATCCAGCAGAGTATTGCAATTGCTCCATATGGATTTATTTGGACCAGTTACACCACTTAGTCTCAGCGGACGCAAGTACACTCTGGTGATCGTGGATGATTACTCCAAGTTTACCTGGGTGGTTTTCTTATATAAGAAGAATGAGACTACAACAAAGATACCCGAGCTGCTCAAGAAATTACAAAATGAGAAGGGTGTCAAGATTGAAAATCGATCCGATAAAGGCATGCAATTTACGAACTCCTTTATTACTGACTTTTGCACTAAGTTTGGAATACAACATGAAACATCAGCTGCAAAAACACCACAGCAGAATGGAGTTGCAGAACGGAGAAACAGAACATTCAAAGAAGCTGCTCGTACTATGTTAGCTGAACATGCAACTCCAAGCCGTTTCCGGGCAAAAGCAATCAACATTGCATGCCACACTCAGAACAGATGTTCTCTGACTAAGATTTACTTCAAAACACCCTATGAACTATGGAAGGGCATAAAACCTAGTGTTTCTTACTTCCATGTTTTTGGGTGCAAGTGTTTCATACACAATAATGGGAAGAGCCAGTTGAAAACCTTTGAGGCCAAGTCAAATGAGGGTATATTCTTAGGATATTCCCCAACCAACAAGGCTTTCAGGGTATTCAACAGGCGAACCCTAGTTGTGAAAGAAACACCACATGTGGTCTTTGATGAGACATCTTCTGAACTAGAGAAATCTACCTCAGAACAAGCAGTACCAGATCAACCGGTACCTGATGCACAGAAAACGGATCAGCTAAGTATCAAAGACAAGGGATCGATCACATAATGAACAGTATGTCCCAAAGCGATCTTACCGATTCACCGTAAATCGGAGGCAAAGGTACGTACATCCACAATGAAGAAGTTTCGCAATACCGAGATAAGATCAACTGAACCATCTGGTTCAGGGGGAACACCTGATGTTCCTATGGACAGACATCAGCATATGATGATTCCAACATCAGCTGAGATTTGTCCATGTCAAGTGGATCCTATTACTGCACCACTCCCACCTGCTAGTGACTCAATATCAGATGAGGATGATGACATCCAAACTGATATACATCAGAAAAGAAGGACTTGGTTATCTGACCATCCAACTGATTTGATAATTGGCAATCCGAATGCCCGAGTCTAAACTAGACATCAGATTGGTGAAAGTGCCATGTATTGTTGTTATTTATCTTTGAAGGAACCAACCGAAATAGAAGAAGCTCTACAGGATGCTAACTGGATTCTAGCAATGCAAGAAGAATTAGAGCAGTTTGAAAGGAATCAGGTTTGGAAACTGGTGTACAGACCAACTCATCAAGATATGATAGGCACCAAGTGGGTATTCAAGAACAAGAGAGATGAGAATAATGTCATAACCATAAATAAGGCAAGACTTGTTGCTAAGGGGTATTCAGAATCAGAAGGAATTGATTATGATGAGACCTTTGCACCAGTCGCTCGCCTGGAAGCCATTAGTCTGTTTCTGGCATATGCTGCCCACTGAAGGTTTATTGTGTATCAGATGGATGTAAAGAGTGCTTTCTTAAACGGGGTACTAGCTGAGGAAGTTTATGTTGAACAACCTCCAGGCTTTGAAAGAGGCAACCGGGTGTGCCGCTTAAGAAAAGCTCTTTATGGCCTGAAACAAGCTCCTCGAGCTTGGTATGATACACTATCTCAGTTCTTCATTGATAGTGGTTTCACTAAAGGAACAGTGGATAGAACCTTATTCAGAATAGAAGATGGTGAAGATATTCTGATGGTTCAGATCTATGTGGATGACATCATTTTCGGATCTCCCAACAAGACCTTATGTGAAAGATTCAGCAAACTAATGCAAGGGAAGTTCGAGATGTCCATGATGGGTTAGATGAATTACTTTCTGGGTCTACAAGTTAAGTAAAGTACAGAAGGGATATTCATCTGTCAGACAAAGTACACTAGGAATATGTTGGCTAAGTTTGGAGTTCAAAACTGTAAGGAAGCCAAATTCCTATGATGACTGGATTCAAGATGGATCCAGACGAGAATGGTCAGAAAACTAATCAGAAAGAATATAGGGCTTTCATTGGATCTCTACTATACCTGACTACCAGCAGACCAGATATAACTTTTGTAGTAGGTGTATGTGCCAGATTTCAGGCAAATCCAATGCAAAACCACTTGGATGCAGCTAAGCGGATTCTTAAGTATCTGAAGGGGACAGTAAACCTTGGTTTATTCTACCCATCAGATGATAATCTAGAGCTTAGTGGGTATTCTGATTCTGATTATGGAGGTTACTGAGAATAGAGCGAAAAAATCAACCTCAGGTACATGTCAGTTCTTAGGTAGTAAACTGATCTCTTGGTTTCGGAAGAAGCAGACATCAGTTGCAACATCTACTACTGAAGCAGAATATATGGCTGCAGGAAGTTGTTGTTCCCAACTGCTCTGGCTTAGTCAGTAGCTGAGGGATTACAACATTATAGCTACGAACGTACTTATATTCTGTGACAGTAATAGTGTTATAACAATCACTCAGAATCCTGTTTGACATGCAAGATGCAAGCATGTGGATGTCAGACATCATTTTATAAGAGATCATGTTGAAAAGAAGAACATCAGAATGGAAAAGATCCATACTGATAAGCAAAGAGCTGATATCTTAACCAAGCCACTAGCTGAAGTCAGATTCAGAGAACTCTGTAATGAGCTAGGACTTCTGGATCTTGGAGAAAGTGCACCAGAAATGTTTGGTGGACTGGTCTCCAGAACCAGTTGGTTAAGAGACTGACCAGATAGAAAGAATCAGTTGAGTAAGGTACCTCAACTGATCAAATCTGATCAGAAAAGAAATATCAGATGTAGTGGGAACTGATCAGATTAACAAGTTGCATAAATATTAAGACAACAAGGACAAGGCAAAATTCGTATAAGGAAATCAAGTCAACACAACAATGGAATAAAAAGAATTTCATTGATAAAGACCCGGAGGTCGAAATTTTCATTACAATAGACCCGGAGGTCGAAAGATAAACCCTAAACCTTAAACCCTAAACCCGATGAGCCTTCCCGCTTTAAATGAACACGAGTGTCATACATGAACACGAGTGTCATACATGTGGTGCAAAACATTCAAGGGATTGTGAAGGGCAACTTGGCTTGATCAAGTTCACATATTACATGTCAGAAGTTGCTCCTAAATCCATATTACATGGCAGAAGTTGCTCATTATCGTTAACCACGTCATCTCGATCGGAACCCAAGGCATAGACGGCCACCTCTATGATGGCAATGACAAATCCGTAACCAGGGTGGCAGTGAAGCTTAGCAATGGCCGTATGATCATTCTCCGATTAAGACGAGATCCGGAACGGGGGAAGCATGGGGATGGACTGAGAACCTGAGGTCATTTGTGTAGGGTAGAAGAAGCCTTTTGCCGGAGGACTCGTCGAAATTAAGGACTCACCAGAATTTCTCATGTGCAAGCTTGAGAACGATAAGTATGGTGAATGGGTTATGTTGTGTGTCTAAAACCTTCGTCCTATTTATAGAGGAAGGGCAGGGGTAGAAATGCAAATTTTAATTTCTCAAGGCCCTTTAGAGAAATTGGCATCGCAAGGACATCGCATAGGTGATACGCGTCTGATGGTTAGGTTAGTTCGTGAAGTGTGACACTAGGCCATCATTACGGGACTGTCACATCACGCCGACTTAGGGAATCAAGGGGACTCTTCGACTCCCCGAGTATAAGGCTTTGGCGGGAGACTGGTACACATCCCAAGAACAGACTTGATCAAAGTGGATCAGTAGATTGAATCCTTCTGATAGTAGTTTGGATCAAGCAGAAATCTTGACCAGATTGGATCAGCAGAAATCTGATCAGATAAGTGGGTCATTGTTGAGAAATACTAAGGGATAGGCTACTATCAGTAAGGTCAACAGTAATTAGGCCAACTAGATCAGAACACAGAACAAGAAACTAAGATCAGAAAGATCAGTCAAGAACTGATCAGAAAAGGGGATATCAGACGAAGGGGGAACATATCAGTTAAGTGGGACATTGTTGGGAAATAATAAGGATTAGGAAGAAACTAAGATCAACAGAAATCAGTCAGACTTCATGTGGTATTGGCTGATTATAATATCAGTCAAACAGATACGCATTTCTGATCTTTGTCTTCACTGATTAATCATATGTTTTACCTAAACCTTATTCGCTTTTACTGTACACATACTTTCATGACGCAAGTCCTGCAGAGCATTTAATGTGGACGCGAGGAATATGAATTAAATACATTAAATGCACGGTTTTAAATCCAAAAAGCTGATATCTTTTGTTTTTCTCACCGCACGATTTCAAATCATTAAATCTGGACCGTTCATCTAGATTAAGCGACGATTCGGTTCCTTTTCAAAACCCTTCATCTTTCCCTCTTCCTTCTAAAATAAGATTTATTCTCCATTTGCACGATTACACATACTCTAAAACTTCTCTGCAAATTTCTCAAAGCTTTCAATTTTTTTTTGCAAATCTTTTGCAAATCAATACGCTTCTCTTGTTATTATCTCTTGCGTATCAATATCTGGTAATTTGCGTAGCATTTCCTCTTGAATATGATAATTATTATATGCTAGGGTTACATATTTCGTATTAATATTTAATTTGGGACATGGCCATCGATTATCTGAAAATTCTGCAAAATTGTGTTTCAACGCTTACTCTAACATCGATTTGTGGAATTTGTTTCAGAAATGGCTCCCAAAATACTACAGGTTGCAGAAACCGCTCACTCCTCATCCCACGCTTCACCGGAACCCGAAGATCCAATATCCGGAACTTTGCCGATGAAGTTATTGAGGAAAGGTGTGTCGATTTATGGACAACCACAGATCTAGAGTCCCTTGAGATCCTCAAATTGTTTAAAGAGTGCGGCCTCAAGACCTATTGCTCAGCAAGTGATGACTCAATCTTGTTAGATGGGGCTTTGGAATTTCTCTACAATCTCCGAGATCACGAAGGAGTATTTTATTCGGAGGCACAGGGTGAAAGTCTAGAAATCATTGATGACGATCTATTCAGAATCTTCAGACTTCCTGCACCAGTGGATGGCATCATGCCCGACGCTTATCTGGCCTCTGAAGAGAGCGCGGTTATCAAAAATTTTCTTCGACCAACGGATGCTCATCATTCAAAAGCCTTCAAAAAACCCATGCTAAAAAGGAAATATTGACTCTTGTTTGATATTGTCCAGAAACTTATTGTAGGCATAACCTACAGTTTGGATGCTGTCACGCAGGAGAAAGATCGATTCATGACTGCAATCATCCACAATGCGAGGATAAACTGGTTGGGGTTCTTGAAGAGGAGGTTGTTGGAGGAGTCTGATAAATTTGTGGTGAAGGAAGGGAGAGTGATTCTTTCAGCAAAGATCACTCTACTGCATAAGGTCTCTTAATTTTGATAGACCTGATGAGGGACAGGGATTGGAGTGAAGACGAGATGATCCCTTATAAGCTTGCACACAAGAAAATGCTGATCATCAACCGTCAGCTACCTGGCCCACCTGATGACTTTGCCGAACCTACTATTAAACCAACCCTGGAAGTTCGAAAGGCAGGAAAGGGTGGTCAGAAGAGGAAGACAACCTCCAGGAAGCCAGAAAAGGGAGTTGTCATCAAGGAACCAACAACCAAGAAATCAAAATCTACATCTGCTGCTGAGGTTACCGAAAAAGGGAAGCAAAAGGATTTTTAGCTGGTGGATGAGTCATCTGACTCAGATGATGATCACATCAAACTACCTCCCAGAGGAACTGCTCAAATATCCAAGTCTGCTCAGACTGAGCCCTTGCAGCAGACTGCTCAGTTCACTTCTGTATCCATCGAGTCTGAGCATATGTATACTTCTGCTCATCATTTGCCAAATCCAGAGCCAATTTCTACTGTGCCTTTCTCTCATTCTCTATCGCCCGAGCCTGAACCAGAAACTCTCTCATTCACTGAGAAAATTATCCGACGGCGCTTAGAGAAAATGCTTGAGGATAGATATCCTGAGCTGGCCCTTAATGCCGTTGCCAAGGCCACTGTTCTCGATGTGCTCACCTGGAGAGATATCCGATTAAAGAAATTTGAAGATTTTGGCACTGTGCTGGAGCAGAAATGAGGGGTTCGTTCTTTTCTGGACTATGAGCTGGAGATCAGAAAGATTGCCGGAGTAGAGACTGCCCCAGAACTGATCTCAGATGATGCAGTTGCTGGGTTGATTACTCGACAACTGGGAATGCCAGATACCCCCATGCACAGGGAAATGACCCACAAAATGGTCAGATACAGTCGAGTAATGCGGCAAATGAAAGATTCTGATAAAGATGAAGACATTGTTTTGATGTCAGCCCGATAGAGATTGAAGAGATATTTGAACAGATGACTGACACAGAACAAACAACAAAACATGTCAAAATTATTGATGAGCTCGAAGAAGCTGCCGATGAAGCTATTGTGGGAGATGCGGCATAGTTCCCCATCAGTTGAGGCTCAATCAGCCGATAATGTGATTGACTTGACTGCTGGAGGAAGTCAAGCAGAAGAGATGGAAGTGGAAGCTCCCTCGACTTCAGCAGATCAGGTAACACAAGTTTTACAAACTTCTCCAGAATTCGAAGCAAATCTGATGAAGTACATCAAGAACTCCTTCAGAGCGAACATGGCTCAAATGTTTCGCGATGATGTGAGCTTCTTCGTACCAAAGCAACTGGAGATGACCATTAAGACTGAACGAGAACTTGTATCCTCTCACTGCACTAGAATTTCTGAAGAATTGAGAGATACAACAGCTGATAAGATGGTGGAGGTAAACGAGAAGTTGGCCAAGGTTGAGGAGAACAGAAATCAGTAGTTCACGCTGATGTTGAACGAGAAGATGGCAGAATTGACCGACATGTAAAGATCTTCTTGGTGCCGCTACCCGTCAATTTCGCCACCGATAAGTTTGAGAATTGTTTAAATCAAAGTCACCCAATTGTGGATAAAGCTCATTTTTCCATGCTGACCTTGATCAAACAAGTTAGCCCTTCTGGTGACTCTTCTGCCCTGGGTGTTCTAAAGTCAGATCTATCTAAGCAGATTGGTGACCTCAGTTTTGAGCTGAAAGCTCTTTTTGAGGGAACCAAAAAGGGGGAAGAAAAGAAGAATGCTGATACCATCCAAAGGCTGAATCAGGTTGAAAACTATGTAGCAGGGATCTAGATAACTCTGGAACAGAAGAGAATGAAGAAAGATGCGAAGGCTGCTGCAGAGTTGGAAAAAGCCATCTCTTCATCATCCACTGAGTCAGCTGAGCATGCCAGAAAAGGGAAGAAACCAGCTGCTGTCCCTGAAAAGAAAAAGAAATTTTCATAAGCAGAAATAAGAAAATCAAAAGAATTGAAGAAGGCAGAGAAGGACAGGCAGCCTTGACAAGTCTTATCGTTTGAGGAAGAAGAAAGGGCTTGTTGCTGAATCCGGAGAAGGCGCACATGTTACAGAGCCAATTCTTTCTGCTGATGTAGATGTCATTGTAAGCCATATAAAAATATGGCCAAGGAATGGCAACTGATCAAGGGGGAATGGTATATCTCGACCCATATCAATCAAGTTATTCCAACCAACGTGGATAAAGATGAAATCTTTAGAGATTGGTTGAATAACAAGCATCCAGCCTTCTACAACAACATCATGAGAGAAGCCAAGAAGTTGTGTTGCATCCCAGTAGCTCCAGATGTTGAGATCATGGACTACAAAAAGACTTCAAATGGGAAGATTGACAAGATAACCTTCAATGCAGTACTCAACAAATGCCTTGCACAAGATGACATCATTGAAGAAAGTAGAGCTGTAGAAGTCAAGACAAGGTTGTTCGAAATGTGATCTGTCCCGGAGGAAGAGAGATTCTGAATCAAAAGATTTTTTTTTGTAAGATCAGAATAGAATTTGATGTACTTGTAAAATTTTTATCGTTAATGAAAATTCTACTTTTTTGATCTTAAGACAAACTCTCACCGTCTTCTGATTCTCTGTCTCTTTTACTCATGTTTAATTTTGTTCAACATTCTTTCTGGGAAATATTTTGGTTCCATAAAAAAAGGGGAAATTGTTGGGAAAATTATAGTTTTGATGGAAATTCCAAAACAGTTGTAATAGGACCAGTCGAACCTGTTAGTATACTGATGATATGATAGGAATCTAGCTGAACATGTTAGACAGCTGATGAATTAGACTAGGTCATTCTTGTTGGGATATTTTAGTTTTGATAATTTATGCCAAAACATTATTAAAGTGTTATTCAAGCTAATTTACAGATAACGAGTTAAGGGGGAACGAGAGAACAAATTGAGGGGGAACTCACAAAATCAAAAGAAGATGATCGAGATCAGACGAGGCTGCTGATGAGACTGATCGAGATTAGACGAGTAAAGATGAGTTCCGGAGTTAACTGATGAGATGTGCAAAATCAGAAGTGAAGAAAAGCTAAAGCCAGCAAATCAGAAGAGAAGGTTGCAGATCAGAAGATGAGCAAAAGAAACTGATCAAGATCAGACATGATCGAGATCAAATATGAAGAGGAGCAGATGAGACTGATCGAGATCAGACGTGATCGAGATCAGATATGATAATCTGATATGCTAACCTGATGCAGATGACCTGATGCTATCGTGAGACGATCCTGAAGATATGTTGATATGATCACCGAAATTTGGTCGATCGAATAAGAAGAAATCGATAGCTTTGAGTCAAGTGACTGAGGGTCGAATGTCCGATCAGAAGAGCCGAACTCAAGAAGCTTTGAGTGTCGAAGATGCCCCGATCGCATAAGGTCCGGCCAAGAGAAGTCTCGCCAATCAAGAGACACTGAGGCTCATATAACCTGAAGGCTCAGATAACCTGAAGGCACAGATAACCTGAAGGCTCAGATAACATGAAGGCTCAGATAACCTGAAGGTTCAGATAGCTTAGATAACCTGAAGGCTCAGACAGAACTGAAGATCCTGAGACTCAGAAGATCCTGAAGAATATAGCCGTTAGAGACTCCGAAGAAACTGAAGAATATAACCGTTAGATTCAGCTGACGTGGACCAATGAGAGGAAGAAGACAAGCCTGAAAAAGCTGCAAAAAGCTACAGAGTAGTATGGATTTGAATGTGATTCTCTCCAACGGTAACATTCAAATCCACACTATAAATACAAGTTCTTCCTTCATTATCAAGATTGGATGAAGGTGGATGAATGTGGAAGAGTGTGGAGAATGTAGCAAATGATGCTACAGAGCTTAGAAGATATGGGTTCCAGCAGTTCCCAGCCAAGGTCGTGTGCCAGATGATGCGAGTCCTGAAATATGGCCTGATCGTAACACGGCTAAGGCATTCTAATTGTGCTCCCGATCCTATATACTCAAGCATTCCCACCATAGAACACAGAGCAAGAAATACACGCATATATTCAAGAGTGTTCTACCCTAGATCTAAGCACAAATGTAATATCCTAAGCTTAGAGAGATTTTCTCATCCTTAGCATTGAGGCTAAACAAATGTAAGGGAAAATCTCAACCTAGTTGGAAACCAAACAAATCTTTACCCAAACCCAAAGGTTAGGTTAAGTTTGTATTACCGCAAGATTTCAGACTAGGGATTCTAGTTTCTGATTTCTGGGCTCGTTTGAGTGTGAACTCGGTAAACATCTGTTGAGTGTGAACTCGGTAAACATCTATCGGCAATCCCGTGAGGGAGATAAGTCCCGCAGGTTAAGTTCGGTTAAGGTGCCCCTGTGTTAAAGGAAGAGTGGATGTAGGGCGGGTTTCGTCCGAACCACTATAAAATCGTGTGTTCTTTACTGCTTTATGTTCTTACTTGCCATATGCATTCGATTATAAGCAAAACAACACACATCGTTCTTAAAAGATAAAAAATTGGAATCACCATTTCCTCACCCCTGTTTTATATGCATCACTGAAATGTTCGCTTCCGCACGCGCAAAATGTTTTCTCTAAATCAACACCAACAAGTGGTATCAGAGCTGGAGCTCAAAAGACCACCTTTTCAAAGTGACCACCTGAACTGATCTTTTTAAAACAAAAACCCGATCTCTGTAAATGCATATATTTTTAAATGTTTTGGCGTCATTATCAAAAAGGGGGAAATTGTTGGGATATTTTAGTTTTGATAATTTATGCCAAAACATTATTAACTTGTGTTATTCAAGCTAATTTACAGATAACAAGTTAAGGGGGAACGAGAGAACAAATTGAGGGGGAACTCACGAAATCAGAAGAAGATGATCGAGATCAGACGAGGCAGCATATGAGACTGATCGAGATCAGATGAGTAAAGATGAGTTCCGGAGTTAACTGATGAGCTGTGCAAAATCAGAAGTGAAGAAAAGCTAAAGCCAGCAAATCAGAAGAGAAGGTTGCAGATCAGAAGATGAGCAAAAGAGACTGATCAAAATCAAAACGGATCGAGATCGATATGAAGAGGAAGCAGATGAGATCGACGAGATCGACGGGATCGAGATCGATATGATAATCGATATGCTAACTGATGCGATGACCCGATGCTATCGTGAGATGATCCGAAGATATGTTGATCCGATCGGAAATGATCGATCGCATAAGAAGAAATCGATAAATTGAAATCAAGGACTGAGGGTCGATGTCTCAATTCAAGAGCCAACTCAAGAAGCCTCGAAAGTTTAGTATGCCCGACGTATACAAGATCCGCCGAAGAGAAGTCTGGCTGAATCAAGAGACACCGAGGCTCGATAACTCCAAGGCTCGATAACTGTAGGTTCGGGATAACTCTCGGTAACGGGGATAGGCTCGATAACTCAAGGTTCGGGATAAATTTTAGATAACTCAAGGCTCGACAGAATCAAGATCCTAAGACTCGAAGATCCTCAAGAATATAGGCGTTAGAGACTCGTAAAAAAATCAAGAATATAGCCGTTAGATTCAAATTTGGCGTGGACCAATGAGAGGAAGACGACAAAGCTGAAAAAAGCCGCAAAAAAGCTACAGAGTAGTATGGATTTGAATGTGATTCTCTCCAACGGTAACATTCAAATCCACACTATAAATACAAGTTCTTCCTTCATTATAAAGAGTGGATGAAGGTGGATGAATGTGGAAGAGTGTGGAGAATGTAGCAAACAATGCTATATAGCTAAGAAGATATGGGTTCCAGCAGTTCCCAACCAAGGTCATGTGCCAGATGATGCGAGTCCTGAAATATGGCCTGATCGTAACACGGCTAAGGCATTCTAATTGTGCTCCCGATCCTATATACTCAAGCATTCCCACCATAGAACACAGAGCAAGAAATACACGCATATATTCAAGAGTGTTCTACCCTAGATCTAAGCACAAATGTAATATCCTAAGCTTAGAGAGATTTTCCCATCCTTTGCATTGAAGCTAAACAAATGTAAGGGAAAATCTCAACCTAGTTGGAAACCAAACAAATCTTTACCCAAACCCAAAGGTTAGGTTAAGTTTGTATTACCGCAAGATTTTAGACTAGGGATTCTAGTTTCTGATTTCTGGGCTCGTTTGAGTATGAACTCGGTAAACATCTGTTGAGTGTGAACTCGGTAAACATCTATCGGCAATCCCGTGAGGGAGATAAGTCCCGCAGGTTAAGTTCGGTTAAGGTGCCCCTGTGTTAAGGGAAGAGTGGATGTAGGGCGGGTTTCGTCCGAACCACTATAAAATTGTGTGTTCTTTACTGCTTTATCTTCTTACTTGCCATATGCATTCTTTTATAAGCAAAACAACACACATCGTTCTTAAAAGCTAAAAAATTGGAATCACCATTTCCTCACCCCTGTTTTATATGCATCACTGAAATGTTCGCTTCCGCACGCGCAAAATGTTTTCTCTAAATTGGGACCAACAATTCTTAAGGAGGAACTCAAAATGTACAAGTCAAGATCAGTAGCGCAGATCAGTAGCGAAGATCAGTAGAGGATATCAGCAACAGAAGATCAGTAGAGAAATTAAGAAGACTTTACTTGAAGACCAGAAGACCTACTCTATGAAGACATCAGCAGAGTCGATTGGTTGAAGCTAAGACAACCATATCAGTAGACTCAAGGCGACTGATCAGTAGAAGTGGTGATCAGTTTAGCCAAGTCAGCAAAATGATAAGCTTAACTACTTATCAGAAACATATTGTGTAAACCATACCAGAAGAATGTCAACATAGTTGGACTTACTATGACGCCAAATAAGTGTCCTTGTTAGCCAATCAGGGATCTACACGTATGCACAAAGCTGACATTGCAGGATATGGCGTATCAAGTCAAACTGCTATAAAGGACAGACACACACGCTTTCGGCCATGCCGTCCCTGAAGCATGTCAAATCAATCCTGCAATCTACCAAAAATAGCCTTAAATTCAAATTGCTCTCCAACGGCTCTTTGATTTCGAGGTCTATAAATATGGGATTGCTCTTCAGAGTGAAGACACAGAAATTATCATCAAGCTCAAGCCATAAGCAAATTTCCACACGAAGAACACAAAATTTAAGTTTATTTTATAAGTGTTCATCCCATTAGTTCTTAGCATAAAAATCTCATCCTCTAGCTTTAGGCTACATCAACACTAGGATAGTTTTCCAGTTGGAACAACAACAAATCTTTACCCAAACCCAAAAGTTAGGTTAAGTTTGTTTTGCAAGATTTCAGACTAGGGTTTCTAGTTCTGATTTCTGGGATCGGTTGAGTGAGAACTCTATAAACATATGTTGGTTGTAATGTGTTGGACTAACACAATAAACTAAGTCCAGTTGGTTAAGTTGGTGCCCCTTGTGATAGGGAAGAGTGGACGTAGGACTGGTTGTCCGAACCACTATAAAAATCTTGTGTGTATTTACTTGCTCTTAACTGCTTTACACTACTGCACACAATTTGGTTTGAACTACATACATATTCTAAGTTAGGACCAGTCTGCATCAAGCAACTGATCTGATCAGTTTGATACTTTGGTCACCTGATTAAAAACAGACTTCAGAACCTGATCTTATAAAACTGGTTTTTCACACGAGTTAAAACTAGCTTCCGAACATCAGTTAAACTGATAGACACCGAACTGATCTGCCGCCAGGCGATCAACAAGTTGGATATCAGTCTAAACTGATATACTCGCACTCTGATCAGGCAACCTGCCATCACACTTGATCTTGAACGAAAAGTTTTCAGAAGTCTATTCACCCCTCCCCTCTAGACTTCTGCCCTCACAAAACCCGTTCGGGACCTACAATTACTTTATTTTCTAGTTTATCAGACATCTTTTATTAGTATAAAACCATCCCACCTGCTTCACTTTTATAGATTATATATTCTAAAACACACCATATCATGTGTATATTACATAGATCCCAAATAGTGAAAAACTTCACACTCTTGGACTTTCCTACAATACGGATGAGTCGATTGACCTCATTTTTTAGATTCAGAACCAAATTTACAGAAAGATTTTTTAAAAGTCTTGCTTCAAAAAATAAAAAATAAAAAACTTTGCACACAAAGGGTTCACATCAAACAAAAATTATAAAATATATAGCAACATGAACTGATGAACATAAATAAGACGATTTATGTTATTTCAGATGCACCAATAAACTATGATAGACATACTTGACAATACTTTGTCCAACAAAGAGATATTTTTAGAACAAAAATTCTCCTATGAATTTTTTTCATTGTTGTAGGATATTCAGAAATAAAGGACACATTTGGTGACCAAGTTCGTCCGGATTGACTACATTTGAGGGCATACCAAGCCAGAAGGTTTTCACTATTCTTTTTGTAGTGTTAGTACATAAGAGATCCCTTTATATAAGATATAATTTAGGGTTACACGGAATATAATGGAATGCCTAAATTACCCCTCCATCAGTTACTTTTTAATGAAGGCACATAAATGTATTTTTCTTCAACATTCATAGATATTTTTAGAACAAAAATTCTCCCATGAAATTTGTTCATAGATATCCCCAATGTTTTCATAACCGAACCGGTGATCGAACCCCGCCTAAACCACCGTCCCTCCATGGTTCAACCGCTTTCTATGTTTAGTTAAAAAAACAAAATAAGTATACACCTACAAATTTTAAATATATATTTTATAACTTTTCATATCATATTTTTTAAATTTTGTCCCACCTCATACATTTATCCCACATAAAGTATTGGAGAAAAATGTAAAGAGAATTTTTTTTAAATTTTAATATAAATTTTTTAATTTTTAAAAAAAAAAAAAAAAGAGGTTATTCCGAACCTGAACCATGAAATTTGTTCAACCCGAAATAGATATTTTTAATCCCAATAATTTTTGAAAAAAATATCCCAATAATTTTATATTTTTTTCTCTTTTTCTTGTATTTTTTTATTATTAATTTTTTAAATTATTTAAGAATGTATACAATATAATACACTAATTTATAAAAGTTAAAGGGTTAATCGCATGAAACTCCCCCGTTATTTGAAAATATTACGTGAAATCCCCTCGTTAATTGAAAATTGTACGAAATTAACCCTCTTATGGTTTATAAAATTAAGCGAATTATCCCTTTTTTTTAAAAATAAAAATAAAATCACTAACAGTTTCATCTATTTCTTCAATTTCTTGTAACTTGTTTTAATTTTTTTTTACGTTTTGAAACTATACTATGAAGGATATAAAGATATATAAAAAATTACATAAAAATCACTAACTCATTTTTTTTTTAAAAAAAAAGGATAATTTGGTTATTTTTATAAACCACAGGGTGTTTTGTGAAATTTCCAAAGAACGAGGGGGTTTAGTGCAATTAATAGCAAGTCATCTTCCATTAGGGGTTCGGGCTTGAACTCTTGTGTAGCCTCTCATGTCCATCTATCGTTCAAGGTAGGGCTCTGCGCTACTAAGAGTATGTTGGGATATTTTAGTTTTGATTAATTATGCCAAAACATTATCAACTTGTGTTATTTAAGTTAATGTACAGGTAACAAGTTGAGGGGGGAACTCATCAAGATAAGAAGAGACTAATGATTTCGTAAACCGTGATCGTAAAAATCCGAGATCGAAAAATTGTGATCGTAAAAAACTATGATCGAAAACCGAGATCGAAAACCGAAATCGCCAGAGATGAACAAAGAAATCGCCATGAACAAAGGACATCAACAAAGATGAACCGTGAAATCAAAGAAAGTTGAAATCGGAAATCAAAGACATGATGAACAAAGGAAATCAGCAGAGATGAATAGTGAAATTAGCACAGATGAACAGTGAAATCAGCAGACCAGAAATCAGGCGAGCTAATCAGATCCGTTAGACACACATAAAGCTGTCCAATGAGAAGATGACAACACATATATGGATGTGACATAAAGCTGCAAACAACAGTGCAAAAGGACAAAGAAAAGCTGGAAGACTATTAATATGGATTTGAATTTACTCTCCAACGGTAATATTCAAATCCACACTATAAATACATTGCACTATCTTCAAAAGACGATAATGGAGGATGCTGCAAAGTGAAGATTAAAGCCAAATATTCAATCATCTCCATTCAAGAACACAGAGCATTAAATATCCAGATTTACCCAAGAGTGTTCTTCATTATATCTAAGCATAAATGCCATATCATAAGCTTAGAGATATTTTCCCAACCTTAGCTTAAAGGCTAAAACAATGTAAGGGAAAATCTCACCTAGTTGGAAATAATACCAAACCCAAACCCTTTCTTGAGAGAGAATTATTGGTTAAGTAAGGTAGTTAATAGGCAATCCCGTGAGGGAGATAAGTCCCGAGAGAGTGAGAACTCATTAAACATCTATAGGCGATCCCGTGAGGGAGATAAGTCCCGTTGAGTGAGAGCTCCATAAATATATGTTGGTTTAGTTGGTGCCCCATGAAGGGAAGAGTGGATGTAGGAGTTGGACTCAGAACCACTATAAAAATACATGTGTTCTTACTTGCTTTCATATTAACTGTCATACATACTTTATCAAATTTGCATAACACACATTAAAAAAAAAATTAAGTCACCTCCCATTGAGATTTTACGAGTTTTAAATCGGATTTTTCGGGACCAACAGAGTATCGAACGACTAGGACATTGATTTATTTGGTGTCATATGTAGAATATTATAAATCAAGGAGCTTAAGTTAATACTTCAAAACAATGGAGTCTTGTGCTAGACTATCTCATGAATGAGATAGAGCTCTACTTTAGTATTTAAACTTCATTTTTCTTTAAAATATAATTTGGATTGGGTCGGACTGACTGCGTTAGGGGACATACCAAGTCAGGATGTTTTTCACTATTCTTCTCGTATGATCAATACATAAGAGATCCCTTTATATAGGTTACAATTTAGGATTACATAGAATATAATGGAATACCTAAACTACCTCTCCATCAGTTACTTCTTGATGAAGACACATAAATGTATTTTCCCTCAAAACTCCTCCTTGTGCCAAATCAAGAGGGTAGATGGTGTATGAATGTTGCCTCGCTAATGCCCTTACCAAGTAACAAAATCTAAGTGGGAAAATAAATCTTGGTCGACGGGAAAAGAGTTACAATGCACCTATGTCGAGACTCCCCCTGAAGTGTACACCTCTCACATGATAAGTATGTTTATCATGTGAGCTACAAATCTAAATTTTTGTTATATACTTCTCAAGAATTGTTCTTGGCAATAATTATATAAAAAAATCAAGCACAATTACTTTAGAGCTTAGTTGAGTTACTTGTAACTGAGTAAAACTTGTTGTTTCCCAATGGTAAATATATGTTTATTTTGGAAATGACATTTATGTGGATTAGAAAGATAACCAACATAAACAAAACCAACTAACACATTATTTAGTTTATAGGTGTATGGGGTAGCTTCAACATTTCCTTAAGGGTTATAATTTCATTTGTTGTCCCTTTCATATTTCTTTAGGGGTCACAATTCCATCAGTGGTCCCTTAGCATTTTCTGTAATGACATAGCAAGCCCATTCAAATGTTCCTTTTTAGGTATCAGAGCGTATCCATTACACCATCCCGATGATACTGCATTTGATCCTAATTATCACGCTGTACACAAAATTTTTTTGAAAGTCTATTCACCCTCCCTCTACACTTTCCACTCACTAAACTCGTTCGGGACCTACATTTGTTTATTGAAGATGGAAAGATTCAAAAAAGGTAGTTACAACTGTTTAACTTGCGGATGAGAAAGATGGAAACTAAATTAATGCAGAGTGAGAAGCTCTCCTATTTATACCAAGTATCTAGAATGACTAATCTGAAAGGTATTAGTTCTAATAATGAAAGGTATTAGTTCTAATACTGAAAAGTATTAGTTGACTAAATAGCATATCTTGTGCCTTAAGAGTCAAAGTTCATCTTATAATAAGAAATTCATCGTTCAATTCGTCGTAAATTAATAAAAAAATAGTAAAAAAAAATAACAAATTAAGTTCGTCTCTAAGTTCGTTGTAAATTGTGATGGGCGAGTTTTCCATCACAAAAGTCATCGCTAAATTCCCCACGCCGGTGAACCCCATCTTGTGATTCTCTATTTTGACTTTTTATCAAGGTGGTTTGAAAACGTTGCACAAAGTTTCTTCTTGATTTGAAAATTGCATAAAACCCACTATGATTTATTAAATCAAGCAAATTATTCCCCTGAAGTTAACAATTTGATCTATTTTCTTTATTTCTCGTATTATATCCTTCATAGTATAGTCTCAAAAATCCAATATTTGCAAAAAAATATACGGAAAATAAGCAAATAAATAAAACCGTTAACTCATTTTTTGAAGTAAGGAAATAATTCACTTAATTTTATAAGCCACAACGGGGTTTCATGCAATTTTCAAACCACGAGGGATTTATGTGTAATTTATAGGCTATTACTATTTCCAAATATAAACCAGCATATAAAAACAATGCAACATCATTGGTGAAAGCTCGTGGAGAGGGCGGTTTTGAAGGCATTTGATGGAAATTTGGATGGATATCATATGCTTTTTGGTAATTAGTTGTTTATGTTTTGAAATATTGAACATATTATACAAATTCTTTAATTATTCATTTTTGTTTTCCTTTTAAATGAGTGGTTAATTGTTTTTTAAAGAACGGAAATTATTTATTGTATAATAGTGTGAATTGCGTTGTAAACATTGTGTAGTGTATGTAGAATGACAAAAATTCTTATGAGACGATCTTATACATGAGATGGGGTGTAACCTTGCATAAATTAACATTCACTTCTTTTAAAATGTTAAAGCGTTAATGTCCAAATTATATCCCGTCTCACGGTGAGACCATCTTACGTAATTGTGCCTCATATAGAATAACAACGAATATTATCTACAGTCAAAGGCGGATCCAGTTACACCAAAGGGTATACAAGTATTTAATTTACATATTTTTGTTTTTATTTTTTTATCATCTATTAAACTACATCCCTCTGCAATTTCTCGCCAATTCATATATCCACATACATATGTAATTAATGATAGATCTATAACCAGTATAAATAAGGAAGTTGGATATGAGTGATTGTAATGAATTTTTAGTAGATTATGAACCACTCAAAATTTTAGCAGTGTGACAAAATTTTTCTTAATATTATATATTTTTAAATTATAAATTATTAATTGTATAATTTAATTTCTTAAAAATATTTTATATAATTGTGCATACCCTATTTTAAAATTTTAAATTTGCCGCGGTCTACAACCTATTTTGATGAATACGATAATTTCCACAACTGAATATTTCGACGTCACATGTCGTTGGAATAAAAATCCCAATGTTGACTTCAGAATTTGCAATGAATAATATTTCATATAGTTGAAATTCAAACGACCAATATCTACTGGAAAATATTCAAACGGAGAAATATGATTGGAATGAGAATTTGAATTGGAAAAATGTCATCAGTTAAAAACTTCAAAGATCATGGTCCGTTGTAACTTTTTGAGGAATGATGTGCGGGGTGATTCACCTCTGGGGTGACACCATTTTTAATATTTTAATTGTGTGAAAAGTCTGAAATGCCCTTAATTAAATTGGATGAGAAAAGTCTGAAAATTTTGCAGAAATTGGATGAAATTTTCGGCCCACCTTCCCTCCAAATGAAATATTGAATATCAAAATTCGAATTCAAAATTTGAATCTGATTTGTCTCTCATCTCACTTTTCATCTCAAATATGTTCCTTCTCTCTCACTTTTTCTCTACCCATTTCATTCCATCCACCATTGAACCACCACCGGAGAAAAAAATGCATCGTCGTCGAAATACACCGGAGAAAAAATATTATGTGGTATTCCGGGGAGTCAAACTCGGGATATACCAGACCTGGGAAGATTGTGCACACAACGTTATTGGGTTTTCAGGCTCGTTGTACCGTAAATTTGTAAATGAAGATGAAGCTTATGATGTTTACCGCACCTACATTAGTTCGACGTCAAACAAGAACAATGTGTCTACAACCGTTTCCAAAGCTGACACAGACGAATTTTCGTCGCCGGAAAAAGTTCTGCCACCAGAAATTAAATGCATCGTTCCCAGATGAGTGTGGTTGGTGTTTGTTGGAATTGATTTGTTCTTGGTGGTTTCAGTGGGTTGTATAGATGTTATTGAACAATGTTCCTAGATGGGTATGGTTAGAGAAATGAATTGGAATTTAAGGTTTCCGATGATGTTTGACTGTATTTTGTTTCTGATGTTTTTGGTACGATGTGTATCATTTTAAAAAACTAATGGTGTTGTTGAATTAATTTTTGATTATGTTCTTCATGTTTGAGTTTAATTAATTTGGTGGTAATTTGTAGTTGTTCCTTTGATTAATATTCAGATAAAATGATGGTTTTTAATGTAAAAAAAAATAGTGTAAAGTAGTATAAAATTATTTAATTTCCAGTTATTTTTAAGAGATTATAGTATCATATAATGAAATACGGAAATTAAATTATATTAAAAAATAAATTGAATGAAGGCCCAAAATCTATATTATTTTTGCTTGGGCCTAGAAAGAATAAATTGTATTGTAAGTCCATTATACAGTTAAATTTAATTAGCCCATAAAGGCAGAGTTGTAAGTGGTAAAAATTGTTGTTTGATCAAAATGATGATTGATGCAACATCTGCAGATATTTTAAACCCAAAAAACTAATTTAACTGATAATATACATATGTAGATAACAATTCATTAGGAAGCAAAAGTTACATAGTTCTAGTAGTTAGTCGATTAAAAAGTAAATAAAAAAAAATTCATACTGATCCCCTTCTAGTCACAGAGACATGAAAAACATTATACAAACAAAGGTAGGCAATCTACTCCAATTACACCAAACTAACATTAAAAGTAAGTTCTCTAGCTTTAACCAACTGCAACATTATTTTTGTTCCAGATTTGAGGTCATTTTCCTCCATAAACTCCAGCACTCCGACCAATGTCAATCTCAGACCATCATCCTTGAATTTTACATTCCAAGATCTTCCATTCATGATAAGCACTGCTTTTTCGGGGTCCATTCATTTGTGTGTAAATGTAGTAATGGAGTCCCAGAAAGTCTTATAAATTGGTTGTGCATTTAGTAGAAATAGAGTTAGAACAATCACAAAACTTCTAAATTTGACAATTAAGTAGAATTAGAACAATCACAAAACTTCTAAATTTGACAATTAAGTAGAATTAGAACAATTGCAGAAGTAAAATTAGAACAATTGCAGAAGTAAAATTAGAACAATTGCAAAAGTAAAATTAGATCAATTGCAGAAGTAGAATGAGAACAATCACAGAAGTAGAATGATAACAATCACAGAAGTTTAAAGAACTCATTCATTTTCCTAAGCCATACTCAAACCAAAAATAACCATTCATTTGAATAGTAGTTGTAATTAATGGGAACTAGTTGATGCATGTATTAATCATTTACGTGCTGGTGTGCAACAAGTTGTGGAAGACTTTATTTAAGTTCCCCAGAAGGCTATAAATACTTGTACAGGATTGTAATTAGATTGGAGACACCCCTGAACTAAGTTATTGTTGCACTAAAAAGTAGTTATTTTCATGTTTATGCAACTAAAAGTGTGCTTCTTGAATACAAATAGTGTTTCAAAACACCACATAAAACAGTGTATACTCTGTTAAGTGATTTACATGTTTATGGAAGTCATAGTGTTTCTACCCTACTAAGTTATTAACATGATGTAGTCAGTTATGAATATTACCAATTACTACATATAGCAACAACAAAATATGTGTTGTAATAGTTGTAAAAAGGGTATTTAATTTAAAAATAAACATGATAGAGACAAAAAAATTTACCAGATACTTTTTGAGGCGGTAAGTCGTATGAATGTTGATTGTGTAGAAAGGAGAGATTTCTGTTGGTCCTGGCCGTGCAGCAAATTGAGCAGGTGTGATTTGTTCAACGCCCTCAAACTTGTCATTATTCTGTTGTGGTGAACTTGGTCCTACATGAGTTAATGTAAAAGTGAATTTTTTTATGTCCTAAAGTTTACACCCATTTATAATAGTAATTGATTATATTACCTGAATTAGGGTTTGAGGAAGGAGGTGAATAATCAACATCGTGATATTTTTCCTTTGTCTTTAACCCTCTTGACATAGTGCAAGAAAGGTCGACTATCACCAGATTGAATCGGTTAACATCCATCAGTTTAAACACCATAAAATAACCTATTCGTATTCTGGTTTGCGCCACGACTTCTGGACACCCAGTTCTGAACCACACCGAACCGTCTGACTCAGTTTCAGTTTGAATTTGAAATTGTTGATAGCCTATCCCAACGTATACAAGTTTCGGGAATCCATTATAGAAATCCTCTCTAACAAATGCACGCGGTCCCTCTAACAATTAGAAATTTATATGCCAAATATTTAAAAAATGACATAATGAAAAAAAAATTAAACCGCATAACTTTAATGTACGACTTACTAGAGTGTCAAGCGTCGACGGTTGAGATCTGTATTCCGGTAAACAAATCTTTATGAACTGTGAAACTTCATTGACGATCGTTGAAGAAGATGCCATAGGTTTTGCTTACTTGTTTCTTAAAAGAGTAAAGTAGAATTCTGAGAAGGGGAAAGTGACGAAAAGAAGAGGTTTGGAAAAAAGGTAATAAAGTGATTTTTTGGTCGGTATATTATTTTCTGATAAATGGGCCCAATGATGTGGGTCGGTGGCCACATAAGATCCAAGTGTTAGACTGACATTAGAATAAGGGCCTGTTGGGAAATATGTAATTTAGTTTTGATGGAAGTTCCAAAACAGGTTGTAATAGGACCAGTCAGACCTGTTAGCTGACCGATGACTTAGAATCAGATTAAGATGACCAGCTGAAATATATAGATAGCTGATGTAAAAGATAGGTCACATATTGAGGGGTAACTCAATATGTATAGGTCAGGTCGAAGAATCAGATGACCCATATAAGGTCAGATGATCAAAAGGCTAAGAACTTATCAGAAGACAAGAAGTCAGAAAATCAGGTGAAGACAAGAAGACAAGAAGACTCGATGAACTCAAGACTCGATGAACTCGAAGACTATAAACCTCAAGACTCAAAGAATAAACCCAAGGCTCAAGATGAATGAATAACACTGAGGCTCAGAGACACCTGAAGATCAAAAGACCTGAAGACCTACATTCAGCGGAGTCTGCATATTGAGCTAAGACAATGTGCATCAGAAGACTCAACAAGGTAGACTGATCAGTCACCTGATCAAGTCAGCTCACACCTGGTGACAATCAAAAAGATACACCAGACAAGACGAATCCTCTACAAAAGGAATATCAATCGTCTAACGGACAAATTTCTGAAGTGCCGCCTCGCGAAGCCAAGGAGAAAGCGACACATGCACAAAAAGAGTTGACAATATGGGATACGACGCTGTAGACAAAAGCGACGCTAATCATGCCTACGGACACGCCGATAATCGGATCACGTCACAATCATATTCTACAGTCTACCTAATATAGCCCGAAATTCAAATTGCTCTCCAACGGCTCTTTGATTTCGAAGTCTATAAAATGGGATCGATCTTTACTTTGAAAAGTAGAGTCCAACAAGCAGAGACCAACAAAAGAATCAACGAGTGAGAACAAGCAAAAGAAGCTAAAGCTACAACAAAATCTCCACTCAAAGAACACTACATTTGAAGATTATTCTTAGAGTGTTCATCCCATAGGTCTTAGCAAGAAATCCTATCCACTAGCATTTTGGCTACCTAAAGTACCAGGATAGATTTCCAGTTGGAACCCTCAAACATTCTTTACCCAAACGCAAGTTAGGTCAAGTCTATAGAGTGAGAACTCATTAAACATCTCGGCTATCCTCTTTGTAGGATATAAGTCCCGCTGGTTACGTTTGTAGAGTGGGAACTCGGTAAACATCTCGGCCATCCTGAAAAGGATATAAGTCCCGTAGGTTAAGCTTGAGTGGGAACTCGGTAAACATCTCGGCCATCCTGAAAAGGATATAAGTCCCGCAGGTTAAGTTTGTAAGAGTGAGAACTCGGTAAACATCTCGCCATCCCGAAAAGGATATAAGTCCCACAGAGGTTAAAGTAGGTTAAGGTTCCCCTGTGTTAAGGGAAGAGTGGACGTGGGGCGGGTTTCGCCCTCGAACCACTATAAAAAAGTCTTGTGTGCATTTACTTGCTTTCTTATTGCTTTACACAAGTCACAATAACCGAAGTTTAAAAATCGCATACATATTCTAAAGTTAAGCTCGACCGCACTAAACAATCGATCGATCGATTGACACCTTAGTCAACCGGTTGAAAACGACTTAAGAATCGATTGATAAAACCGGTTTTTCACACGGGTAAAAACAAGCTTCCGCACTATTCGATTAAAACCGACAGATATCAAACCGACCGCCCTCGGCAGCACTCAAGAAGATTGAACATCAGATACACTAGCACTCTGATTGGGTAATCTGCAGTTCACACCTGATCTGCACAAAAAGTTTTGGAAGTCTATTCACCTCTCCCCTCTAGACTTCCACCCTCACAAAACCCGTTCGGGACCTACAAGTGGTATCAGAGCAGTGGTTCTCTGCACCACTTGGCTTTGAGTATCATCGATTCTTGAGGAAGAATCTTTGTGGTCATTTGAACAGATCTTGAAAAACCGTTTTTAAAACTCATTCGTTTTCAAAATCACTCAGCATGGATAACACCTCTGGTATGTATCATGATTTGCCTAAGTTTTCAATTGATAAGTATGCAGATTGGGCCATATATATGTGCAACCATCTAGGATCGATAAGCGGCAGAATGATGGAAGTCATTGAACGAGGACCCATCATCATATATCACGACAACCCAGCAGTTGGAGGAGATCCGGATTTTTGCCACGGGAAGTCTTGTGCGAAAAAATCCTAAATTGATGGATGCAGAGGAAAGAAAGCTATATACTCTAGATATAATCGCCAAGCATATAATCATGAAGACGATGGATAAAGTCACCAAGGAGAAGATAAAGTATCTCAAGACCGTAAAAGAAATGTGGGATACTCTTGCTGAGATATGCGAAGGAAATTATCAGATCAAAGACAGCCGACTACAAGCCGAACTGGTGAAGTTTGAAAAGCTAAAGATGTTGCCAACGAGACCATCAACGAGCTCGATGGGAGGATCACCATGTCGGTAAATAAGCTACGAGAACTTGGTAGAGAGATGTCAGACAAAGATATCAACTACAAGATCTTAAGATCTCTCACCAAGAAATGGGACATGAAAGTCACGGTAATCAAGGATTGCCAAGACATTTCAAAGATGAAGCCGAGTAGCTTGTTCCTAAGCCTTAAAGCTCACGAGTTCGACTTAATCAAAAGAGGATAAGCAGATGAAGATAAGAGATGCTCTTTGAACGCCTCAAATCTAAATCGATTCGTTTAAAGCAACCAAAGAAGAGATCGAAGGCCATCGAACCTATTGAAACATAATGAGTCAAGGTAACAGATCGCTCGCTACTCAGAAACTTGAAAGAACAAATACTCGGCTTGGTAAGTATCGGAGATTCTACAAATGACTATCAAAGAAACAGAGGCCAACCGACATCACGAGAAAGAACCGGATCCGATGATCAAGAGATCACAGAGAAGAAAAGAAAAGAGATGATCCGACAGATGAGAGAAGAGATAACAGATCTCGATGTAGGAGTTCGACATTATCGAAAGGGAAGTCACCTGACAGATCCTACAGACGGAGTGACTCACCTGGCAGAGGAAGTTCCATAGATCGAGGATCATGCTTCAACTGCGAGAAACCAGGTCACTACAAAGACCGACCGCCTGACCCGACTCCCGAGAAAGAGAAGAGAAACGGAACAAAAGAGAGCAACGCCGTAGATAGGAAAGCCTTAGTCGCGCCGACACATCCGGAATTGATGATTCCTATCCGCCTTCCGAGGACTCGTTACTCATCTCAGAAAGACTTATGTCCGATAAGGAATCTTTATTGACTTCCACGAGCATGAAGATCTGATATTCTCTTCGATGACGATGAAGTTCACTTTGATGGCCAAGGAGGACCAATCTGAGGTAACCTCCAAACCTTCTCTTTTCAATTTCCACACTGCTACTTATTAGCACACCTTCTGGAGAGATTGACTTGCAGCTCTACTCTGAGCAATTGCTTGATGATCTCTCTGATGCAGTAGACACTTATACAATAGTGGAAGCTGAGAATGACAAGCTAAGGATCAGAAATATTCAGCTTGTTAAAGAGAACGCTCTTTGTAAAGCTAATGAATCGAAATCACTTGGAACCGCCGTCGAAGGTAATCGAGGAACTTAACATTCTGAAAGTTAAATCTTCTGATCAGGAGAAGCAGATCAAAGATCAGCTAGTAATCAACAAATAGCAAGCTGATGATTTCAAAATCCTTCAAGCTAAATTTGATGAGCTATTTCGACTACATGAGAGTCTAAAATCTACTGAGGATAGTTTGCGCAAGAAAATAGAGGTTTTTACGAAGTCATCTAAAACCGTTCAAAATATGAACACCTATTTTCGAACGCCGACTAACAAGAAGGGAATTGGGTATGAGAACCCTTCTACATCCTCAAAAGCCCCGTTTGATTCACTTCAGAAGGGTATAATCAAACGAGTCTCTGACAAAGATACACTAAAAGCTAAACTTGTATCTGATAAGGGAAAAAAACCTGCTGAGCAAGTAAGGTAGGTGCCTAATCAGAAAGGGAACGGAAATGGACCCCAACTGATAAAACATCAGCCAAGGAATCAACAGAAGAACCCAGTTCTTCTGAAGAAACCTCAACCTGATAAGCAGATTAGGTATCAGAAGAGACAACCTGTAAGAAGGAAATCTAATCTGAGACCCAATCAAGGTCAGCTGCCTAATAAGCAAGCTATAGGTAAACTGCAAAAACCACCTATGCCAAAAAGATATGAATCTTTTGATGGTAGCAGTCGTACCTACCCTTATGACCAGAGATCTAGGGCTACTGCACCTGAGCCACACTGGATTAAAAGAAGACAAAATATAAAGAAAAATCCCAAGTTTTCTAAGTCACCCAAGGCTCACACGAATAATCATACTAATCAGAAAGCATATAAAGAGACTTATAATTATGTTGATATGTATGGGAGACAAATCAGACCTTCTAATCTTTCAGATTTTCATAGAAGTGCTCTGTTTGTGTGGATCCCTAAATCCACCACTAACCCCCCAGGACCCAATTCCAAAGGGGTACCTAAAGCCTGATTTGATTGCAGGTTCGCGTGGGACTAGCCAACAAAGGAGGTGCACAAACAACTATCTGGTACATCGATAGTGGATGCTCAAGGCACATGACTGGAAGCAAACATCTCCTTAGCTCTTACAAAGAACAAGAAGGCCCACGTGTACTCTTCGGTGATGATAACTTTGGTTTTACCAAAGGATTCGGAACCTTAGAGAATGATGATGTACAAGTAACTGGAGTCTCGTTTGTCGAAGGATTGAAGCACAATCTACTATCAGTATCACAATTCTGCGACAACGGATTCAGAGTTGAGTTCTCGAACGACAAGTGTACGATAAGGAATCGAGCCACTCAACAAATCTTGTTAACTGGTTCAAGGAAAGGCACGATCTACATAGCAGATTGGAACAGTTGCCCGAAGAATACATGCTTAATTGTTAAGAGTTCTAAAAGTAGCAGTTGGCTCTGGCACAAAAGAATGAGTCATCTGAACTTCAAGACTCTTAACAAGATAGCTAGGATGTCTTTGGTTGAGGGACTTCCGAATGAGATATTCTCCAAAGATCAGACATGTGCCGCATGTCAGATGGGAAAACAAGTTAAAGCCTCATTCAAGGGAATACCTGGACCAGCATCCAGTAGAGTATTGCAACTGCTCCATATGGATCTATTCGGACCAGTTACACCAGTCAGTCTCAGTGGACGCAAATATACTCTTGTAATCGTGGATGATTATTCCAAGTTTACTTGGGTTGTATTATTACATAAGAAGAATGAGACAACGACTAAGATACCCGAATTGCTCAATAAGCTACAAAACGAGAAGGGTGTCAGCATTGTAAAGATCAGATCAGATAAAGGTACAAAGTTCCTGAATTCCTTTATTACTGATTTTTGCACTGAGTTTGGTATACAACATGAGACGTCAGCTGCAAGAACGCCACAACAAAATGGAGTAGCAGAACGGAGAAACAGAACTCTCAAGGAAGCTGCTCGCACTATGTTAGCTGAACATGCCACACCAAACCGTTTCTGGGCAGAAGCAATAAACACAGCATGCCATACTCAGAACAGATGTTCTCTGACTAAGACTCACTTCAAAACACCTTATGAACTGTGGAAGGATAGAAAACCTCGTGTTTCATACTTCCAAGTTTTTGGGTGCAAGTGTTTCATTCACAACAATGGGAAAAGTCAGTTGAAGACTTTTGAGGCCAAGTCAGATGAGGGCATATTCTTAGGATATTCCTCATCCAGCAAAGCTTTCAGAGTTTACAACAAATGAACCCTAGTTGTGGAAGAAACACCCCATGTGGTCTTTGATGAGACATCTTCTGAACAAGAGAAAGTCATTTCGAACAAGCCGCATGCATCAATCTACACTCGACACACGTAAAAATGGATCACCTAAGCATCAAGGAGAAAGAAGTCAACACGTAAAAGTGTACATCCCCGAACTTGATCTTGCCGATTCAACAGTTTAATCGGACCTAAAGGTACGCACAACCGCCGCTGAAGAAGTCATATAAATGAGATAAATCAAGCCCGAACCATATGGTTCGGGGGAACTCCCGGAGTTCCTATGAATGACTTCAAAGACATGATGAGTCCAACATCAGCTGAGATATGTTCTTATCAAGTGGATCATAATTCCGCACCACTCCCAATCACTAGTAATGAACTATCATATATGGATGATGTTCTCCAAACAGACGCCTTTATCGTAATGTAAGGACTGGATTACCGGTCATCCAACCGATCCGATTATCGAAGACCCATCCGATAGAGTCAAAACTAGACATCGATTGGTGAAAGTGCCATGTACTGTTGTTATCTGTCTATGAAGGAACCAACTACAGTAGAGGAAGCTCTACAAGACGCAAGTTGGATTCTAGCCATGCAGGAGGAGCTGGAACAGTTTGAGAGAAATCAAGTTTGGGAATTGGTGGACAGACCAACTCATCAAGACGTAATTGGCACGGGGGGGTATTCAAGAACAAGAGAGATGAGAAAAATGTCATAACCGGGAATAAGGCAAGACTTGTTGCTAAGGGGTATTCACAATCGGAAGAAATTGATTATGATGAGAACTTTGCACCGATCCGCCGCTTAGAAAGCCATTCGTCAAGTTTAAGCATATGCTTCCCACGAGGGTTCACTGTATCGATGGATGTAAAATGTGCATTCTTAAACGGGTACTAGCAAGAAGAAGTTTATGTCGAACAACCTCCGTGCTTTGAAAAAAGGTAACCAAGTGTACCGCTTAAAGAAAGCTCTTTCTGACTTCAAAACAAGCTCCTCGAGCTTGGTATGATACACTCTCTCGGTTCTTGTTAGACAACGGGTTCACTAAAGGAATAGTGGATAGAACCTTATTCAGAATAGAAGATGGAGAAGATATTCTGATGGTTTAGATCTATGTGGACGACATCATCTTCGGATCTCCCAACAAGAAGTTGTGTGAGAAAGTTCAAAGAAATTGATGCAAGGGAAATTCGAGATGTCCATGATAGGTCGGATGAGTTACTTTTACGGGATTACAAGTCAGTACTGAAAGGATATTCATCTGCCAAAAGGCGGCACACAAGGAATCTCTTGGCAAAGTTCGAAGTTCAACATTGCAAGAAAGCCAGAATTCCAATGATGACCGGGTTCAAGATGGATCCAGATGAAGATGGTCAGAAAACGAATCAGAAAGAATATAGAGCTCTGATTGGATCACTACTATACCGACCGCCAAACCAGACCGGACATTACTTTTTCGTGGGTGTATGTGCGTTTTCAAGCAAATCCAATGCAAAGCCACCTAGAAAGCGACTAAAAGCGGATTCTCTAGTATCTGAAGGGGACTGTAAACCTTGGTTTATTTTACCTATCAGATGACAATCTAGAGCTTAGTGGGTATTCTGATTCAGATTACGGAGGCTGCAGAATCGACAGGAAGTCAACCTCAGGTTCATGTCAGTTTCTGGGAAATAAACTGATCTCTTGGTTTTCAAAGAAGCAGACATCAGTTGCGACATCTACTACTGAAGCAGAATATATGGCTGCAGGAAGCTGTTGTTCCCAACTGCTCTGGCTAAGTCAGCAACTGAGGGATTACAACATTGTAGCTAAGAACGTACCAATATTCCGTGACAGTAATAATGTTATTGCAATCATTCAGAATCCTGTTCTACATACAAGATGCAAGCATGTGGATGTCAGACACCATTTTATCAGAGATCACATTAAAAAGAAGAATATCAGGATGGAAAAGATCCATACTGACAAGAAGAAAGCTGATATCTTAACCAAGCCGCTTAGCCGAGATCGATTCGAGAGAGTTATGCAACGAAGCTAGGGCTTCGGATCTTGGAGAAAATGCACCAGATATGGTCAAGGATTGATCTCCGAAACCGTTTGTTAAATGACTAACCAAAGTTAAGTGGAATCGATTGAGTTATGAATCTCAACCGATCGATAAACGACGAGGAGCCGATCTGAAGTTCAGATAAGGAGCAGATCAGAAAGTCAAATAAGTAGCCGATCTGAAGTTCAGACAAAGGGCTGTTCAGTTCAAGATATATTAGATTAAGGGGGAACTGATCAGATTGAAGATTACTTTATAAGTCGATTAAAGCTGCAGTCAACAAGCAATTCAAGAGTAAAGCTACAGATCACATAAGTCAGAAGAAGACAACACAACAATGGAATAACAAAGTTTTTCATTGATAAAGACCCGGAGGTCAGATTTACAAGTTACAAGTGATATCACAAGCTACAAATGCTACAACTATCTTCAAGTGGTATTACAAGTACAAGAAGACCCGGAGGTCGATACATAAACCATTAGCCCTAAGACAACCCTAGGCAGGGAACGCGAAAGAGAGTTCAAGGTATGATGCTCTCATTTTCCCTCGGTCCTAGAAGAGGCGTCAAAGAGGCCTTGAGAATCCTGAGCCAATCTCAAAAGCTTCGGAAGGAGGAGCAAGAGAGGCTTTGAAGGATGTCCAAGCCAGGAGCCCTCAGACGTAAGATCAACAGGATCTCCAGCTGTTAAATGGGGCACAGTGCCACAGGTTTGGTCACAAGGACCAAACAGACACTTGTGTCGCATGATAAAATTGAGCTTGATATATGACGATCAGCTGTTGACTGATGCAGACCATATACCAAACTCATGTTTTGTTTCAGACTAAGTCTGTTGATGCTAATAATGTCATCTCGATAGGGCACACTGGGTGCATACGGTTAGGAGAAGTGCCTTCTCATTTCCTTAGCAGATCCGCCTCCACGGTGGTAAAGAAGCTTAGCATTGATCGTATGTGAAATCTTAGATGATGACGAAAGCAGTGTGAAGGAACACACAGGGTTGATTTGAGAAGCTGAATTCATTGGAAAAGGGCTAAAGGTTCCCACCGGAAGTTTCACAGGAAATAAGGAACTCATCGGAAAAGCATGAAGGATATGCTAAAGAAGATGAAATGGTTTATGTTGTTTTGTTCGCTTAACACCCCAGGCTATTTATAGAAGGAAATTAGGGGTACAAATGCAAATTTTATCTTCTCAGAAAATATTAAGAGAAATTTGCATCGACAACGCGTTAGGAACACTCGGCTAATGGTTGGATGAGTTAACGGTGTGATTAAGTCACAACGTATCTATGTCATTATTATGGAATGTCAAATTGCGCCGATTTAGGAATCGAGATGACTTTTGGACTCCCCAAAGTAAAAGTTTTGGCGGGAGTTGACTTCAGTTAATGCGGGTTGATAGAAGAAGATTGAAGGATAAAGAGTATCAGATAAGAGGATCAGATAAGTGGCGAAGTGTTTCAAGCAAGAATCTGATCAAATAAGTGAGATATTGTTGGAAAATGCATAAGGCAACCATCAGATAAGTCAACAAAGTACCAGATCAGATCACCGTGGTAAATGATTGATTACAATATCAATCAGTCAGATACGCTCTCTTATTTATCTCTTTCTGAATACCTTGTATGCGTTATTTTATATAATTGATTTAGTTTACACTGTTCATGACACATGCTCTGCAAAGCTTTTAATGCGGACTTGGGAAAATGTTTTCAAAATGTTTTATTGCGATTTTTTTAGTCCGGAAAACGAGAAGACTACTTTTCTCAACCGTGCGATCAAAATACTTTTTGGCCGACTAATCTCAACCATCAATTTCAAAACACGGATACTTGAGTACTTTGGAAAGTTGTCAAAAAGGTTTTCCCTCGTATTCTATAAAATCAAAATCTTTCTCAGAAAACCGCTTTCCACTATTTCGTCTTCTCAAAGCTCTTAAGAGATCTCATTTTTTTTAAAATCTTCAGAGAATTACCTTTGAAATCATTTGATTCTACTCTTCCGATTTCTAAATCTTTTGAATCAATTTCTGGTAATTTCTTGTTTTAATTAATTGCATGATCTCAATTTCTCTATGATACCTAGGTTTACAAGTTGTTTTTCTGTAATTTTCTTTGGATCTAAACGCTTATTTGCTAAATTGATGCTGAAATTGCTAGTTTGACTGAATTTATTGAAATATCTTACTCAAACTAAACATCAATTTTCATATCTTACAGAAATGACACATCTTGTTTCAAGACCAGGCCAAGGGAAAAAGTACTGCAACTTTGCATCGATGAAGAAAGACATCATTGATGAAAAGTACGTTATCTTCAACATCACCTCAGATCCGGAATCACTGGAAATTCTGGAGTGCTTAAGAGCGTGTGGACTAGAACGATATTGCTCTACTCATCAGAACATCGTTCACACCCATGAAGCCCTGGAGTTTCTCTACAATCTGCAGAGGGATGAAGACAATGATGCTGACCTGATTTCTTCCATTGGCGGAATGGAAGTTCGAGTGTCAAATGACGATCTACAGAGGATATTCGGCCTAACTCGAGGAAGCATCAATCCAGAGACCTACACGACTGCTGTAGGAGAGAAGGAATTTCTTGAAGCCGAAATTTTGTTGAGACCAAAGAAACAAGGAGAACACGATGAACGTTAAAGCCTCCTATCTAAAAAGAAAGTATCCCCTTCTTCTTGAGATCGCTCGGAAGGTGATCATGTGCTCGACTTACGACTTTGATCGGTCACTTCATATAAGATAAGTGTAATGGCCGCAATAATCAAGAAGGCTTCGACATTGATTGGATGGGCATGGTCAAAGCAAGACCGAGAAAAAAGACTCCTGAAAGTTCGAAATCAACCCGAGCAATGAAGTGTGCTTATCTTGAAGTGCTCATTCCTACACAAAATTCTATCATTCTCGATAAGCCGCCACGCAATTATGAATGGAACGAGAATGGAGCGAAGATTTACCAAGCAAAGCACAAGGCCATACTGGGCAAAGATGAGTCCCTACCTGGACAAACTGATGAGGATTCGACTCCTTATGTGCCCAATCCCAAGGGAGAAAAGAAAGGAAAAGATAAGGCAACTGCATCGTCTGGCGCGAGAAAAGGCCGCTTCAAGAGAAGAGGATGAAGAGGAAGGATCCGCCAAGAAACCAGACGCCAAATGAAACGCCGAAGAGAGTCTCATCTCCTCCGAAATCGCTCCCAAGTTCTCGCCAAAAAGCCAACAGAATAGAGGATTTGATGCAAGTAAGATCAGACGAAGAGATAGCAGTCCGCTCTGAGCCAACTATCAGAGAAGTAAGGGAAGAGCAGATGATCGCAACAGAAGGAGAGAAATCTGTCAGAGGGACAGAAGTGGAGCAACCTGAGGAAGAATCTCCATCTGATTCTCTGCCTCTCACCAAGATCTTCAAGAGAGCAAGATCACCAACGCCCACTTCCAAATCACCATCACCCTCTCCTCAAAAATCATCACCACCATCCTCTCCCCACAAAACCTTCTCACCCTCACCCTCTCCTATCAGAACAACATCTCCCGCACCACCAATCAATGAACCCGTTCAGGAAACTGAACACCCTCAAAACGCTGAAAATGAACCTGAACTACAATCATCCCAATCCCCAATCAAGTCTCTAGAACCTGAGAAATCCGACGAGCGAGTGTCCATCTCTCATAATCCCTTCAACACCAGAACAGTGCTTGCTTCACTTGCTCCAGAGAGCCCCATCATAAGGATAATGAATCAACAGATCAAGGAATATCTGTTGGATCTGTGCCCTGAATTGGATCAACATCCCGCATCCAAATCTGAGATAGAAGAGATAGTGTTCGAGGGATATCGATCAAGAGCATTGAAGAATTTCTGATTCTAATGACAACTCTGGGATCAAATTTCTTTGTAGACTTGGAGTTGAAATGTCTACACAATGCTGGGATTGAAAGTGTTGTTGAATTGGCATCTGATGATGATATCAGATGGTTAATTCACGAAAGGTTCAAGATATCGATAATAGGAGGAAACCGCTAATATCATAAAGATCATGCGCCCCGATGAACCAAGAATAGGTGCTTTGCAGATGAGACCCGACTTGGCAAGGCTTCAACATCCGATGCAGACTACTACGATGAGCTCGATACCCTAGATCATCATACTCGCATTTATTCAGGATGGGATCAAGGCTGCATTTGAAGACAAATTCGCGGCCAAAGAGCTCTATGAAGCGATTTGAAGATGAGCAAGCCAAACTAGTTGACAAGGAACAAAGTCACACGGTTGGGATGCACAATGCCATCCTTGTTTGAAGTAATGCAACTAGTATATCCTCTTCTGTCGAAAGCTCAAACTCGATCGACAAACTCTCGATTCGAGACAGAGATGCTCAATCGCATACATGTACTTTTGGAGAGTGTCCGCATCCTTGACAAAACCAACAACCACTTGGATATGGGTTGGAAACATTTTCTAGCTTCTCGTAAAAAGGCAAGACAGAAATCAAAATCGCTCTCGACGACGCTTCTACACACTGCAGATCTTTCGCCACTGCTCGATCACTCCTCTTGTTGTCGAGGAACTCGTAGAGGAGAACTCACGGCAATTAACCGCCTCAACCGCAAAGATGTCCAACCTCTTTGATGCAACCAAAAAGGGGAAGGAAAAGAGTCTCAAGGAAAAGAGTCCGAAGGAAAAGAGAATAAAGAAAAAAGCAGACTCATGAAAAAGAAAAGAAGAAAAAAGACTCGCATTACGCTTGGTAAAATTTTCATCTTTACCAAAAACCATCAGATTCGACTTGCCACCCACTCCATCTACCGACCTCCTCGTTCTTTGAAATGAAAGATACCGTGGAGCAACACAAAGAAAGAGATCACCGAAAGCGTAAAAGTGCTCTTCGGAGGTTACCGCCAGAGTCGACAAGATTGAAGACTTTTCTTCGCTCGGCCGTAAAAAGAATGGAAATCGATGATCGTGCCAAGAGCCTTGAACTTGCTAAGAAATTAGTAAGAAGACGAAGAAGATGAACCCGAAAGCAGACTCGAGGAGGAAGAAAGGCAAAGGCAAGATGATGAAAGCAATAAAAAAAAAATCGAGATGGGGCGGCTATTCCCTACCGAAAGCGAGATGACTCCTGAACAAGTTCAAGAGCAGACAAGACAGAGAATAAGAGAGGCCGCAATCAAGAAGTAGAAGTTAGCAGAGGCAAAGGGGCTGAACATTGCTTACATCCAAAGGAAAAGGAAGAACGAAGCTGCAACAGAGGAGATTGCTTGGGAGAAGAATGCCCTTCCAGCACCTGTTAAAGGCATCCTCTCAGGACGCAAAGATCTCGCCTGTAATGGGATCGGATCGAGGAGAATGGTTATGTGACGCCCACATCCTCGAGAAGATTCAAATTCATCAAGATCGACTAAAAATGATGATGAATTTCGAAACCGTTAGAAACAAAGTATCCGACTTCTACCGCATGTGATGATGAAAAGGCAAGATCATGTCACTAATACCAGAAGCTCCACCTTTTGAACTACTCCTTCCACCTTTGCGTCAAAACAACAAGCTAGATCCTGTTAAATTCAAGAACATCTACTATGGACTTGCTGAAAAAGGAGGAATCCATAGAAAAGAAGAGCTGGACAAACTAATGCAAAAGATGTACAGGATGTTTGGCATTCTCAAAGAGCTGCAAATGTTCAAGTACACCTGAAGAAGACAACTTGGAATCAGATGATAGGTACACTTTTCATACATTCTACAATGCACACACCTATCTGAATAAAATTTTCCATCTCACTGATTCTAAGACAATCATCTCATTGTCTTCTGAGGTATGTACTAATTGCATTATCTACATTTCCATTCATGGTATCTGTTTTTCTGATCAAGTATGGTTAAGTATTTTGGTTCCATCAAAAAGGGGGAAATTGTTGGGAAATATGTAATTTAGTTTTGATGGAAGTTCCAAAATAGGTTGTAATAGGACCAGTCAGACCTGTTAGCTGACTGATGACTTAGAATCCGATTAAGATGACCAGCTGAAATGTATAGATAGCTGATGTAAAAGATATATAACATATTGAGGGGGAACTCAATATGTATAGGTCAGGTCGAAGAATCAGATGACCCAGATAAGGTCAGATGATCAGAAGGCTAAGAACTAATCAGAAGATAAGAAGTCGAAAAAATCAAAGAAGACAAGAAGACATCAAGAATCGGATGAACTCAAGACTCGGATGAACTCAAGACTCGGATAAACCTCAAGACTCAAAGAAAAAACCTGAAGGCTCAGTATGACTGAATAACACTGAGGCTCAGAGACACCTGAAGATCAAAAGACCTGAAGACCTACATTCAGCGGAGTCTAAATATTGAGCTAAGACAATGTGCATCAGAAGATTCAACAAGGTAGACTGATCAGTCACCTGATCAAGTCAGCTCACACCTGGTGACAATCAAAAAGATACACCAGACAAGACGAATCCTCTACAAAAGGAATATCAATCGTCTAACGGATAAATTTACGAAGTCTTGCCTCATGAATCCTGTAAAAAGCGACACGTGCAAAAAAGAGCAAATCTGAGTCTGACGATAAAAAAAAATGGCGCTAATCATACCTCTACGGCCACGTCGAAATGGCGCTAAATCATATCCTACGGCCTAATATAGCGCCGATTCAAATTGCTCTCCAACGCCTTGATTTCAAAGTCATATAAAATGGGACCGATCTTTACTTTGAAAAAGTATCCAAAAAAAAGAGACCAACGAAAATTCAAATTGAGAACAAAGAAAAAGAAAAGCAAAAAAATCTCCGCTCAAAGAACACTACATTTGAAGATTATTCTTAGAGTGTTCATCCCATAGGTCTTAGCAAGAAATCCTATCCACTAGCATTTTGGCTACCTAAAGTACCAGGATAGATTTCCAGTTGGAACCCTCAAACATTCTTTACCCAAACGCAAGTTAGGTCAAGTCTGTAGAGTGAGAACTCATTAAACATCTCGGCTATCCTCTTTGTAGGATATAAGTCCCGCTGGTTACGTTTGTAGAGTGGGAACTCGGTAAACATCTCGGCCATCCTGAAAAGGATATAAGTCCCGTAGGTTAAGCTTGAGTGGGAACTCGGTAAACATCTCGGCCATCCTGAAAAGGATATAAGTCCCGCAGGTTAAGTTTGTAAGAGTGAGAACTCGGTAAACATCTAGGCCATCCTGAAAAGGATATAAGTCCCGCAGGTTAAAGTAGGTTAAGGTTCCCCTGTGTTAAGGGAAGAGTGGACGTAGGACGGGTTTCGTCTGAACCACTATAAAAAGTCTTGTGTGCATTTACTTGCTTTCTTATTGCTTTACACAAGTCACACAACTGAGTTTAAAAACTGCATACATATTCTAAAGTTAAGCTCAGTCTGCACCAAGCAACTGATCTGATCAGATTGACACCTTAGTCAACTGGTTGAAAACTGACTTAAGAATCTGATTGATAAAACTGGTTTTTCACACGGGTAAAAACAAGCTTCCGCACCATTCAGTTAAACTGACAGATATCAAACTGATCTGCCCTCAGGCACTCAGTAAGATTGAACATCCGTCTAAACTGACACACTAGCACTCTGATCGGGTAATCTGCAGTTCACACCTGATCCGCACAAAAAGTTTTGGAAGTTTATTCACCCATCCCCTCTAGACTTCCACCCTCACAAAACCCGTTCGGGACCTACAGGGCCCATTTGTGATTTGTGAATTAATTAAAGGCCTATAAGTAAACAACATTAAAATATGGTTTGTATGTTCTATTTAATTATTTATCAATATTTAAAAGTATATGTACATGTACTATTTGATATTTGATAATTTAATATACATATAAAATAAAAATAATTACTAAGAGAATTTGTTATAAGTTTAATATGACGATAATATGAGAAACAATTTTTATACGAAGTACATTTATATATACTGAAAATTAGATCATGAACAATTCAACATCAATTTCATTACATTCACATTGAGTTCCAAAAATTACATGATTGGATCACACCAAGATTTGTGCTTCCTGTTGGGGTTATACTGGAAAGTATGCTTTTACTTTGTATAACCAAACTGAATTTCTGTCTTATTTACTGAAATAAATTATTTATCACTAATGCTTTAAATATCATTGAATGTTACATATATTTACTGCATAATTGTTCAATAAACAGTACGTGTTACATTGTAGTTAATTTAGTGATACCAGATCACAGAAGATTAAATTAACAGTCCCTTGTAACTAAAAGTACGCTGCTCACGACCTAGATGGAAGTGAACAATCCATCGTGAAAGGTTGAAGTGTAAGACTCAGATTGACTTGTCTTGACCAAGAGATTACACTAGTGCATGACTGATGCACTGAAAAGGACCTACAGGAGGATAAATTCTTCAGCACTGAATTAAGAAGAATTAGACCTCAGTGGTTTGTTATTTTTTTAATCTTCGTCCCTTAAATAGGATCGTGTGTGGTTAGTAACTATTGCTTTGACTTATGACGGGTAGAGAATCAATGAGATTCAATACTTTATATCTTGGGCAATATTACTGGTCACATACGATTGCTAAGATTTAATACGAAGAATCGTGTGAGAGTACGCTTGTTTGATTTTCCCCCTTGGGAGGTTTATAAGATTTATCATACCAAATCTTGCAAGTGGAATTAGTTTCCGGTATGGATAATAATGTTGAACCGTTCCTTGACCAAGGACAAAAGATATTAATTAAAGGAAAGTTGTTTCAGTGACTTGAGTTAATTAATGGGCTGGATAATCTTAAACACGAGAAATAATAACCGGGAGCCATATTAACAGTAATATGGGTTAAGATGGATAGTGCAATATTAAGTATGTAGTGAGATTAATTAATATTTATGGGCTTGAATAATATTGTGGCTCAATATTAGATATTCAAAGTCCATTAGAAGGTCCAATCTTAATTCTCCTAAAGGCCCTTCAAGTAGCCCAAAGATAAAGTCCAATAAATGGAAAATGTGTTTAAAATAAAATAAATTATTGTTGCCTAATTTTTCCTAAAATTTTCGAAATTAATAAATAGAATGGGAGAAAGATTTTCTTTGAATTTTGTTATGGAATGAAGATAAGTATTCTTGGAATACAAGGTTATCTCATTAAATTCAAGAAATCTCCCACTTGGTTATTTATTAAGTGAATTTTGAAATTTTTATTAAATAAGGGAATGAAAGATTTTCTTGATTTTCTTGAAAATATATTATGGAAGATATGTATTCTTGGAATACAAGAATATCTCATAAATTCAAGAAGATCCAAATCTTGGATTCGTACTCCTTATTTTTTTCGAAATATACCATAATATTAGTAGGTGGGATTTTGTGGAAATATTTAATTATGGAGAAAAGAATATATGGGATATATTCAAGATTTCTTGGAGATCAAGAAAAAGATTTTCCCATCTTTATTTCCACCAAAAATTGCAACCAACCCCTCATTATAAATAGGGGATGAATGTTTCATCCCCAGGTGAGCGCGAAAATTGGTTTTTCGGAAAAATATCAGCGTCGATAAAATATCAAATATTTTGAAACGTCGACAAATTGTGTATTTTCGAAGAACTTCAATTGTGAGTGTGCAATTCCATGTGTTGGAAAAATTAAAAATCCACAAAGGTGGTGCAACATACTTTTATTTTTCCCTTTTGTTAAATTGTTCGCGAGTTCCTACCACTAGATTGTTGAACAAGGATAAGGGAATACTTGAGAAGGTTTTTTGGTGTGTTCGTGTGAACGTGATCCATCTTCTCAACGGTTGTCACTCCGAGAGGTTAGTTTACGTAAACCCATAGTAATTCCGCATGCGTAGGATTTATGTGAACTATTTATATGCATGATTTGTTGTTGTATTATTATTTGAATTAATATAGGATTAATAGATGCTAGTAACAATTGTTAGAATTAAATTTGTATTTAAATATTCATCCCGAATAGATCCGGGCAATTAATTCCCCAATAACTGGTATCAGAGCCTCGATTTCGGGCTCTGGATTTTAATTTAATTCGTTTTCATTAAATTTAAAATTGGATAGTAGAATTGCTAGATCTTTTTTGCAGGTATCCAATTGTCATGGTATTTGATGAATGTTTATATTTATTAGCATATAAATTGTGGTTTTTAATTCCTTTGCCTCGAAAAATCCACGAGTAGATTATGATTTGTTTGATTTCATCAATGTAATAGACTAGTCTAGATCTATGTTTATTTTTTTTTTTTTGAATAAATTGTAACCGGATCGAGAACGAAGACAAAGAATTTAAACCAGGCAACCAAGTGCCCGGACGTCTGTGGTCAAGGCAAAGTGCTAAAGCCGGCGCGAACGGGTCTGCCGAGAGGCACTTCAACAAGACGAGGGCGTAAGTTCGGGCGTGGCCTGAAAGGGCGAGATCGGCGTTGGCTGTAAGACGGGCGCGAAAGCGATATGCGGAGCACGCACGCGGGCGAAGCGGAGGCGACACACGGGCGCAAAGCGGCGTAACGTACCGGAGATTGGGGGAAGAAAGCTACGGCCAAGCCGCCGGGCGATTCGCAGCGATGGATGGGTGCGCGCGTAAGCGCTGCGATCCGATGTCGTTGGTACGCTGCCCGAATAAAGCGGAGATGGCTTTATCGAACGCCGTCGCGCCGCAGGGCTCACGCGGATATTTGTTTCGGGCATGACTACCCAAATGCCGGACGTCGTCTCCTAACCTAGATGGGAGGACGCTTTAAAGAACATGTTCTGCGATCAAGGGGAGCTTTTGAAAACGATGAAGGCTTAGAAGACGATTTCGAGATCAAGACATGATAAAAAAACTTTATAATCGATATATGTGCCCAATGTGTTTAATTTTTTGTTTTGATGTTTTTCATTATTTTGTGCTTATTTAAATTGTGTTTAAATATGCGATGCATGAGAATATGTTTTGAAAAATCTCACCTTCGAAAATTACTAAGTATGTTTAATCAATTAATTAACAATTATATTCCGGATAATAAAATTTAATTAATTTTGACCTCCATGATTTACTTATTTGTGGATTCTTTTGGAGAAATTCCTCCCACGGGACGGCCAAAAGATATTTTTCACATGAATAAATTGCGAAATGATGATTGTGGGTTATTATTAGTGGCGACGATGACCCTCCCCACGAGGATCATTCAAAGCGAAGTAATAATTCTGTATTTAATCATGATTATTACTTAGGTATAAAATTGATATGCATATACTTCCCCGAAGTCCCTGTCAATTTTATATTGGTCAAGTGGGAGCCAACTATTAATCTGGATATTAAAGGTTTGAAACTGTTTTTTTTGTAACCTGCTTGAATGTGTTTAAATAATAACCCACCCCACGTGGCTTATTTAAACTGTTTTGAGATGTTGGCTGATGCATGTTCATATTTTTTTTTAGATTTTAATATGATACATGTGATCGAACCTTGTGATATGTTTGTGCTTAAACAAATTGTTATTTATTTCAGTTCAGCATGTCGCAACCTTTTAATCCACTATTAATATACTTTAAGTCAATAGAGTTATATAGGAAAATATGTCGATTGGAAATTATATATTGTCTTGACCATGCAACACGCATAAGTCCGTCCTTGACAAACCAAGACTCGCTAAGACTACGATTGAGAGGAAAATAAGTGACATCATAAGCAATGGTTAGGATCCAAGAAAATGGCTAAGTGTATCATCTTGACTTCAACGTCGGGTGTGTTGCAACACCGACACCAGAACTTGGAAACCATTGTAGCTATTATGATAGATCTTAACAAATTCTTCACTCGCCAGAATCGTGAAGCGAGATAGCCATACAAAATTTGTTCTCGAAGAAAATGGCATTAAGAGGTTTCAAGAAGAAGACTGACAAAAAAATTGCTTAATTGCGGTCTAAGAAGACATTGGAGGTCAGCCTGTCCCAAGCCTAAAGAGGTTGGGAAGAAGGGTAATTCTCAAACGCTAATTGTTGAAACTTGTTTAGCGGTGTATGCTCCCATCTGTGGGTAGTGAATACGGGAACCACTAATCATTTTTGTTTCAATGTTTCAAGGATTCTGGATAATCCAACGATTTAGTGGGAGTGAGACCATCATCTCCATGAGCGATGTTACGAAAGCAGCAGTTATTGCAATGTTACGTAGGTAGCGAGTATTGCAAATCCACAAAAGTAACGTTACTACAATATGCTAGGTGAGTAGCAGATATTGCAGTGCTACATGAGTAGTGGTTAAAGTAGTGGTAGAAGTGCACCTATCTTTTAGTGATAGAATTTTAGTTTTGAGAGACGTTCTTTATGTTCCCAGGTTTAAGAAAGAATTCACTTTTAGTTTCTAAAATTCTGTTAATGGATACTTAGTTTCTTTTAATAAGAATGACATCATTTCTTGAAATGATGAGTGTATCTGTTATGGGACATTGATGAACAATGTCTACACTATTAAAAGTGCACACCACATGCAAAACACATCCTATAACACATCGACTATTTCGGATAAAAGAGAACGTTCATCAGACGTGAACGAGACACTTCTATGGCATCTTAGATTGGGACATATTAATCCAAAAAGGATTCAAAGGTTGGTAGAAGATGGTTCATTGGAGTCTCTCTGGGTTGAACCAATCGCAACTTGCGAATCATGTTTGGAGGGTAAAATGACCAAAAGAGCATTCGGAGCCAAGGGGAATAGAGCCAAAGAAGTCTTAGAAATTGTTCACACAGACGTATGTGGTCCAATGAAAATCAAAGCAAGAGGAGGTTATGAGAATTTCGTCACCTTCATTGATGATTACTCAAGGTACGACTACATTTTCCTTATGAAGCATAAATCTGAGACCTTTGACAAATTCAAAGAATTTAAGGCTCAAGCAGAGAATCATAGGGAAAAACGTATCAAGTCTCTACGATCTGATCGTGGAGGCGAGTACCTTAGCGATGAGTTTTTGAACTACTTGTCAGATGAAGGGATTGTATCCCAGCTAACTGCACCCGAAACCCCTCAACAAAACGGGATTGCAGAGCGAAGAAATAGAACTCCTTTAGAAATGGTTAGATCAATGATGAGTTATGCGGATCTACCCAAGTCGTTCTGGGGTCATGCCTTGGAAACAACGGCTCATATTCTGAACTTGATGCCATCCAAATCGGTTCCCAAAACTCCCAAAGAATTGTGGACCGGGCGCAAGCCCAGTTTGAGACACATGGGAATTTGGGGGTGTCCGGCCTACGTGTTGGACAAGGAAGCCGGAAAATTGGATCCTCGATCAGAATTAAGGCTGTTTATAGGGTACCCCGAGGGAACAAAAGGGTGTATGTTCTATGGTCCCGAGGATCAAAAGGCGGTAATAAGCATATGAATGAAAGAAATGCCAGAAGTGAGATTACCTTAAATGAGCTTAGAGGGCTATCCTCAGTGCTAACTGTACAAGATGACATACCAAACGACACACTTACACAACCGGAACCTCGACGTAGTGGGAGGGTTGTGGGATAACCCGAGAGATTCATGGGGGTAGGAGAGTCCTCGGACTTAGTCCCCGGTCATGATGAATCAGACCCATGGACTTATGACGGGGCAATCCAAGACAAGGATGCGGTTTCTTGGCAAACAACAATGGAAGCCGAAATGGGTTCTATGGATCATAACAGAGTGTGGGAGCTAGTCGAACCTCTTAATGAGGTCAAACCCATTGACTGCAAGTGGGTATACAAGAGGAAAAGAGGACCGGATGGGAAGGTGGAAACCTTCAAGGCAAGGCTTGTGGCGAAAGGTTATACTCAGAAAGAGGGGATCGACTATGAGGAAACCTTTTCACTTGTAGCAATGCTCAAGTCCATCCGAATTCTCTTGTCGATTGCTGCGCATCTCGACTTTGAAATCTGGCAAATGGATGTCAAGACGGCTTTCCTTAACGGAAGTCTTGAAGAGGAAATCTATATGCAACAACCCCAAGGCTTCATTGAAAAAGGCCAAGAACACCTAGTTTGTAAGCTCAAGAAGTCCATTTATGGACTCAAACAAGCATCCAGAGCTTGAAACCAATGTTTTGATCAAGTAATAAAGTCTTATGGGTTTGATCAAAATGAATACAAAAGTTATGTGTACAAAAAGCGTGTCGGAACTGCATTGGTATTCTTAGCACTATATGTAGATGACATTCTGCTCATCGGTGACGATGTAAAGGTGCTGTCAGACGTAAGGGCATGGCTTTCAAAACAGTTTGATATGAAGGACATAGGGGAAGCCGGGCACATCCTTGGGATCAAGATCACTCGAGATCACAAGAGAAGGATGATAGGCTTATCGCAAGCTTCATATATAGACACTGTCTTGAAGCGATTCAGCATGCAGGATTCCAAGAAAGGCTTCGTACCTTTCAGACATGGAATCCATCTATCCAAGGAAATGTGCCCTAAGACACAAAAGGAGATAGATGACATGAAGGGCGTTCCTTTTGCTTCGGCTGTCGGAAACTTCATGTATGCAATGCTGTGCATGAGGCCAGATATCTGATTCGCCGCTGGCATGGTGGCAAGATATCGGAGTAATCCAGGGAAAGAACATTGGACTACAGTTAAAAAAATTCTGAAGTATCTGAAGAGAACTCACGATAGAATGTTTGTTTATCAGTCAGACAGTCTGATTTCCATCGGTTACATGGACTCGGATTTCCAATCAGACATAGATTCCAAGAAACTATCTACCTCAGTTAGTGTGCTTTCATTTGGGAAGCGTAGCCATGACATGGACGAGTGTGAAGCAGAAATGCATCACTGACTCAACCATGGAAGCCGGGTAAATAGCTGCTTGTGAAGCAGTGAAGGAACCATTTTGGATGGAGTTCCGAATTTGTCTAGCAATATTTGCTAGGGGCAGTTGCAAATTCAAGGGAAGCAAGAGTCCACGAGTCAACCAAACACACTGAAGGAAAGAAATCTTAGACAAGAAATCATTAAGAGAGGAGATGAAGAGGTGGCTAAGATCGCATTGGAGGATAACCTAGTTAATCCTTTCACAAAGTGTCTACCTCTGGAAACATTCAAGAGACATGTGGGAGGAATGGTTGTTAAGTGCGTAGCCAATCTGCTTTGAGTATAAGTGGGAGATATTATTAGGTTCGTGTAGGTGACATTAGATGTCACGCATTAGGAACTACACGAGATATGTTGTAGTATAGTTAAAAGCAGACTTTGAGTATAAGTGGGAGATTGTTGGGGTTATACTGGAAAGCATGCTTTTACTTTGTATAACCAAACTGAATTTCTGTCTTATTTACTGAAATAAATTATTTATCACTGATGATTTAAATATCATTGAATGTTACATATATTTACTGCATAATTATTCAATAAACAGTACGTGTTACATTGTAGTTAATTTAGTGATACCAGATCACAGAAGATTAAATTAACAGTCCCTAGTAACTAAAAGTACGATGTTCACGACCTAGATGGAAGTGAACAATCCATCGTGAAAGGTTGAAGTGTAAGGCTCAGATTGGCTTGTTTTGACCAAGAGATTACACTAGTGCATGACTAAAGCACTGAACAGGACCTACAGGAGGATAAATTCTTCAGCACTGAATTAGGAAGAATTAGACCTCAGTGGTTCGTTATTTCTTAATCTTCGTCCCTTAAATAGGATCGTGTGTGGTTAGTAACTATTGTTTTGACTTATGACGGGTAGAGAATCAATGAGATTCAATACTTTATATCTTGGGCAATATTACTGGTCACATGCGATTGCTAAGATTTAATACGAAGAATCATGTGCGAGTACGCTTGTTTAATTTGCCCCCTTGGGAGGTTGATAAGATTTATCATACCAAACCTTGCAAGTGGAATTAGTTTTCGGTATGGATAATAATGTTGAATCGTTCCTTGACCAAGGACAAAATATATTAATTAAAGGAAAGTTGTTTCAGTGGTTTGAATTAATTAATGGGCTGGATAATCTTAAACACGAAAAATAATAACCGGGAGCCATATTAACAGTAATATGGGTTAAGATGGATAGTGCAATATTAATAATGTAGTGGGATTAATTAATATTTATGGGCTTGAATAATATTGTGGCTCAATATTAGATATTCAAAGTCCATTAGAAGGTCCAATCTTAATTCTCCTAAAGGCCCTTCAATTAGCCCAAAGATAAAGTCCAATAACTGGAAAATGTGTTTAAAATAAAATAAATTATTGTTGCCTAATTTTTCCTAAAATTTTTGAAATTAATAAATAGAATGGGAGAAAGATTTTCTTTGAATTTTGTTATGGAATGAAGATAAGTATTCTTGGAATACAAGGTTATCTCATTAAATTCAAGAAATCTCCCACTTGGTTATTTATTAAGTGAATTTTGAAAATTTTATTAAATAAGGGAATGAAAGATTTTCTTGAAAATATATTATGGAAGATATGTAATCTTGGAATACAAGAATATCTCATAAATTCAAGAAGATCCAAATCTTGGATTCATACTCCTTATTTTTTTTCAAATATACCATAATATTAGTAGGTGGGATTTTGTGGAAATATTTAATTATGGAGAAAAGAATATATGGGATATATTCAAGATTTCTTGGAGATCAAGAAAAAGATTTTCCCTTCTTTATTTCCACCAAAAATTGCAACCAACCCCTCATTATAAATAGGGGATGAATGTTTCATCCCCAGGTGAGAGCGAAAATTGGTTTTTCGGAAAAATATCAGCGTCGATAAAATATCAAATATTTTGAAACGTCGACAGATTGTGTATTTTCGAAAAACTTCAATTGTGAGTGTGCAATTCCATGTGTTGGAAAAATTAGAAATCCACAAAGGTGGTGCAACATAATTTTTTTTTTCCCTTTTGTTAAATTGTTCGCGAGTTCCTACCACCGGATTGTTGAACAAGGATAAGGGAATACTTGAGAAGACTTTTTGGTGTGTTCGTGTGAACTGGATCCATCTTCTCAATGGTTGTCACTCCGAGAGGTTAGTTTACGTAAACCCGTAGTAATTCCGCATGCGTAGGATTTACGTGAACTATTTATATGCATGATTTGTTGTTGTATTATTATTTGAATTAATATAGGATTAATTCATGCTAGTAATAATTGTTAGAATTAAATTTGTATTTAAATATTCATCCCGAATTGATCCGGACAATTAATTCCCCAACACTTCCACAATCCACACTAATCCCATCCAAATGTGTGCCCTAGTCTTGGTTGTCGCATCCAAATTGTGTTGTTATCATGATAACTTTGTGCAATCCATTCGTAATCTAATTGATCCATCTGCCTCATACGAAAAACAGATCAAGTTCATTAAAGTAACATTCGCCATTCAGTCTGAAGTACCTGTTTTGTGTCGATTCCTGTAAAATAAACATGTTTTTACGACTTGTTGAGTGATTATGTTTTGATAAAATGTAATTATTAAATTAAAATATGAGACTCACCATTCTTTGAAAATAGTGTGCATCGACTTGAACAGTGTTAGTTTGTTGATTGTAGTGAACATTTCCTCGAGCAATAAACCACATAAATGAGCGAAACATTTCCCTCATTGAATAAACTTTCATCAGAACGTGTCCAATCCTTTGAGATAGGATCCATGAAACTCTTGCAAAAAAGAAACGCATCCTTTTAATCTGTGTTTCGTCGGTTACAACGATCCCTCATTGAATCGTATCAGAAGCATAAGCAATACAAATTCCTCATATGTTGACCAATTTCTCATACGACTTCCGCTAAAACCTGGAATATCAACCATGTTTCAGTTTTGAGAGGATAAGAGACAAAGTAGGGGTTGTTTGAAAAAAGTAATTGAATCGACGAATTTGACAATTGAATGGGGGTTTTCTCCTCTTTTGTACACTTTGTAAAAGGTGCAGACGAAATGACGTATTTTATTTCTTTAGATATACGAATGAATTTTTTTTTTGTGACAATGAATGCCAAGAACAATGTATCTATTGTCATGAAAATTCACAAAGTGGAACCCATTAACTCACAACACCACAACATGACAACATAACATAATTGAGTTGAATTTGTGTTGTACTCCTAAGTTAGTAAGTTACCAATGTTCATCATTGCCTATTTTTGAGTTGACAAGTACTTATTAAATTAATGTCATAGTTTCCACTTAAGGGCATGCATATAGTTAGATATAATTAAAATTGTATCAATAAATATACACTATATAAAACATACTTACTAGTGTTTAATTGTTGGAAAATATATATGATTATTATGGATTTCATAGACATTATTGTTTTTGAAGGTAAATTAGGGTTTTGTCTCGGGAGTTGAGTCGGTGGGAGTTGAGTGGGTGGTTTGGGAGTGTTTATTTAGGTTAGGTTAACTTATTAGTAATAATAATTTGATATATTACATACATTGGGGTTATCAAAGGAAGACGTGTGAAAGTGGGAATAATTGTGGTAATACACTTATACACCATGTTTAAACTTTAGACCAAGTTTTGCATAGTTGTATACAATGAATTCTTGTTTACAATAGTTTGTTGTTTTTCAATATGTTTTGACCAAATAAAATTTTGAAACAGAACCATAGAAATTACTGTTAATAGGCGAAAAATAAAGTTGCGAACATTATAATAATATTAAAAGGGGCATAATAATATATTATAATTAAAAAGGGCAAAATAGATACACTTGCAGTTCATTCATTTTAGATAATAACGACGATTAAACTTAGAGATTGCTAATAAGTTCTAATCGCTTCATGCAATCTTCATGAGTTTTTTGGAGATCATCCTTTGATTCCTGGAGAAGTAGAAGGAACCTAGCCTTTTGATAGGATCTGTAGCCTTTTGAATTTCCAACTCCAGATTCAACATAATCTCTCTACGGAGATGCTTGATCTCCATGAAAGTCTTCAAGTTTTTCAACACAACATCAATCAACTTCAATTCCAACTAAAAAATAAAATAAAAAATAGGGAACAACAAAATGTGTAAAAAAATGCAATCGAACTCAAAAATGTACTTGTATAAAAAATTAGGGAACAATTTACATGTATAAAAAATTAAATTAAATACCTCGAGTGTTTCAGACATTTTGGAAGTAACTTGTTGGAGATTGGATAATGAGTGACTCTGAAAAAATACCAATGAAACAAATTAAACCAGTTAATGGGCCGAATGAACCATGATAGTTAAAGTAAATGAATCGTTTGCAAAGATTTACCATGTCTACAGAGGATACTGGAAAGATGAAGATGTCGGAATGTTGAACTCGAACAAATCAAAGTGTGTAAGTTTTGTATGAAAATTGTGGTAGATAGATTGTGAATGGTAGAATGGGTGATTATATAGAGATTTTATAGCGACGCTTGAGTTATGATGAAAATGTGTGAACCGGCAATTTCTAAACATTGTACACCACTTCATTAGTGGAGATTGAATTCGTAAGGCACGTGTATTACAATATTAGTAACAAAATTTAGTAATAACATTAATAAAGTTGGTAATATATTGTTTTAGTATTTTAGATGCCCGAAGCCCATTGTGTTATCCTAGTGTACAACTTATATAATTGAATTGAATGTTACTAGTTATTAAGTTGTTCGGTGATGCAACATATATCAACATAACTAATTATAAATTGAGATGAACATAACATAAACCCCACACACACACACACACACACACACACATATATATATATATATATATATATATATTTAATAATAATACCAATTTAACATTGACTAGGGTTTTCCGGAGTCCACTATCTCCTTGCACTTACACATTTGAAACACTAACAAAATACATATCCATAGACATAATTCCAGTGGAATAAACATATATAAAACAACAAAATATTGGATCCAGACATAAGTATCAGATAGAATTAGAGGAATCAGAATCATCCGACGAGATATCGATGGGCTGGGATGGGTTACCACCATTGATGTTGGGTTCATCTTTCTCATCGGAAGAGATGTCAATGGGGATGGCCTCAGCGTATAGTAGCTCGTCAGCTTCCAGGTTAATGTCGTACATCTGTATAAGATGACCGTCATCAAGAATCAAATCACGAAGCTGCCTTTTTGGACATGCCAAGATCAACCGTTTGTGGAACGCAATAATTTCCTCCTTCAAATCAACTAAGTCTTGCTTCACCTTCACATATAGTGCCTCAAGGGCCTTTGGAGAGGGAGGTGAAACCCACTCCTTAGCCGGACTCACAGATTTAGTAGGGGTAAGAGCCATTTTAAGTTTAGGTTGATTGTTGTACTTTTACAAAGGGGGTGGTGTATATTGTGGTAGAAATGTATGAACAATGAACAACAAATATATAGATGGAATTGACCTTCATGCATGGGGCGATGCACTTTTTTATTAATTAATAATTACGTGATTTAGGCGGGAATGATGAAGTATTTTCCCTCCAAATATACATATCAAGATAGATGTATACCTATCTTATGTATGTATCATGTATGTGTGGTTATGCAATTGTTTTTCATGATTCAAATATATGGCAGTATGTATATGTACATATACAGTCCAACTTGACAAGTACACTCTATAAATGTTTTATTATTTTTTTAAGTTGTTTATCTATAATTACATAATTAATTCAGGTGTAAAACTTAAAACTAAATGAAAATTAGGGCAAATGGGATGAAAATTTGAGATATATAGTTATCACTTCTATAGATTTTCAGACATATGTGTATTTGATTTATAGGTGTATTGTTACAAATTAGATATATAAAACACTAATGAGTATTTGATTGATTGCATCATACATACATGTAAAAAAATACAAAATAAAATAATTACATAAATTTTAATCAATTTGTCATATTAATCTGATTATAATTTGATTAAACAATAAATATAAGTTTATATTTATAAATGCATGTTATCCAATTGGTTGATGTATTATTTATATATGTCCACAATTGAATGCAAACAATAGTAGTAATTAATTGGTTGGACAACATATATTTATTGCACAACAACCATAAAATTTTTCACCCCTATAAATATGCCATTTCAGTATGTCTTTGTGTGTTTATAAAAGTTTCAATATATGTGTTTCCTATCGGCGTTAATAGGGTATGTGACAAAGGTATTACTTATAAGTTGTTAAACATGGAATTGCTTAGGTTGTTTTTATTTTTAATTTTTTTTGGTTGTTTTTTATTTTGTACAGTTAATAACATTGCAAAATATATATTACTGGTGAGGTTAATACCCTTGTTAATTATATCTTATGGTATTTTTTAATTGGTATAAATGAATTTTGGATTGTGTTTTTTTTAATTATCCCTTTATTTGTTGGAATTTTTATTTGTTGGAATTGGACATCATCGAACACGATAATATATGTTTGCAAATGAAAATGAAATGGAGAATGGAGCAAAAATGAGGTGGGATGATTTTTGCAAAGGCAAAGGGATGCTTACAGTGGTAGTTGAGGTCAAACTGTCAAATCAGCATTTACTAAGTCTACAGTCTTACGGCGACGACTGCTCAATTCGGAGTGGGAAAATGGGACAACACATCAAACCGTTGGATCAAAATTAGAGTGATTCATTGATTAACACGTGTATTAAGTGGATAGAAAAGAGTGGAGTGAACTTGTCAACATACAAAGTGGTTTCGTGGTTGAGTGGATTTGTGATTTTGTGGGACGACGGTTATTTGTGGGAAGAAAAATCATGATTTTTTCCCTCTTAATTTAAATTTTAATATATTACGAATTAGTGTAAAATAAATTTAGTAAATAATTTTATTTCACAGTTATTAGTTCATAAGTGATGATAGTGTTAGTGGAAAGTGGCAACTATTAATGGTTGATTAGTGGTGAATACGTCATAATTTGTTTTTTAAATGAAATTTATTGTGGTAATATTAATAATATGGCAATAACAACGCTAATATTGTGTTATAGTAACAAATACGTGATAATATGTGTTATTTTATCAAAAAAAAAAATTCATTGTTGAAAGAAGTGACACTGAAAGTAGTAATACTAGTAATACTAGCATGTTTCAGATTTAAGAAGTGACACTGAATAGTTGAAAGAAGTAATACTAGTACTACTTGCATGTTTCATTATTAAGAAGTTACACTTTGTAGTGGAAAGAAGTAATACTAGTAAAACTTGCATGTTTCATTGGTAAGAAGTGACACTGAATAGTTGAAAGAAGTAATACTAGTACTACTTGCATTTTTCATTGGTAAGTGACCTTTGAATAGTTGAAAAAAGTAATAGTTGAAAAAGTGCATGTTTCATTGGTAAAACTTCCATAGTTTCAAAGAAGTGGTAATAGTAAAACTTGCATGTTTCATAGTTGAAATATTTGAAGTGATACTAGTAAAACTTGCATGTTTCATTAGTAAGAAGTGACACTGAATAGTTGAAAGAAGTGATACTAGTAAAACTTGCATGTTTCATTAGGTAAGAAGTGACACTGAATAGTTGAAAGAAGTGATACTAGTAAAACTTGCATGTTTCATTGGTAAGAAGTGACACTTTGAAAGAAGTGATACTAGTAAAACTTGCATGTTTCATTAGTAAGAAGTGACACTGAATAGTTGAAAGAAAACTTGCATACTTAGTAAAACTTTGAAAGAAGTTTCATTAGTAAAACTTGACCTTTCATAGTTGAAAGAATGGATAGTTGAAAGAAGTGATACTAGTAAAACTTGCATGTTTCATTCGTAAGAAGTGACACTGAATAGTTGAAAGAAGTAATACTAGTACTACTTGAATGTTTCATTTTTAAGAAGTGACACTGAATAGTTGAAAGAAGTAATACTAGTACTACTTGCATGTTTCATTGGTAAGAAGTGACACTGAATAGTTGAAAGAAGTGATACTAGTTAAACTTGCATGTTTCACTGGTAAGAAGTGACACTGAATAGTTGAAAGAAGTGATACTAGTAAAACTTGCATGTTTCATTGGTAAGAAGTGACACTGAATAGTTGAAAGAAGTGATACTAGTAAAACTTGCATGTTTCATTCGTAAGAAGTGACACTGAATAGTTGAAAGAAGTGATACTAGTAAAACTTGCATGTTTCATTCGTAAGAAGTGACACTGAATAATTGAAAGAAGTGATACTAGTAAAACTTGCATGTTTCATTCGTAAGAAGTGACACTAAATACTTGAAAGAAGTGATACTAGTAAAACTTGCATGTTTCATTGGTAAGAAGTGACACTGAATAGTTGAAAGAAGTGATATTAGTAAAAGTTGCATGTTTCATTCGTAAGAAGACACTGAATAGTTGAAAGAAGTGATACTAGTAAAACTTGCATGTTTCATTCGTAAGAAGTGACACTGAATAGTTGAAAGAAGTAATACTAGTAAAACTTGCATGTTTCAATGTTAAGAACTGATACTGAATAGTTGAAAGAAGTAATACTAGTACTACTTGAATGTTTCATTGGTAAGAAGTGACACTGAATAGTTGAAAGAAGTGATACTAGTAAAACTTGCATGTTTCATTGGTAAATAGTTGAAAGAAGTGATACTAGTAAAACTTGCATGTTTCATTGGTAGTTGAATAGTTGAAAGAAGTGATACTAGTAAAACTTGCATGTTTCATTGGTAAGAAATGACACTGAATAGTTGAAAGAAGTGATACTAGTAAAACTTGCATGTTTCATTCGTAAGAAGTGACACTGAATAGTTGAAAGAAGTGATACTAGTAAAACTTGCATGTTTCATTCGTAAGAAGTGACACTGAATAGTTGAAAGAAGTGATACTAGTAAAACTTCCATGTTTCATTACTAAGAAGGGACACTGAATAGTTGAAAGAAGTGATACTAGTAAAACTTGCATGTTTCATTCGTAAGAAGTGACACTGAATAGTTGAAAGAAGTGATACTAGCAAAACTTGCATGTTTCATTCGTAAGAAGTGACACTGAATAGTTGAAAGAAGTGATACTAGTAAAACTTGCATGTTTCATTCGTAAGAATTGACACTGAATAGTTGGAAGAAGTGATACTAGTAAAACTTGCATGTTTCATTGGTAAGAAGTGACACTGAATAGTTGAAAGAAGTAAAACTAGTACTACTTGCATTTTTCATTGGTATGAAGTGGCACTGAATAGTTGAAAGATGTGATACTAGTAATACTTGCATGTTTCATTCATAAGAAGTGACACTGAATAGTTGAAAGAAGTGATACTAGTAATACTTGTATGTTTAACTGTGAAGAATTCACACTAACTGGTATGAGACAAGTAATACTAGTAACTAATATATATTTCATTGGTAACAAGTGACACTGAATAGTTGAAAGAATCAATACTAGTGTGAATGGTATTATTTTTTTTACTGGTTTTACTGATATTACTGGTTTATTATTTTCTGGTATCATTGTTTTGTATGAAAGTATCACTAGTATTACTTGAAATGTATTAGTTGATTAGTGGTATCACTGTTTCACTAGTGAGTATCACTAGTTAAGTATGAAAGGTATTAGTTCATTAGTGATATCATTGTTTCACTAGTGAGTATCACTAGTTAAGTATGAAAGGTATTAGTTCATTAGTGATATCATTGTTTCACTAGTGAGTATCACTAGTTAAGTATGACTAGTGAGTATCATTAGTTAAGTATGAAAGATATTAGTTGATTAGTGGTATCATTGTTTAGTATGAAAGTATCATTAGTATTACTTGAATGGTATTAGTTGATTAGTGGTATCATTGTTTCACTAGTGAGTATCACTAGTTAAGTATGAATGGTATTTGTTGATTTGTGGTATCATTGTTTCACTAGTGAGTATCACTAGTTAAGTATGAAAGGTATTAGTTCATTAGTGGTATCATTGATTCACTAGTGAGTATCACTAGTTAAGTATGAAAGATATTAGTTGATTAGTGGTATCATTGATTCACTAGTGAGTATCACTAGTTAAGTATGAAAGATATTAGTTGATTAGTGGTATCATTGTTTCACTAGTGAGTATCACTAGTTAAGTATGAAAGGTATTAGTTGATTGGGGGTATGATTATTTCACTAGTGAGTATCACTAGTATTACTTGAATGGTATTAGTTGATTAGTGGTATCATTGTTTCACTAATGAGTATCACTAGTTAAGTATGAATGGTATTAGTTGATTAGTGGTATCATTGTTTCACTAGTGAGTATCACTAGTTAAGTATGAATGGTATCTTGGGGAATAAATTGCACGGATCTATTCGGGATGAATATTTAAATACAAATTTAATTCTAACAATTATTACTAGCATGAATTAATCCTATATTAATTCAAATAATAATTCAACAACAAATCATGCATATAAACAGTTCACATAAATCCTACGTATGCGGAATTACTACGGGATTACGTGAACTAACCTCTTGGAGTGGCAATGGTCTCGTCGATAAAAACAAACCAAAAAGCCTTCCCAAGTATTCCCTAGTTCTTGCTCGTCAATCCGGTGGAAGGAAACTTGCGATATATATAGAGATGTGGTGGCCGATTTTTTGGTCATGGAATAGGAGGAAATTTTTTTTTTTCTTGATCTTCAAGAAATCTTGAATATATCTCCTATATTCTTTTCTCCATAATTAAAATATTCCTTAAAAATCCCACTTTCTCTTGTTATGGTTATTTTCGAAAAAATAAGGATAAAGATTCCAAGATTTGGATCTTCTTGAATTTATGAGATATACCTGTATTGCAAGAATACATATCTTCCATAATATCTTTCCAAGAAAATCAAGAAAATTTTTCTTTCCTTTATTCTTTCCAAAATTTTCGAAATTTACATATAAATAACCAAGTGGAAGATTTCTTGAATTTAATGAGATAATCTTGTATTTCAAGAATACATATCTTCATTCCATAACAAAATTCAAAGAAAATTTTTCTCCCATTTTATTCATAATTTTCGAAAAAAATGAGAAAAAATAGCAACAAATATTTATTTTATTTTTAAACACCTTTTTCAGTTATTGGACTTTATGTTGGGCTACTTGAGGGGCCTTTAGGAGAATTAAGATTGGACCTTCCAATGAATTATCAATATTGAGCCACAATATTATTCAAGCCCATATATATTAATTAATCCCACTACATAATTAATATTGCATTATTCATCTTAACCCATATTACAGTCAATATGACTCCCGGTTATTATTTCCCGTGTTTAAGATTATCTAGTCCATTAATTAATTCAAGCCACTGAAATAGCTTTCCATTAATTAATATCTTTTATCCTTGGTAAAGGAACGGTTCAACAATATTATTCATACCGAAAACTAGTTCCACTTGCAAGATTTGGTATGATAAAACTTATGAACCTCCCAAGGGGGCAAATCGAACAAGCGTACTTACACACGATTCTCCATATTAAATCTTAGCAATCACATGTGACCAATAATATTGCCCAAGATATAAAGTATTGAATCTCGTTGATTCTCTACCCGTGATAAGTCAAAGCAATGGTTACTAACCACACGCGATCCTATTTAAGGGACGAAGATTAAGAAATAACGAACCACTGAGGTCTGATTCTTCCTAGTCCAGTTCTGAAGAATTTGTCCTCTTGTAGGTCCTCTTCAATGCACTAGACATGCACTAGTGTAATCTCATGGTCAAGACAAGCCAATCTGAGCGTTACACTTCAACCTTTCACGATGGATTGTTCATTTCCATCTAGGTCGTGAATGGTGTACTTTTGGTTACAAGAGACTGTTAATTTAATCTTCTGTGATATGGTATTACTAAATTAACTACAATGTAACACGTACTATTTATTGAACAGTTATGCAGTAAATATATGTAACATTCGATGATATTTAAAGCATCAGTGATAAACAATTTATTTCAGTAAATAAGTCCGAAATTCAGTCTGATTATACAAAGTAAAAGCATACTTTCTAGTATAATCCCAACATGGTATTAGTTGATTAGTGGTATCATTGTTTTACTAGTGAGTATCACTAGTTAAGTATGAATGGTATTAGTTGATTAGTGGTATCATTGTTTCACTAGTGAGTATCACCAGTTAAGTATGAATGGTATTAGTTGATTAGTGGTGAATATGTTTCACTAGTGAGTATCACTAGTATTACTTGAATGGTATTAGTTCATTAGTGGTATCATTGTTTGACTAGTGAGTATCACTAGTTAAGTATGAAAGGTATTAGTTCATTAGTGGTATCATTGATTCACTAGTGAGTATCACTAGTTAAGTATGAAAGGTATTAGTTCGTTAGTGGTATCATTGTTTCACGTGTGAGTATCACTAGTTAAGTATGAAAGGTATTAGTTCATTAGTGGTATCATTGTTTCACGTGTGAGTATCACTAGTTAAGTATGAATGGTATTAGTTCATTAGTGGTATCATTGTTTCACGTGTGAGTATCACTAGTTAAGTATGAATGGTATTAGTTCATTATTGGTATCATTGTTTCAGTAGTGAGTATCACTAGTTAAGTATGAAAGGTATTAGTTGATTAGTGGTATACCATTGTTTAGTATGAAAGTATCACTAGTATTACTTGAAAGATATTAGTGGTATTAGTTGTCCAGTATTAAAGTATCACTAGTATTACTTGAAAGGTATTAGTTTTCCAGTATTAAAGGTATCACTAGTATTACTTGAAAGGTATCAATTGTGTAATATTAAAGGTATTAGTGGAATAGTGGGACCATTATTTCATTAAAATAATAGTTATAATTTTCCCACCATTTCATTTCTTATTCTATATTAAACATTTCGATTTTCCTCCCAATTGAATTACAATTTTAAATTCGCCCCCCCCTCATTTCATTTATTTTCCCACCATCAACATTTGAGTTTCCCTCGATTTACACACTACAATTACGTAAAGTGAATTAAATACTCACACAATACATATACATAAACGACCCCCATTGTTTTAATACTTCAACTTCCATTCAAATGGTAAAACAGAACATTCAATTATGCTAACATTGTTCTAGTTCCACATTTTTTATATATATCTTGTTAATTAATTTTGTTAATTTCTTTTTGAACAGTTGACTGATGAAATGATTCAAAAAGCATTCCGTGATTCACTTTTACACTATCCCGGCGATTCACCTGCACAGAAGGTTTTTCGCATCTTTCTTTCCTTGTTATTTTATTATAATTAAATTTATCTGGTCATAAAAAAATTGTTTATTTACCAGACGCGTAGGGCATATAAGGTGCTTGACAAATTAATTTTGGAGGACATGCGTAAGGATATAAAAAGTTTTGAAGACAAATTGGAGAAAATATCAGTACATTTGTCCGATGATAGCACCTCTTATGTGGAAAAGATCAACCTTGTTGAACAATTTTTGGTTACTAAACAGAGACTCGAAGATCGTCAAAGTGCCTACGCCATCAAACTTAAAATTGTCGAAAATCAATAGGAGATATATCTCGTGTTTCTACCTTTTGTTTCGTGTTAATTTTTGAATGAATTTACTGTTTCTTAGATTAATATTTACTGTTATTAGATCGAATATGAAGTTCAAAATATTTTGATTTTAACATGCCCCATTCTACTCTTCCAAGAATTAAATACTCTGACCAGTATTAAATAAATTAAAGATGTTATGAAATTTAATAAGGCCCAAATCAATAATATGTTGGGGAATGATTTGCACAGTTCTATTCGGGGTGAATATTTAAATAAAAATTTAATTCATTAATTATTACTAGCATGAATTAATCCTATATTAATTCAAATAATAATTGCAACAACATATCATGCATATAAAAAACCACGTAAAACCTACGCATGCGGAATCTACGGGTTTACGTGAACGTACCTCTCGGGATGGCAGTGACTTCGGTCGGACGGACTAACCAAAAGGACTTCCCAGGTATTCCCTTAGCCCTTGCTCAACTATCCGGTGGAAGGACACTTGTCGAACAATTAACAAAAGGAAAAAAAAAATAAACTTTGTTGCATCACCTTTGTGGATTTGCTAATTTTTCCAGCACATGGAATTGTACTTGTGAATGAACTAATCATCCCCTATTTATAGGAGAGGAGGGGTCGAAAATTTTAGTAGAATATCAATGTGGGAAAAGACTTTTCTTGGTCACCAAGAAATCTTGAATATATCTCTTATATTCTTTTTCCCATAATTAAAATATTCCACAAAAATTCCACCTCCTCAATTATGGATATTTTCGAAAATAATTTGTGCAAGAATCCAAGATTTGGATCTTCTTGAATTTATGAGATATTCTTGTATTTCAAGAAATACATATCTTCCATAATATCTTTTCAAGAAAATCAAGAAAATCTTTCTTGCCCACTATATTTCCAAAATTTCAAAATCTTCTATATAGATAACTAAGTGGGAGATTTCTTGAATTTAATGAGATAATCTTGTATTCCAAGAATACATATCTTCATTCCATAACAAAATTCAAAGAAAATCTTTCTCCCTCTTTTATCCATAAATTTCGAAAAATAGAGGAAAAATTAAGCAACAATATTTATTTTATTTTAATCACCTTTTTCAGTTATTGGACTATTTGTTGGGCTACTTAGGGGGCCTTTAGGAGAATTAAGATTTGACCTTCTAATGGACCTTGAATATCTAATATTGAGCCACAATATAATTCAAGCCCATAAATATTAATTAATCCCACTACATAATTAATATTGCACTATCCATCTTAACCCATATTACAGTCAATAAGGCTCCCGGTCATTATTCCCGTGTTTAAGATTATCTAGCCCATTAATTAATTCATGCCACTGAAATAGCTTTCCGTTTATTAATATCTTTTGTCCTTGGTCGAGGAATGGTTCAACATTATTATCCATACCGGAAACTAATTCCACTTGCAAGATTTGGTATGATAAAACTTATGAACCTCCCAAGGGGGCAAATCAAGCAAGCGTACTTGGACACGATTCTTCGTATTAAATCTTAGAAATCACATGTGACCAATAATATTGCCCAAGATAAAAAGTATTGAATCTCTCTGATTCGCTACCCATGATAAGTCAAAGCAATAGTTACCAATCCCACATGATCCTATTTAAGGGACGAAGATTAAGAAACAACGAACCACTGAGGTCTAATTATTCCTTGTTCAGTTCTGAAGAATTTATCCTCCTGTAGGTCCTATTCAGCGCATCAGTCATGCACTAGTGTAATCTCTTGGTCAAGACAAATCAATCTGAGCCTTACACCTCAACCTTTCGCGACGGGTTGTTCATTTCCATCTAGGTCGTGAATGGCGTACTTTTAGTTACAAGGGACTGTTAATTTAATCTTCTGTGATCTTGTATCACTAAATTAACTACAATGTAACACGTACGAATTATTGAACAGTTATGCAGTAAATATATGTAACATTCAATCATATTTAAAGCATCAGTGATAAATAATTTATTTCAGTAAATAAGTCTGGAAATTCAGTTTCGATTATACAAAGTAAAAAGCATACTTTTCAGTATAATCCCAACACAATAAATAAGGCCCATTCTTTAAATTAAATAAGGCCCAACCAACAAGTAAATATGGACCATTATTGAAATTAAAGGCACTCATGTCTTCCCCTAAAACACATCGATGTAAAAGGGTATTCGGTACAACGAACCGCATTCGATAACCACTTTAAGCAGGTAAATTTCCAGGGCATTTATGTTTAAGGCTTTCTTTCTTTATACAAACTTTAATTTTATTAAAATTATCAATTGTAGGTGCGATTTAATGACTCCCTCTCTCTCACCTAATTCCCACCACCGCCTATTTGAACACATGGATCCCGATTACAAGGTATTTTTTTTGGATCTAGTTTGCAAAGGAAGGGACATATTAGTTTGGAGTTGTTTTTGTTTTCATATTTATTTTGCAGATCTACTTCTCGTTTAAAATTGCAGATCTATTTCAAGAAACTTTTTAAAGACGGAAGGATTTTGAAGGCTCTGCGTACTCATAAGAGCATTCATGAACGGACTTTAAGAAACCTTATCAACCTACAAGCCGATGCCGAATCGTATATGGACAACTTGGATCTGGCTTCAGAAATTCAGTTTACTGAAAAGGCGCTTCATAGTTGTATTACTGCCATCGAAAACATACTACGCCGTAATCCAGCACTAAAATAAGTATCTTATTATCTTAATTAAATATTTATGTTTTAATATTAACTTATTAGGTTCTTGCTTGTTTATTTCTTTTCGTGGTCGTGGAACAATGATGAACTTTGCTTTTGTCTTGTATTTGGTCGGAGTTTTTGTATTACAAACTATGAACGTTAAGTATGAATTGTGCGAATATAAGATTAACTTTAGGTTTTGTTACATTTTTTACATGAAATTTAAAGAAATTTGATTTATATTAGGCTGAAAATAACATTAATTCAACATGTGAACTCATGGAACAACTCAACTTCAAATTGCATAAAAATATAAATTATAATATAATTTGGTATCAATTAACTCTAGTATTACTTGAATATCCATTACAATTTAATTGAGATGATACCAATTTTATGCATTGCATATTACACCCTCTTGCGCTTGTGCGTCTCTGATGTATTGTCACGTTTGTTCACATCTTCACTCGACAAACCAACTGCTTTTCTTTTACTGCTTTTATTCTCGAAATCCAGGCCACACTTCTCATGCACCTCGAAAATCGTATGAGTGTTTTCAATCGTTTTCTCTGAAAACAAGAAGGTTAAACAAAGTATCAGCATAAACTACTATTCTATTTTGACACAACAACATTACAACTTTTGACACAACAACATTACAACCTTATCTTATATAATTGAATAGGCATAACGTTAAATTTACCATTAAACATACCTTGCTAACCTTGCAATTTATTCTCACTGATCAGATTATCATAATCTGAATCATGATCATTTTCTTCATTACTACGCAATTCGTCTAGCCAATCATCGAGGTACATTGCAAGACCAAGGTGTTTTGCCTTCACTTTTGCAGTTTTTCTGCTAGACATACCGCCTATTGCTCTAGAATGTTGGGCAAGATGATCGAATTCATAATGTTGTTTCTTCTGTCCAACACAAAATGGGCATCTTAATTGACCCGTAGGACTCTTCTGTCCAACACAAAATGGGCATCATATGAATTCTGTTTATAGTCCTTGATTTCTGAATCACTAATTTCTGATTCTGAGCTGTTGCTACCCATCTGAATAAGTTTAAAATATATGTTTATAATACTAACATAATTAAGCAAAAGATAATGAGTCGTGGAGGAAATCAGAATAACAAAAAAAAACCTTATATAGTGTGGGATTCAGACTATAACTACTTAAAACTTGTAGGATTCAAGGAGTCGTATCCCTTCATATTTCATGGTCATAACTGTTGGATTCCAAAAGTCGTATCTATTCAGACTTCATGGTAACAACTGTGGGATTCGAACAATCATATCCCTTCAAGCTTCATCGTCACAACAGTGGGATTCAAAGAGTCATACCCCTTCAGACTTCATGACCACAACTCTAGTATTTCAAATAGTAGTAAGGTTTAGGGTTTTATCACACATTTTCATCAGAACTTGTTAATGCAATACACTAAAAAGTAACACGCATTCCATCATAAATTGTGATGGGTAAAAAAATCAACAAACCAAATCCACAAATTAATACAACAATAAACGACCAAATCCACAAATACAACATCATGTAAGAAGCAACTTCATGACCAATACACATTTACATTGCATAATCTGAACAAGGGTGAAATCTGCGGATTCTCATTTCAAAATAACATGATCATAATTTCATGAAAACCCTAAACAAGGGTAGTGCCTTGATACTCATTTCAACAATATACGATCCACACCAAAGTATCATGCCCTTAATTTTATACATAACCAACATCACTAGTGATACTTCTAATATCGCAAAAAGAACATTAAATCTATCTTTAATAACGTAACTCTAATTCACTGAGTTGCATAAAAACCAGTATCGTCCATCAAATTAGGATCATTCTGTGCTTGTGAAGACGACACTCCCCCTGCTCGCCCACCTCCTCGACATGCTCCCCCTCCACCTCTTCCTCTTGCCCCAGCTCTTACTCCACCTCCACCTCTTGCTCCACCTCCTCTTGCTCCACCACCTCTTCCTCTAGGTGAACCACCATGCCCACCTGTTGCTCTTACCTTTCCTCTTCTACAAATCTCTGCAGCCGACATATAACGAGAACTTCTAGGCCTACCCCTTCTACGAGTCCTGCGAGGGTTCTGTATCGGGTTACCTCCAACGTCTGTATCATCATTAACTACATTTTCGGTTCCCACTTCATCAGTAGTTTCACTTTCATCTGACCAACTCAGTAAACCATTTTTCAATTCCAACATAACTTGCTTAATGTACTCAAACTTCTCTACACTCACTGACCCTAAATTGACACAATCTTGAAATATTTTTTCAGAATCCTTATATTTCTTGTAATCCTCAGTCATATGCTGAAATCCCTTCGAAAAAAATATTGGGCAGTGTCTTCTGAAGACATCTATCCTCCATCTATCCAATTTGTACCTATCATGTATGTCCTGGAGACCTAGATGAGTCATAACCCTGAATATATGACAACATATGATGCCCATGACCTCAAATTTCTTGCAATTACAATTAAAAAATTGTCAAATGCCATGGTAATCCACTGAATATGTAAATTCTCTAGTAAACGCATTCCGTCCAATATTTCGCTCCAACACATTATACTTCACAGCACCAACATCCAATACTAAAGATCCGTCCGTTGGAACAATGGTACAATATATTATTCTATCAATCTCATCTTGTACCTTGCGAAACATGACATTTGTGTATGCTTCTCTAAACTGTTCCTCCTGTTGGGATTATACTGAAAAGTATGCTTTTTACTTTGTATAATCGAAACTGAATTTCCAGACTTATTTACTGAAATAAATTGTTTATCAAAAATATGATTGAATGTTATATATATTTATTGCATAACTGCTCAATAATTAAGACGTGTTACATCAGAAAATTTAGTGATACCGCATCACGTAAGATTAAATTAACGGTCCTTGTAACTATAAGTCGCCATTCACATCTAGATGGAAATGAACAACCATCGCGAAAAGGTTGAGGTGTAAAGATTGGTTTGTCTTGACCAAGAGATTACACTAGTGCATGATGAATAGGACCCATATAAATTCTTCAATCAACAAGGAAGAATTAGACCTCGATGGTTCATTGTTTCTTAACCTTCGTCCCCTTTAAATAGGATCCGTGGGATCGGTAATTATTGCTTTAACTTATCATGGGTAGCGAATCGAGAGAGATTCAATACTTTTTATCTTGGGCAATATTATTGGTCACATGTGATTGCTAAGATTTAATACTTAAGAATCGCGGTGCAAGCACGCTTGTTGATTTGCCCCCTTGGGAGGTTCATAAGTTTTATCATACCAAATCTTGCAAGTGGAATTAGTTTCCCACAACCGCCTTCGACCAAGGACAAAAGATATTAATTAACGTATTTCAAAGGGCTTGAATTAATTAATGAGCTAGATAATCTTAAACACGGAAATAATGACCGGAGCCATATCGATCTGTAATATGGGTTAAGATGGATAGTCATGTATAATTAATTAATATTATGGGCTTGAATTATATTGTGGCTCAATATTGAATATTCAAGATCCATTAGAAGGTTCAATCTTAATTCTCCTAAAGGCCCCCGGAGTAGCCCAACATATAGTCCAATAACCTTGATTAAAATAAAATAAATATTGTTGCTTAATATTTTCTCTAATTTTTGAAAATTATGGATAAAAGAGGGAGAAAGTTTTTCTTTTTTTGTTATGGAATGAAGATATGTATTCTTGGAATACAAGATTATCTCATTAAATTCAAGAAATCTCCCATTGGTTATACATAGTGAAATTTTCAAATTTTGGAAATATAATTAGGGCAAGAAAGATTTTCTTGATTTTCTTGAAAAGATATTATGGAAGATATGTATTTCTAGAAATACAAGAATATCTCATAAATTCAAGAAGATCCAAATCTTGGAATCTTGCACTTAATATTTTCAAAAATCTCCATAAAATAGGAGGTGGATTTTTGTGGAATATTTTAATTATGGGAAAAAAGAATATATGGGATATATTCAAGATTTCTTGGTGACCAAGAAAAGTCTTTTCCCCACATTGAAAAAACACAAAAATTTCGTTCACCCCTCTCCTATAAATAGGGGGATGATTAGTTCATTCCCAAGTACAATTCATGTCTTTGGAAATATTAGCAAATCCACATAAGTTGGTGCAACAAAGTTTATTTTTTCCTTTTGTTAATTGTTCATGAGTATCCTTCCAATCGGATTGTCGAAAAGGGCTAAAGAATACTTGGGAAGTCCTTTTCCGTCTGACCAAAGCCAAATCCCGAGAGGTACGCTCACGTAAAACCCGTAGATTCCGCGTGCGTAGGTTTTACGTGGGCTTTTTATATGCATGATATGTTGTTGCAATTATTATTTGAATTAATATAGGATTAATTCATGCTAGTAATAATTAATGAATTAAATTTGTATTTAAATATTCACCCCGAATAGATCTGTGCAACTCATTCCCCAACACCTCCCAAACAAAATCTGTCTTTAAAGAAATAAGCTTCGTCTTTGACTCAAACTCAACAATAAACTCCTTCTAGACCTTTTTCGAAATTGATATCTCATATTGTTCCATAAATTGTTTTAAACTGTAACTTGATGAAAGGTAATCATCGAAGTACGCATGCATACCTTCGCTCCTTTGTGTTGAAACCATACCAGCCCAAAACATGCCATTCAAATACACGGGCACCCACTTTTGCATCTCACTATACAAATCATTCATCCATCTATTGTTTTCAAGTTCATAATTAACCGAAAATGCAGCCTACTTTGTCTCAAAAGCTTCAATAGTAAGGGTATCATATACAATATTGGTGAATTCAAAACGAGCACGGTGATAATTACGATCACCCTTGAATTTGATGGGCAGCTTTGACAGAATGTGCCACAAGCAATATCGATGAACAGTTGTGGGCATTACATCCCGTATTGCTATCTTTATGCTTTCGGCTTGATCAGTCAATATGGCTTTAGGCTGGATACCACCCATTGCAGCAACCCAATTTTCAAAAAGCCATTTCATTGAAACTGTGTCTTCCTTCGTCACCAAAGCACATCCCAACAATATCTACTGCCCGTGATGCTTGACCCCCACAAATGCTCCAAATGGCATTTCATAACGATTCACTAGATAAGTCGTATCAAAACTAACCACATCACAGAAATCCTCATAAGCAGCTCTACTTCTAGGGTGAATCCATAACACATTTCTTAACCTCGCTTCATCATCAAGGTCAATCAAATGGAAAAAAATAGAATCTAAAAGTTGCAACCTCGCAAAAAGCTTTCGGATTGCCTCGGCATCTCCATCCTCTAGTCTCAACCTTCTACTTTTGTCTATGTGATTTCTACAATCTTTTGGAATACAACCAATACAATTTGGACCACCAGCTTGGACTTCACACAATTTAATATTCCTACATGGCGTAATACCTGCAATATCATTCGCCTCCAATTGCCTCTTCATGTGTACACTCAATTTTTTATGAGCACGCATTAGAATAGACATAGAAGGATGAAGTTCATGATTGTGGCCTGTAATCATTTTCGAAACCAACCATGAATCATCATGTTTCTTAATTGCATTTATCTTCGCATTACAACCAATTCTTTTAGTTTTGTTGCAACTGATTCCAATTCGTGATCTATCACATGCAATCACCACATACTTATTTTTCCACCTTGTTCTCCTAATAACACTAAACCCCATTCTCTTAGCATGTTCTTGATAAGCATTAAACATACTCTCGTACGTAGTATAAATCATACCTGTGGCTGGTCCACCGCCAGAAGGGTTCTCTTCCATAAATGTATCGCTCTCACCTTCGGCCATGGGATCGTCATCACCTTCGGCCATGGGATCATCCTCAGGTAAATCATCTTCCGAGGGGTCGTCTTCAACTTCAACGTACTCGTGTTCAGGAAAATTATCTTCCGAGGGATCGTCTTCTACTTGAACGAACTCATGTTCAGGTACATTATCATCAAAACCTGGTCCTTCTCCATAATATTCGTTTGGCCCTCCCATACCATTTTCACCATTATAATCATCTCCATCACCATTTAAGTCGATGTTTAAATCGATGTTTGAATCTGAGTCTGAGACATATCCAACAAAATCGTCTTCATTAAATGGTTCTTCGTCATTCAAATCGGCATTTAGGTCGATGTTCATGTTTAGTTGGGTTTTTTTTCTTCCGATTCGATTATGTTTATGAAACTTAGATGCATGATGAAAATCATTCAATTATTGAATTGTATCAATCTTCTTCAATAAGCTTCACCAATAACGAGGGTTTTGGGTTGGATTACAAGGTGGGATTATTGTTCACGAATTGGGCGGGCTTAGTAGGCGGGAATGGGCTGAGTACTGTTCATCAACGGGGGGGGGGGGAACGACTGAAGGGGAGGTAAAGGGACCCATTACAAAATTAGGGGTAACATGGTCTTTTTACATTTTATTATTTGTCACCCCTAGGGCGATTCACCCCGTTTAGCATCGCCCTAACTTTTTTTCCGTTTGGAATTCTGCAATTTCAGTTGCCAGTTTTCCAATAGCCAGAGTTTCGTTGGAATCATGCTTTCAAACAGTACAAATACAAAATTTTGTTAGAATTACCAATGAAGTTTGAATGTTTTTTGTAGTTCATCTTCATATTTATTTTATCATTTTTTTAATAATATGTACAATATCTAGATTTGTTTAAAGTACATCTCTCGTTTGTCCAAATTTACAGTAAATTCTATCACTGTTGTACATATCATTGTTATTTTCATAATCTATCACTTTTAAAAAATACTTCATTTTTAAATAGTGATAGTGCATAAACATAACAGTGATAGTATTTATGCATAAAGTATAGTACATATACATGACAGTGATATTTGAAGAAATATAATTTACCGTAAACTAGAGTTCGTACAAATTTTTATCTTCATTTTTATATATATTTTATTTGAGAAGGACTAGCCTGTGAAATATTCCACATACATTATTAGTTCAAAATGAGAAATAACTAAAAATTCGCCGATCTGGCTGTTAGAATCAGATCAAGCAGATTTTTTTTTAAAATATTCTCGCAAAAGCAAATCATAAAAATACACTCCCAGTCAATGTTACTATAAAGATAAATATGTATTACTATAAGGGCATGTGTTATTACATGACGGTGACAAAAAAAAAAGAAGATATTTTATACTAATTCAATAATGTAATATGGTGGCTTGAACATTTACTTAAAGATAGTTGATCACGGGTCAAAAAGAGAGAAAAAAGAAAGAAAGAGGAGAACATATGAAAATAAAGAGAGTATCATTTTATTCATATAGTTCCACACATTTTTCTTTATAGTAACACATTTTTGTGTATATGATAATATAATTTTCAATATTTCAGTGAACGACGATTTAGTGAAAACATGTAATATTATTTAATAAAACAAATTATATGATTTTAACGCGATTAAAAAAAAATCAATTTCACTATGAACAAATTTCATAAGTTGTTTTGCCATATATATTTTTTTGTCTATATTTTTATTTATGAAATAATTTTGATGATCTTAATTAAAATAAAATTTGTTTTGTCACGGTTCAAATTATGTGAGAGCACTATCGAAAAGCTTTGAAAAGTGTGCAAGAATAGTTGAAAAATCTACTAATTTTTGTTTGGTGCAAAAAAGTAGCATTGCATGTGCGCTATGATATCCATATTTTGACTTTCGAGATTCCTAGTGGGGCCTTTTTCTATACCCATTAATTCTTGATAAAAAATTGTATAGACTCTTTTTATATTATAAACTTTATTTTTAATTCATATCTTTATTTTGACTTTACTCAGTGTATAATATAGGTCAAATTTAATAATTTAAAAAAATGTATTAAAAATAAGTAAAATGTGTCAAATAATCCAAGTTCATAATATAAACTTGGTTCATGGAGTCTCACTCTTAATTCTTTTGCTATCAATCAAAATTTCATGTACTAAAAAATTGTGATTACTCCGTTCTTGGTGTGCCAAATTCATCGTATTAAATTGGAAAAATTGATATTTTTTTTTAACTTTGATATATTTTGATTATATTGATTTATGATTTTTGATCATAATCATGTAATTTTATAAAATTCAATTTTTTCGACTAGTCGTCGGCTAGTAACCTACAATAGTAGGTGATAGGACTAAAAAATCGAATTTTTCTAAGTTATAGAACTACAATTAAAATCCGTAAATTATTATCTTGGCTCTGTAATTTTATAAAATTTGGCTTTTTAGTTCTGTCACCTGCTATTGCAGGTTACTAGTCGGTGACAATACGAAAAAAGTCGAATTTTATAAAATTATAAAACCAAGATAAAAAATCGTAAATTAATAGGAGCAAGATCAAAATTGATCAACATTGGGGGAAAAAAAATCTACATTCCCTATTAAATTCTTACCAATATGGATTCAAATAATCAAGGGGGAGTGACTCTCCACTACAAAGTCACTAACAAAAAAACTCTTAGGTACATAACAAAAAAAAATGACTCTAAGGTACAAAAAAATGGTCAAAAAGTCTAAATTGCCCTTCTGCCCAGTTTTCTGCACTTCTGACACGTTTCTGCACTTCTGACTCATTTTAACTTTTTGTATTTTAAAATTTTAAAAGTCCAAATTTTTTAATTTACTGAATTAATTAAATTTTTAATTAATACAAAATTCTTAATTTCACCATCATAATAATTTTAGTGATTTAGTAATTATAAATTTATGCACTTTCCGATCAATTTCATGGTGCATTTTTTAAAAAAAATTGTATTTTGGATCAATTTTTAAAAAATTGTATTTTGAAGTCCAAAAAATATGCAATTTTCAGAAAATAATTTTTTTAAATTCATGCACTTCTTGACTAATTTGAAAGTGCATTTTTTTTGTATTTTATGTACTTATAGGCAATTTTAAAGTGCATTTTTTAAAATTTATGCACTTGAAAGCCAAATTTTAGAGTGCATTTTTTTACATTTTGTGTACTTCTAGGATATTTTTGGAAATAAGATTTTTTTAAATTTTTGGTGCATTTTTTAAATTTTTGACTTGTGAAATTAATTTTAGAAATCGTTTTTTATATTTTGTGTATTTCTAAGTAATTTTTTAAGTGCATTTTTTTTCTACAATATATAATTACAAAAATTTTTTTCTACAAAAATTAATAAAAAATACACAAAAATAAACAAATTAAACTAGAAAAACCAGAAAAAAAATCCCTAAATATCCAAAAATCCTAATAAAACAACACCAATTTGCAAAATTACACAAAATCTGCAGAAAACCTAATAAAAATATTTAAACAAATCTGCCAAAAAAAAAAAGAAAATTTCTAATCTTATTCACTCCACCTCATAAACGAAAATTACAAAAAATAAACAGAAAATTACAACAAAATCTGCAGGAAAATACAAATCTGTTATGCATCAAAATTAAATATCAATCTGTTATGCATCAAAATACCAATCTGCAGAAAAATAACAACACTATGTTCAGGTACTCCACCGCCGTCTTCTTCTTAGTGGATCAGCAAATTTCCATCTATCAGCAAAATGTTAAAATGTCAACAAGACTAATACCACAAGTTTTCATATTTCTTGTGAATCAGCAAACCTAAAAATTATTGACAAATCAACAAAAAACAGCACACCCCACATATCACACTCTTGTTTTCTTCCTGGCTTCAGACCTTAAAGCTTTCAATAACAGTGTTCACCAAAAGAGAGCAACAAACATGTTCTTATCTACTTAAACATCTTCATTAATTTTGCCCAATCAACCGCAATTCGAAGCAATAAAATAACACAGAATAACATATCCAGTGACCCGTCAATCAACAAAAATATTTACTTAAAATTAGAAAAGAATTAATCAAATATACTACCTCTCTGTTTTTCTCCTCGACCAAAATCAACCGCTGAACTCCACCGCTGCGGCTTCGATCCCCACCACGACACAACCCAGATCCGTCAACCAAACAACCCAGATCCGAAAAACCCACACTGCCTCTACCGTCGCTCCACGCGCCACCACAAACCACCGCAGCTCGCCTAAAATCCGAACCACAACAGTTCCGCCGCCAACACAACGCAGATCCGCCAAAACCTCCTCCTCATTTTGTACCTTAAAATCATTTTCTCAATAATCAACTCTATCCCATCACAAATTTGTAGATTTTCTCCTCTTTCTTGGCAATTATGTACAACTATAATTAAAGACGACCTATTTGAGCATGGCTTTGAAAAAAAAAGTTGTAGCTATAGTGGTATGGTAAATAATATTTAGTGAAGTACTATCATAATTCTTCATATATATTATGTATCTATAAATATTGAATACCTCATCAAATAAAATCTTACATAGTATAGTACCAACAAACTTGCAGTAGCTAATGCAATTGAAACGTTAAAAGCTTAAAGCTATGTTTGTGGGATAAGTTGTGAATTCGTACCGATTTGAAGGATCATAATTTCATGTCCCAAACTTGTATGTCTCTAAAAAAATGTTGGGAGACTAATCAGATATATTTAGATAATACTTCCACCGTCCCAAAAAAATTTACCCCAACTTTATGACACATATATTAAAAAAAAGATGTAATGAGTGAAGTGTTGGTAAATTTATTTCTGAAACGGAGGAGCACCAAATTCCTGACGGTTGTTATTGAATTTTATCATTTATATTCCTTTGATTTGTTGTTAATACGACCAATATCTTTCACTATTATTTTATTTTTTTAACCCGATAGTTCCTAAGAAAATATATAAAAAAATATATGGTTATTATTTAAAGGAAAAATTACAACTAGATATAAGATTTGAGTACAAATAACAACCAAATATTTTTCTGCATTTTGTACCTGATTGTTATTTTTTGGATGACTTTGTAGTGGAAAGTTTTTTTTTCTATATTTAAAAATGAGCGCGACATAAGATTCGTCATCATCAGTATAACATGCAAATTACATGAGAAAAGTAAATCATATGGGACAAGTCTTATGTAATGTGCTCGACCAAGACAGTACTGACAAAGTAATTTGAACTCGTAACTTTTGATCGTGGATAATTTGAAGTCAGTAACTTTTTATAGTCATGCTTACTTATTTTATGAACTCAAACACCCTAAAGAGATGTTTGTCACATTGTTTTCCATAAATGTGTGTTGTCTTGGAGAATATTTGCTTGTAATATAGAGAACATCATGCATATTAACTTAGCAACAATGACTTTTGCTATCCCTCAAAAGATGCCACCTTTAGAACTTGTCCAAAAGTACAATATAACAATAGCAAACTTCTCTTCAATCTAAAATAAACCCATGGAATCCAAACTAACCCCACATTGCACATCTCTCAAAAGTAAACAAAGCAAATCATATTTTCTTCAATTCAAAGATACAAAAAAATCATCACCATCACCATCATTAATATTCATTTTCCTTTTTCACCCTTTTTCTTTTCTCTGTTTTCCTTTGATCATATTGTTCTTGACACTCTTACTGAAAGTGACTACTCTCTAGAAGCAAGAAGTAACACTTGAGTGCATTGTTCAATAAAAAACAATCAATATTGTCAAGTGAAAATAAATACTAATATTCTTTAGAAAAACAACTAATATCATTTAAAAATGCACTTGAACTGCAAGGTGCAATTGAAACATAGTAATATTTTTCAAGAATGAATTAATCAATATTCAACATTATTATTGATATTATTTTCTTAGAACAAACTCATTTTTGCCCTTATTTCCCTTACCATACTCTTTATTGCCCTCTTGACTATTTCACTATCTAATTTGCCCCTTTTCGACAACTATACCCTTACTCTTTTAATTTCATCTCACATGCTTTTTTTCCTATCTCATCACATATCCCAACTTCCAAACACGATCAGACCCGGGTCGCGCATAGGTCAGCATTGTGGATGCGAATGGGTAGGGACGAGCTGGGTTCGGATTGGGTTGGGTTCGGGTCAAGCCGTGTTTGTAAGTTGGAATATGTGATGGGAATAAGAAAAAAAAAACATGTGGAATAAGATTATGGAAGTAAGAATATAATTGTTCAAAAAAGGCAAATTTGATAATGAAAAAAAAAAAAAAGAGTATGGTGAGGGGAGATTGGCCATTTTTGCATATTATGCGTATTTTCTTTTACTCCATATATTATTTGTGACTAAACTTGAGTCATTTAATTATTTTCATTGATGATAACAATTCAGAACATAGCCAAATCAAAAGGCAAAACTTTTATTAAATAGTGCTAAAGATTCATAGAAAAATTCATCATCATCATAACCATTGCTAAATGATATATCTCAACTACATAATCAACTGCTCAAGATTTGTAGTTCCATAAACTGGCAATTCTTCTTCATAGGCTGCTGCAATCCCAATTCTCCCACTACTCTCAAGCTCAAAAAGATCAGAGCTTGCACAGCTCTTATCATCAACATCACTCTCATTCTCATAAAACTTTCTCAACTCATGCTTCCTCTGATTCTTCCCTTCGTGCATTCGAAAGCTATCGATTGTTTTCCTGATAAACTGGCTCCCAACGGCGGGAACGGACGCGCTTTCTCCGCCGACAATGACACTAACTGTAGGGCAGAATCTAACACTTCTTTTTGCAGAAGATGGATTTTTTGTCAATGCGTTCTTCATTGATCTCGATTTCCTAACCGAGTTCCATTCCTCAAGAACTTGGTTCTTCTTCATGCTTCTCGGGCTGAAAATGGAGTTCAAGAAGCTCGCGATTCTGCCACGTGGCGAAACGGAGGATTTTGAAACAGAGGAAACAGAGGATTTTGAAAAAACAGAGGAAACAGAGGACTCTGTTTCAGATGATGAAAAGATGCTGGAATCTGTTGATGAACATGTGGCAGGGGCATTGGTGTAATTCTGCATCCATTTTTCGACCATGATTTCTCTTCGGAGGCTTTCGATCTCTTCTTCGACGTGGGAAGTGTTGTTTCTTCTGTGGAAAAGGAAGTCTTGAGGTATTTGTTCCTCATCAATGGAGTGGTAGATGGTGTCGAGGAGAGACGAAGAAAACGACGGCGTTTTATGCCGTTGCGGCTTCTGCGTTTGCCTATCCCCCACACCCATCACCTTACACCTTGTGATTGAAGGATGAAGGAAGTGTTTTTGAATGCTTTGAATAGAGAGAGAGTGATTGATAGATGGAAGAGAAAAGCCAAATGCCACGGCTTGGATCTTGGGCTAAAATGGAGAGAGAGAGGGGGGATGGGTGACTGTAGTTGATGTTAATGTAGAAACTAAAGGGTATTTATAAATATAAATTCTTGTATACATCAATTGCAGCGCGTGCAATTAGTTTCATTTCTTAATCGTATTACTTTTTTTACTAAATAATATAGTTAATATTAGTTGTTTCAGGGAATAATACTAGGTTCCATTTGGATGGATGAATTTGAAATTCATAGATTTCACATTCAAATCGTCACTCTCCAATCGATTTACAAATATTTAAATTTGACAGTCTAGTTTAAAATGAAGGGATTTCAAATCATCATCAAAACCATATCATTTGTGAAATTCCTCCCCTCTACCCCTTCCATCTCTCTCCCCCTTCAATCTCTTCCCTTCTCTCTCATCTAAGTATTTGTAAATCCATTGGAGAGTGGTGATTTGTGTGTGAAATCCATAGATTTCAAATTCATCCATCCAAATGGAGCTTCAGTAATTTTCACTGAGCATTATTATGTATTACTCATTATAAACAAGGGGTATTTTTTATAAATGATAAATTCTTGTATACATTTGCGGTAGTGCAACTTATTTTTACTTTAGCAATATTTTCACTGAGTAGTATTATAACTTGATTTCACTGAATAGTATTAATTTTTTTTAGTGAACAAATATTTTTATTTTCAATGAAAAGTACTACAGTGAACAATATTCCTTGTTTTCACGGAACGATATTACTTGATCAATATTAATAATTTTTATAAGAAAATTGACTAAAATGTACAACATGAAATGTTCAAAACTCTTTTTTCCTCCATATTTGTAACTAATTTTCTTTTGACTATTTTATAACACATTTATCTTTATTAAAAAGAGTTGTGTGACCTATGCGCGATCTAGTGAGAGATATGAATTAATTTAGTAAGAGTAAATATATTATAAAAGGGTAAAAAAATTTACAAAAATTGGGCAAAAAAGAGTGAGGATTCCATTTTGGGTAAAAAAGAGTTTGTCTCAATTTTTATTGAAGAATATTACGTGTTACTCTATATAAAATAGGGGAGGTGTGGGAAACAGATCCACTAATAACAGAACGGTGTTGTGCAGTGGGGTCCACTTCCGGAGGTGTGAAGTGAAGTTAGTGGGGTTGGAATGTGTAGTGAGTGTGGAAAAACTTTGTATAAAGAAACTTCACCACGCGTGCGTATGTATGTATGTAATAACAAATAGTAGAGACAGAGTGGCCACGAAGTGTAGTATTAATATGCGGAAATCCTACAGATTAACCAGAGTGGATTTCAGCGTTTTCATACGGTTTCTGATCAAAACCCCATGTGTGTTTCTGTTTTCATATGCTTTATTTCCAAAAAATGCACAACAATCTGACACTATTTCGTAGTTAATTATCTAATTAGCAAGCACCAACAGAGAATTTATATCTAGATCAAGAGACTCGTGTCCATTTTTTTATTTTTTTATAACTCAGTATCCGACTCAAAAATTGATTAATCTAGAGATTAGAATTCACCGTCCATTTGCGGGGATCCCACTTTAAGTTAGATAACTATGTATGGACTGACCCATCTTAAGGATTTATCGGAACTTAATGGATTTGAACCTAAAATGTAAAGAGAAGCACACTTTTAAGTCTCAAATCTACATCACTAGGCCAACCCTGGGGTTTGTGTCCATTCACTTATACTGAGAAACAGAGAGTTAGATTATTAGAGTAAATTAAGTGGCAATATCATTAAATGGCACGATCTCATGTGTTTCACTTCTGAACTTGTCTAAAACAAAGGGAAGATGCTCTTTTACGACACTGTTTATGAATGGGTTTCTAATTCAATCAATATTTATTCAAATCAATTTGGTTTAGTGATTATAGAGTTCTGTGTCTCACGCACTCCCTCATGTTTTTTTTTTGAGAAAAAAATTGTGGTTTTAAGATACGAACCTCATTATTTATTTAAGTATGGCAAATCTCAGAACATGTTGTCAGACTATATGGTGGCTTTCTCCACCTTTACCAATTTAGCTGCCAAACTTATTCATTGATCTCATATCTCATAGTTTATCTCATCAAGATTTTTACCTATTTTCTTTTTTATTTAAACATCATATGTCCTATTGGTGTTCTAACCACTTCACTAATTCCACTTATTCATTGTTTTACCTATTTTTAATACAATGCGTTAAATAGAAGACAAAAATTTGTATAGACTTGATTCATGCTATGAAATTTGTTTTTAATTCATAACATTTGACTCTATCAAGGATATACTACGGGTCAAGTTTAATTGTTTAGAAACATGTGTTGAAAATGAGTGAAATGAATCAAATAATCCAAGTTCATAGCATAGATCTAGTTCATGGACCAACTCTAAATAGAAATAGTCAATTATGATCCTATCAGAATCGTCGTGAACTCCTTCAACAATACTTTGCACAACCTCATTTTGTTTCTTACCTTGAGGTCTAAAATACTTTCATAGTTTAAAGAAAAAGAGAGAGAGTTAATAACAAATTGCAACCAGTATTATTGTATTTTTTTACAAATTGCTAACATATACTTTTTTTTTAACAAAATGCAACTTGTGTTAGTACAAATTGACAGATTTCAACCCCGACTCATTGTTTTTGAAAATTTTCTATCGAATTTTTTCAATTTAATGTTTGCTAAAATACTTTTTAGCCTTGTGATATATGCAAAATATCATTTGTAGATGATATTTAACTGGAAAGTTAAAAAAAAAAAACTAGTCTCAAGTGGAATCGGTCAATTTTTATTAATACATGTTGTATTTTATTAAAAAAATAGTACAAATTGTAAGTTTTTTTTTTTAAAAAATAATAGTACATGTCTCAATTTGTAATTTACCCAAAAAAAATGGAAAGCCCCGCCCTTATTAAGAAAGCATAAAACATATTGCATATAGATAAATCTCATACCGAGAGGAGACTAAGAGCCTGCTTGAATTATAAGCTCTTTAAAACACTTATAAGCATTTTAGAAACTTATAATTTCCCTAGATTTATTTGGTAAAATAAGATGTTTAACATCTTATAAAATTTTAAAATAAGCTCTTTACAACTTATAAGCTCCAAAATAAAAGTTAGAATATCCCAATTTATTTTACTAAAATCTTAAAAGTTATACCCCATCCCACCACCCCAACCCTGCCCCACTTTAACCCGCGCTCGATCCGATCCTGATACAGCCCGACCTGACCATATCAATTTACAAAAATAATTATTTTATGTTAATTTAGAAATAAAAAAAAATCTTAAATTTTCAAAGAATTTATTATTAGCCAACACTTTAACAATTTATAAGTTACATCATATAAGCTTAGACAAACAGGTCTTATCTTGTTTAGCTACTTGTAGTAGCTTTTACATAGGTACATTATTTAAACTCTAATACTCTTATTTATTCACATTCAGGAAGTAGACGATTTAAGATGACTTGGACGGCCATGAATGCCTCTCTTGTGATCTTCATGTGAGGTGATCTTCTCTTGTCTAGTATCTTGGTGCCTGCCAAACACAACCTAAGAATTCTCTTGTTCCTCATTTAATCTTGTACCAATATGTTGTACCCGGTTTATGTTCACCGGCGAACAAGCAACAAGTAACAAGGATGTCCGATCAAAGCAATTAACAAAGCAATTAAGAACACAATATTTGATTACCCAGTTCGTCTGTTAAATAAGACTACGTCTGGGGGCGACCAAGCCAGAAGTATTTTACTATATATTTTCTGCCTAGAGTTCTAAAAGTTCGATCCTTTACAACGTACAATACAAGTTATATTTATAGACACAGAATTAGGGCTATAGTCTTCATGGGCTTCCTCTCACGGGCCGACCTAGGATTTCTGCCGCCAGGCTAGGGTTTCCTTGCTTGTCCCGTAAGTCACGCATCCAGATACACTTGCCCTGATTACAGTCCGTGAAATCCGCGCCATTAACTACCCGTATCTTTGCCATATTAATCTTCGATCCGACTTCGAGACCAAGTCGCTCCAGCGACCAGCATTTCTTCCCAAGTCGCCACTGCGACCTTCACAGCATTCCAGGTCGCCTAATGACTTGCTAGCCTCTAAGTCGCCCCGTGACCTACTTGATCAAATATGGTCGCTTATAATGACTAACTCAAGATGAGAGACCGCGGCCTACGGCTAGTCGAATTATTTCCTGCTACAACAATTGCCCCTCAAGTCGAGGTCGCAAACTCGCATTGGGGCCTTGACTTGAACCGTTGCTGTTCACCGACCTGTGGTAAGTCGGCCTCGGAATGTGTACCTGAAATGAATCTTCGTCCTTGGAGAGGCATACAGTCGCCTCGATTTTCTGAATCGGCATGACGTGTGACAAACCTGCAATGATGGCCTGGAGGATAGGTGACGTCACACGGCGCGAGCTCGCCCAACCAAAAATCGTGTGTCAACCACGCGTTGCCGTGCGACCTCAATTTCTTCGGGGGGCTTCGAGAGTTCGAATTTGCATTTCGACCCCCCCACTTTCTCTATAAATAGAGCCGGGTTTTTGACATTAAACCCTTCTCCATTCTCTGCTCTCAAACCTTAGTATCCCCAAAGTTCTTGCATCCAGATTTCCGGCGAATTTCCGAGTTCAAGCTAACCGCAGGTAATCCCTCTGTTTCCAATCCTACACCGATGGCATCCGGTTCTCAGTCCATTCCCGCGCCTCCCCCATTCACGATTTCATCTTTATCGGATGACGACGACACTGCCATTGCCGAACTCTACCGCCTTCAAGGTAATGAGTCTGCCGCCGCTAGTGTGGAGGTGCCCTTGACCTTCGGTGCCTTGGGCGCTGATCGGGATGACGGGGGAAACGATGATGACCAATTCCTGGTAGAGTTGGACGAAATTATCCACCTCCCCATCTTGGAACCTAGACCTCGCCGCGCTGCCACGCCGGAGAGGATGGAGGAATCCGGACCCTCTGACCCGGCCCAAAGATATGGGGCCTTTGAGCGGGTCTTCGATTACCGCTCGTATGAAGCCCGAGCTCCCTACAAGCGACCTAACCGCAGCTACCGGAAGTCGGTCAAGTCGAAATTTATAGCGTCGCGCGAGAAAAATAGGTCAAATTTGTCCGACAAGTATGTGCGCTCCCTTCGTCGCTTATACAAAGTACCACAGGACGTACACTTTTATGGCGCGACTTTCGAGGAAAGTGCCGACCAGCTGCCGCCTGGGATGATCGTGGTTAATGAGAACTCAATGGAGGCCGGGATTAGATTTTCCCTTCATCCGGCCATCTCTCACCTGCTGGCGGCCTGGAATCAGAGTCTTACTCAGATCACTCCCAATGGTTGGAGTTACATTCTCTCCACCATGACCGTGCTCGGGCAGGCCGGGCTGTACCAATTACCGACCCCGGGCAAGTTGGCTTATGTGATGACGCCAATCGCCCAAGCCGGAGGTTATAACGCCGTGCGACTCCGTAAAGGTCGGGAGCTTGTGAGTGGGATCCCCAACAAGATCGAGGGCTGGCATAGCAAGTGGTGGTTCGTTGGGGGGGCTTGGGAGTCTGTGGACCCTGCGAGCACTCTGCCGATACACGTCCCAACCGACTATGCAACTCGAGTTTGCCACGATATGTTTTACATTTCCTCTATTTGAAATTTGTACTGATCTAATTCTCCTCTTCTTTTGCAGTCTTCACACCTATTGCCACCGACCTCTACTGGGACTTCCTAGAGGCTTATAATCTTGTTCGCGACACCCCCCAAGTTGGCGAGACGTGAACGCTTTGAACTCCGAGCTTGACCGACTTAAAGTCGACCTGTACACATATCCACATCACCTGAAGATTCCTTGTAAGTAACCCTTACTCTTTGCTCGCGAATTTTCATCGTCGATCCGTCTAACCGACTTAACTCATTGTTTTTACAGTTCCCAACACCCCCATCTACCGACGCCAACCTCCTGTTGAAGTCATGACCTCCCGCAAGAAATCCGTGCTTGGGCAGATGAAGCGAGTGGCGACTTCCACGGCCGCTCCTCTGAGATTGACCCCTGCTGAGGTCGCTCCGCTAAGCTCGGTCCCTATCGGCCCCTCGACCGCCGACAAGGGGAAGAGGAAAGCTGTGGAGCCGACTCCGCCGACTTTTGAGCCTGCTCGGAAGAAAGTGAGGGAAGAGATCGGGACCTACCAGTCGGAGATCAATAGGGGGCTGGGGAGGTCTGACCAAGTCCACCCACATCGAAAATAGCTACAACAACCCCGACCCTGCCGCCAACCACCTCGCTACCGGCTTCACCTGATGCCCCGGTCCGGAGGAGAGGTCGCTATGAAGATGATGACTCCTGGCTAGGCTGGGACGCGGACCGGGTGGATGATTAAGTCCTCGTCACGATCCTTCAAATCTTTTTTCCTGTTAATTTCTGTTTATTGATGGTTCATCCTCTCTTTTTTAGCCCCGACTTCGGGCCGACCGAGTTTTCTCCTGAGGTGGTTAGCTTCCTCAGGTGCCCACCAATCCAACCGGCCGAGATCCCTAAGAACTAGCCCGATTACCTCTCCCGCAGCCTGCGGAACCTCCCCCAGGGGTGGATGCGTGCTGATCACACCAACGCTCGCCGCAAGAAGGTGACGGGCAACCTGTACTCGGCCATGGTCCACTCCCAAAAGGCGGCCTTATTCCTAGAGAAATCCAGTGCCCAGCTAGAGACCAAGCTCAGGAACCTCTGGGAGTCGCGAGCTCGGGTTGCCGACCAGGCCAAGTCGATCCTGGCGGCGGCCGAGGCCCAGAAGGGGATAGAGAAATCTAACTTCAAGCATCTTCAGCGGATCTCGACCCTAGAAGGTCGCTTGGCTGAAATCGAGGGTGGACAAGCCGCTGAGAGGTTGAGGTCGGCCCGTGCTGAAGGAAGGGTGGCCGAGGCAGAGGCCGAGCTGGCTGCCGAGAAGCTAAAAGTGGCTCAGGCGGAGGGAAGGGTGGCCGAGGTGGAAGCCGAGCTGGCGGGGGCGAAGGCTGGGCTGGACGCGGCCAAAGGGGAGCTGGACGCTAGGGAGGTCCAGTTCAAGGTCGCTGAGGAGATGAACGCGAATTTTGCGTACGTGATGGCGTTCGTGGGCGCCATCCGAATTTGTTATCAGGCGAACCTCTCCAGCGACCTCAGTGGGCTTGTCGCCGAGCTTAAGGAATATACCCGCGACAACCCCCTGGCCCCCGATGTCCTGTTGGAGATCCAGGACTTGGAGGATATGGATATCGACCTCTCATTCTTTTCGGACCCGAGTCAGATTGTGCGCCCAAGTCCAGATCCTGCGGAGGCGTTGACGAGCTTGGAGGTTGATCCTCCCACTGATGCACCTCCTGATCCCCCTTTCGGGACAGTCCACACCCCTACCGAGGCCGCCTCTTGAAGAAAAAAACATATTGTAATCTTTTGCTTGTTCTTTTTTTTCTTTCATCCTTGTACCAGCCTTCTGGCCTTTAATGTAATGGGAATTTTCCCGGCCTCCGGGCCTTTTCAATGAAGAATTTATTTGCCTGTCTTTATCAATGAAACTCTCTTTAATTCTCTTATTGTGCCGACTTGATTTCCTTACGCGACCTTTGTTTTATGCTTAGTCCTTGTCGTCTTATTTTTTACGCGACTTGTTTTTTGGACATTGCTTCATCGTCTTATAAAGTCGGGATTCATCACACCTTGCTGGGTTGTGATTTATTCTCTGGTATTTCAAAAGCCGCACCTCGAGTTCGCATCTTATCGATCGTATGTTTTTCATGCGACCTGCATGTTATCAATCATACGTCTTTCATGCGACCCGCTTGGTTTCTACACATAAGAATTTTTCTTTCAAAGAGAATCATCGTTATCAACTAAAATAATCAATTTACATTGTTGCGATCAGTACAAGGGTGTAAAACTACTGATAATACTTCTTCAGGTGGGTTGCATTCCACGAATATTGGGCCTTGATCCCATCCGACTTCTCGAGCTCGCATGCCCCGTTCGGTAGGACCTTCGATATTTGGAACGGACCCTCCCAGTTTAGACCGAGGGCTCCTTTTGAATCTCCGAGTACCTTCTTTATCACCAAGTCTCCGACCTTGAAACGTCGAAGTCGCACCTTAGAGTTATAATACTTCTCCGACCTCTGCTTGTATGTTGCATTTCTCATGTTAGCCTCCAATCGCTTCTCTTCGAGTAGGTCCAGGTTTCTTTCTAAGGCTTCATCGTTATGGTCGAACGCGACCTGGCTGGTTCGGAGAGTCGGGAGGTCGACTTCCGTGGGTACGACTGCCTCAGTTCCCAAGGCTAGCGAGTAAGGAGTTTCACCCGTTGAATTTCTACAGGTCGTTCTGTATGACCACAACACGCCCAGGAGCTCGCTAGCCCATTTTCCTTTTCCCCCCTCGATCTTAGCCTTAAGTGTGTGCTTGATAATTTTATTTACAACCTCGACCTGACCGTTTGACTGGGGATGGTATGGGGTTGAAAATAACTTTGCGATCTTCCACTTTTTGAAAAAAACGTCTATCTTGATACCATCAAATTGTTTTCCATTATCCGATATGATCGCCTGAGGTAGCCCGAACCTACAGATAATGTTCTGCCATATGAATTTGATGACATGATCTTGGTCTATGGTTTCCAATGCCTCAGCCTCGGCCCATTTTGTGAAGTAGTCCACTGCTACCAGGGCATACTTTACCGAGCCTGGGGCTGTCGGGAGCGGCCCAATGCTATTTATCCCCCACTTCGTAAATGGCCAAGGACTGAGAATGCTTGTGAGTTCCTTTGTCGCGACCTTGATGGAAGGGGCATAGATTTGGCATTTGTGGCATTTGCGGGCGAAAATGATAGCATCGACCCTTAGGGTTGGCCAGAAATACCCCTGCCTTGTGGTCTTGTGGGCGAGCGACTCCCCCCCGGCGTGGTTTCCGCATTCCCCTTCGTGTATCTCTTGTAGTTTACCTTGTTCAGGTGTGATACATCGAAGTAGGGGCGTGCTGAAACCTCATTTGTATAACTCGCCATTGATCATTGTGTACCGTCGCGCGTCCGCAATAGAATGCCGAAGCTCGACGCCGATCACCGGCAAAGAGGCCGCTTCTCAGGTAGTCCATGATGGGTGTCATCCAGTTCGACGTCGGGGTCTCCAAAGTTGTTATTGTTACCTGTGCGGTGGATAGGTGGGAAAGTGTCGTGATGGTGACATCCTTCATGTCTGGTGATCCTTCGGAGGTCACGAGTTTTGTTCTCTCGGTATCAACTTGACATGGACTTGTGTGAATTTCAGGCATAGTACTTTTACGACCTCCTGATAGGCCACCATCCTGTCGTCCCTAGCCGCGTACTCCCCCCGAAATTTGACAGGCCACGAGCTGGGAGTCGGTATGGACTTGCAGTCTCTTGACACCTATGGATGTTGCCATTTCCAGGTTGCTGATGAGCGCCTCCTATTCGGCTTCATTATTTATTGCGGGAAATTAGAAGGTAATGACATTCTGGAATGAGATACCCTCCGGGCTCATCAGAACTAAACCGGCTCCCGACTTGTGAGATGTCGCCGACCCATCTACGAATAACTCCCACGGCGGGCTGCTCGAGCACCCAGCCTCAGAAGGGAATGAGAACTCGACGATGAAATCGGCCAGTGCCTGAGCCTTGACGGCAGGTCTTGGTGCGTATGTCACTCCGTACTGCCCGACCTCAATGGCCCATTTAAGACATCGACCTGATTTGTCTAGTCGGTGGAGCACGTTTCGTAGGGGTAAGGAAGTGAGTACCTCGACCTGATGGTCGAAAAAGTATGGTCTCAGCTTCCTTACACTCATGACTAGTGCGTAAGCCAGCTTCTCCAATTATGGATAACGTTGTTCTGTCTCGTTCAGTGTCTAGCTGACAAAATAGATGGGTAAGTGGATCTGGCCCTCTGCTCGGACCAACACTGCACTTAAAGCGGTCTCCGAAGCCACGAGATATAAGAACAACTTCTCTCCTGGGACAGGTTTGGATAAGATGCTCACATCTGCCAGGTAGGTTTTGATTTTTTTCAAAAGCATCCTGGCTCTCAGGCATCCATTCGAACTTCACTTTCTTACGGATCGTGTCGAACATCGGCTTGCATTTATCCCCCATCCGGGAGATGAACCTGCTTAGTGCGGCCAGGCATCCGGTGAGTTTCTGGACCTCTTTCACATTTCGGGGTGCCCCCATGTCTACTATGGCCTTGACCTTCCCTGGATTCGCCTCAATCCCCCGCTTACTGACTAGGTGCCCCAAGAACTTCCCCGAATCCACCCCAAAGTTACACTTATTGGGGTTGAGTCTCATGTTGAACTTTCTGAGGATATCCAAGGTCTGTGCGAGGTGAGACAGATGATCCTCCCTTTTTAAAATCTTGACGACTATATCGTCGACATAAACTTCTACCGACTTCCCAATCTGGTCGGAAAACATATGATTGACAAGCCTTTGGTAGGTTGCCCCTACATTCTTCAGGCCGAAAGGCATTCTCTTCCAGCAATATAGATTTTTCTCGGTCAGAAACGAGGTGTGTTGCCAATCTGGTTCATGCATGGCTATTTGGTGATAACCTGCGAAAGCATCCATGAACGACATCATCTCGTGCCCGGCCGTGTTATCTATCAGGTGATCGATGTGTGGCATGGGGAAGAAATCTTTTGGGCAGGCCTCGTTGAGGTCGATAAAGTGGATACAAAGCCTTCAGGTTCCATGCTTTTTAAGTCCATGTGTTGTGTTTTGCTTATAAACAAATGCATATGACAAGATAAGAACATAAAGCAATAAAGAACACAACAAAGTATAGTGGTTCGGAGACTCAAGCTCCTACATCCACTCTCCCTTTTCCTAGGGAAATTCCTTCAATCGGGACTTATCACCCTTCACGGGATCGCCTACAAGCTTTCAGGCTAACTCACTGTAGCTTACTCACTTCTTCTACATTTGAGTTTTCTGGCTGACTACTTTGCAGCTTACTTACTCAAACACACTAGCTTTCTGACTATCCAAGATAGTTTACTCACTTCTTCTCTAGAGTTTTCTGGCTGACTACTCTGCAGCTTACTCACTCTTTACAACTCCAACAATCACACAAACTACCTAACAATAGGGTTTGGGTTTGGTTGGTGTCTCCAACTAGGTTGAGATTTTCCCGTACATTTGTTTAGCCTCAATGCTAAGGTTGGGAAAATCTCTCTAAGCTAGGATATATATATTGGGTTTGCTTAGATTGGGTTTAAGAACACTCTTGAATATATTTGTATATCTACAGACTTGTGTTCTATGGTGGGAATGCTTGAGTATATGGCTCTTGGCTCTGTAGCATCTTTTTCCACATTCTCCACACTTTAGAATGATGAAAGATCTTGTATTTATAGTGTGGATTTGAATGTTACCGTTGGAGAGAATCACATTCAAATCCATACTATTCAGTAAGTGCTACAACTTTTTTAGGCTGGTTGTCTTCCTCTCATTGGTCCACGTCAGCTGAATCTAACAGCTATATTCTTCAGGATCTTCTGAGTCTTCAGGATTCTCTGAGTCTTCAGGTTCCTTTGAGTCCTCAGGTTTCTTCTGAGTCTCAGGATACTTCTGAGTCTTCAGGATTCTTCTGAGTCTTCAGGATTCTTCTGAGTCTCAGGATATACTTCTGAGTCTCAGGTTTCTCTGAGTCAGCAGACTTCTCTTGGCCGGACCTTATCCGATCGGGCATCTTGACACTCGAGCCGATTGAATTGATTCTTGACTTCAAACATCCCGACCCTCGAGTCACTTTTACTCAATGACCCTCGGTCACTTGACTCGAGACTATCGATTTCTTCTTCTTCGATCGAACGATCGATCAAAGACATCTTCAGGTCAACATATCAGGATAGCATCAGGTCATCTGCATCAGGTTAGCACATCTGATCTCAATCACGTCTGATCTCGATCAGACTCATCTGCTCTTCTGATCAGCTTATCTTTTCTTCTCTTCATATTTTGCAAAGCTCATCAATTAACTCTGGAAATCATCTTACTCATCTGATCTTGATCAGTCTCGTCTGATCTCGGTCATCTTCTTCTGATTTCGTGAGTTCCCCCTCAACTTGTTATCTGTAAATTAGCTTCAATAACACAAGTTGATAATGTTTTGGCATAATTCATCAAAACTAAAATATCTCAACAAGACTTTTTCACCAAAACTGTGTTGGCTACCCACTGTGGCTGGTCGGCCTGCATGATCAGGTCGTTATCCAACAACTTCTTCACTTCCTCAGCTAAAGCAGCATATTTTTCGGGGCCGAATTTCTGCCTTTTCTGGGCGACCGGCCTCCGAGTAGGGTCAATATGTATTCGGTGACATGCGACTTCTGGATCGATCCCTACCATGTCTTTGTGCGACCAGGCGAAGACATCTAGGTTCTTTTTGAGAAAGTCGACGACTTCCCCCTCAGGTCGCCCGGTATCTTGGAGCCAATAATGACTTCTAGATCCGGGCGAGTAGGATCTATCTTGACTTTCTCGAGTTCTTCCCCAGGGACGGCCCTTGGGCCGTCTTGTCGGGGGTCATCAATTTCGGCCTCGATTAGGAATTCTTCAGGCTCATGTCCTATTCTTGGATCTAGGTCGCTGTAGGTTCTTTTTCTGCTCGCTCTTTTCTTATTTGATTCCTCATCTTGTTTATTGCTATCTATTAAAAATATTTGTTTGATAGGTGTTGGTGCGGAATTGAAACGAGACGAAGAGTAAATCAAACAACCCCTTGCATCGACCTGGTCTGGTGCCGACCAACCCACTCTTGGTGGGGAATTTTACACAAAAGTAGAAAGTAGAGGACGCAGCCTCGAATTCATGCTCAAAAGGCCTCCCAAGGAACCCATTATAGGAACTCGGGAGGTCGACAACTAGAAAATCTAACAACCTAGTCGCCCTAACTTCACTATTCAGCATGGAGACCAACTCGATGGCGGTGAATCATTCCCTGCTGGCTTCCACAACATCACGTAAGCCTTTCACGACATGATCGCACGGGGTGATGTAGGCATCATAGTCCCCGAGCTGATCCAGGGTTTTTTGAAGAGGATGTTGCAGAAGGCACCCCCATCTACCAGAAGTCGGCACACTCGTAGTCCCCATGATATTTGCTCTGATCACCAGGGGGGCGACGTTAGGGTAGACCACCCCATCTTTGTCCTTTTCTCCGAACTCGATCATGCTGGACTCTTCCCCCATTGTGAGAATTGGCAACACCATCTTCTGGGCAGTCTCTAACTCCCTTATCTTGGCTTTCATCTTCCGCTTGGAGGAGGAGATCGAGGCGAATCCCCCGACTGCCCTGAGGGGGGAAAGGGTGTGTATGACGCGACCTCCCGCATTATAAGGCATGGGAGGAATGGGTCGCTCCCTCTGCCCCAAGCTCGGGTTGACATTCCTGGGGGCGGGTTCCCTTTGTTGGCGGCCTCTCTGAGCCTGGTCGTGATTCTTCTGAGGTCGTTTGATAAATTCGTCAAGCAGGTAGGCCATCTTCATACAATCTCCATTGCTGGGGCAGTAGATCCTTGCACTCACTGGTATAGTGACCGACCTGCTCGTGAAAGTGGCAATACTTGTTGGGGTTCAGTTTGCCCTTATCCTTGACAGGGCGAGGCGGGAGGAGTAATTCCCTCTCTCGGATCTGAGTATAGATGTGTTCGGGCGTCATGCGCAGTGCATCCATCAGTTTCACGGGGACACTCTCCTCAAAAGGTTTGAAACTTCCAGGCGGCTTGTACTGTGAGCTGGCCTTCTTAGAACTTTTCTTGGGCTTAGCGACCTCTTTAGTATTAGAGAGTCGAGATTCCAGTAACTCCGTCGTATGAATCAGGTCGCTAGCTCGCCTCCTGAAGTTGGCATAGCCAGTCAGATAGTCGGTTGTCATTCGTCGCCATAGTTTGGTCCCCTTCTTGAGGCCGGAGACAGCCCCGGGCAGTTTTGCCTCATCCCCAATGGGATCTCCTTCCAAGATCATTTTGTCGATCCACTCAATATAGGACCGATCAGACTCCGTATCACCCTACTGGGTGTTCATTAGACGTTGCCTGGTCGTAGGTCGGGATGCCAGGGCAGTGAAGTGCGTCAAGAACAGGCGAGCGAGCTGCTCAAAAGTATCCACCGATAAGGGTGGCAAGGAGGTAAACCATTGATGAGCTTGGTCGCTCAAGGTCAGAGAAAAAAACTGACATTTGGTCGAATATGTTGCGCCCATAGAGGCCATGTACGAGTTGTACTTAGCCACATGGACCTTTGGGTCCGTGTTCCCACTTAGAGTGATCCAAGGTCGCTACGTTAATCTTCCTCTGGGTAGGTGCTAGAGTGACCAGAGCTCTGAGCGGAGAATCCGGGACGGTGAGGAAAGGATCCATCCCCATAGGCCCATTTCGATTCTCCATTCGTTCCATCAGCTGTTGAACTGTCCGGGTCAGTGCTGCGACCTGTGCGAGTGCGAGGTCGTGCTCCACCTGATCAGCTCGTCAAGGCTCAGATTGCGCCTCATCTTCCGCGATCCTTAGGGCTTTCTGAACCCCTAGGTCGCCAAGTCGGTCGAACACGTTGTTCGACCCCGCCGGCCTGGTCATAGGCGTGTTTAGCCGGGTCATAGACCAGTTGGCCCGCCGAGTGTCCCTTCCTGGCCAATGCGCCCTTATTTTTCGGGGGTCTGGCCTCCTGGGCGGTCTTCTTGGATGGAGGATGCTCGTCTTCGCCATCGAAGGCAAGCCATTTCTTGTTGAGGATGACCATCATGGCCTTCACATCCTCCGGGGTCTGAACCAAGTTCCACCAGTCTGGGGTGATCAGTGGAGCCGCCGGGCGGGTACGCTGTGAGCTCACAGAGACCTCGTCCCCATCTCGGGCGTCCAACTCATGTCCGGTAAGATTGTCTTAGTTGTTCGTCATCGCTGTTGATCGGAGAAGAGATGGATTTTCCCTCGAACAGATATATTTCTCAGGAATTGTTCCCACAGATGGCGCCAATTGTTGTACCCGGCTTATGTTCACCGGCGAACAAGCAACAAGTAATAAGGATGTCCGATCAAAACAATTAACAAAGTAATTAAGAACACAATATTTGATTACCCAGTTCGTCTATTAAATAAGACTACATCTGGGGGCGACCAAGCCAGAAGTATTTTACAATATATTTTCTATCTAGAGTTCTAAAAGTTCGATCCTTTACAACGTACAATACAAGTTATATTTATAGATACAGAATTAGGGCTATAGTCTTCATGGGCTTCCTCTCACGGGCCGGCCTAGGGTTTTTGCCATCAGGCTAGAGTTTCCTTCCTTGTCCCATAAGTCACGCATCCAGATACACTTGCCCTGATTACAGTCCGTGAAATCCGTGCCATTAACTACCCGTATCTTTGCCATATTAATCTTCGATCTGACTTCGAGACCAAGTCGCTCTAGCTACCCGCATATCTTCCCAAGTCGCCACTGCGACCTTCACAGCATTCCAGGTCGCCTAACGACTTGCTAGCCTTCTAAGTCGCCCCGCGACCTACTTGATCGAATGAGGTCGCTTATAATGACTAACTCAAGATGAGAGACCGCGGCCTCCGGCTAGTCGAATTATTTCCTGCTACAACACAATCTAAAAGGTTCCATGACTAAAAACAGAATGAAACGTTATTTTTTCTCTATTACAAGTAGGTAAACTTATTAAGGATTTGAAATAGAGCTCCTCCATCAAAAATCTTTATATGGGTGATTGGTTTGCCAGATATAATTGAAGCGACTATCAATCAATTTCGTATAATACATATTGCAATAAGATAAAAAAGAGTAGGTTTTCTATGTACCAGAACCATGCAACTTAAGTGCATTTTATAAACGTGAAATTTATTTTTATGAGACGGTCAACTTATTTACACTGAAACACTCAACATATTAAAACAAGTTGAGAAAAAAAGTTGAAGCGCGTTTCGATGTAAATATGTTGAATGTTTCACTTTAATTGCACAATTTATCTGGTGCATAAAAGGCTTTGTCGATAGAAAAGATTACACAGGTTGCAAATTGATAAATAAAAGGGTTATAGTACAAATTACAAATTGATATTAACCCTTATTGTTATTGAGCTATCCGATTGGTAAATAAAAATGACTAACATTCTCATAAATTGAGATTGATTTAATGAAAAATTATGAGTTAGAAATTACATTGAATCTTTCTTTGTATTAAATATATTATTAAATTTATAATGCTTAAAATACTCCCTTCAACTGAAAATGTTTGTCTTTAAAGGGAAAAGTTTTAGACCTAATTTGTTTTTGTCAATTTGCACTAATATATGAACATTAAATATTTTATTTCAATTTTACTCTTCTACTTGGTTATGTGAAACTTACTATTACCTACAAAATGGTCGTGCATATCTTTAAAAACAACAACTTTTAGAAGTTTACTTCCAACTACAAAAGGACAATAATACTCTTTTGCCCATATTTCGAATCCCACAAACATTTTGAATCACTACTTAATAAGAACCTACATTCCGACCTACTAAAGTTCGACTTTGTCGGGCCTTTTACTAAACAAGCCAGGCATAGACATGTTTAAAATTATATTTATTTATACAAACTAGACTTAGCTCGTTTAATTCTATATGTGTAAATATCTACAATATTCAATATAAAATACTAATGTAGTGTCTGCGTGTTATGCAGGATTTTGTTTAATATTCAAGATAAAATTATTTTTAACATTATACTCCCTCCGTCCCATTCTTTAAGCAAATCTTGCCATTTTTTTATTTTTTTTGTCCCAATCTTTAAGCAATATTTCCTAAAATGGACATGCCCCATTTAACTAACACTCTTCTCATATCAATTTACTTACACAACTACCACTCACTTAACCCATACCCAATACTCCCTAAACCCAAACCCAACACCCCATTTAATCCAAATTTTTGGCCCATTAACCCATATCCTTAACCCTCCCCTCTCTCTCTCTCTCTTACGCCACTCTACCCCCCATCACTTCCTAACCTTAGCCGCTCTCTACTCTCTCTTCTCTCTCTTCTCGAACATCTTCCATGGTTGCTCTTTGCAATCAGCTCTCAAATTTCTAGATCTTCATCTTCCATTATGGCTCTATGCAATCTGCTCTCTTTTCCACTCGATCTTCCTAAGCCGCTCCAGTATCTCTCTTCTCTTTCATCAGCATCTTGCAAAAAACCCTAAATCCCCATGGCCGATTCATCTTTAAACTCGGAAAATTGGGCATGCACCGAAGATTATAAGGAGTTTGAGGTGGATTCAGTGCAGAACTATTGGTGGGAGGAAAAGGGAGCTTTCGATACTCAAGATCCTTTGTCAAGAAGATGGGATGAAGAGAGTAAGAAGGGGATGGAGCCGGTGGTGGTGGCGGCGGAGAAATCGAAGGGTTGCTATGCAGATTTGAGCGACATGGGTGGGGGTTCTCCGTATTACAGTTCCATGGTTGTTCAATACTCATTCTCACTGGAATTGCCTTCGTGCGATGTTGTTTCCAACGAGGTTACATCATTAGTCGAGCCGATGCCTGGGAGTGCTCCACCATTCTCTGATAAGGCTTTCTGGTTGGACCCATCCAGAAAGTCGTTTGTTGATATGCTGATTGTCCTTATACAATGTGTTAAAGAGCTGATTTATAGGTTATTCTGATCCTTTTTTAAGTTATTGTTGAAATATGGCATGTGATCTTTTTATTGATGTCCTTATCTTGGAAATATTCAGAGAATTGATGTCCCTTTGTTTGTGTTAATTGCAACCTCTAGGGTTTTAAAATATCCTAGATTAGGATGCTTAACCTCTGTGCCCTATGACTAAAATATCCTATGAGGGTTGCAAATGAATGCTCTGTTGGCTGTTTTAGGTGGGGAAATTGGTGAATTTTGGTATGTTCTTATGGTCAATGTGTCAATGCAACCTCTAGGATGATTTGCCTAGATTAAAATGCTTAACCTTACCCAATGATGTAAATATAATATAAGGGTCCAATAAAATGTAGATTCCCATGTGTTTTTTGATAATTCATAACCATTAAACATGTGTTTTTTGACTCATCAGAACCATTATGTGTCTATTTTATGATAAAAGTGTGATTCCCATGTGTTTTTTTGACTAATCAGAACCATTATGTGTCTATTCTATGATAAAAGTGTGATTCCCATGTGTTTTTTTACTCATTAAAACCATTATGTGTCTATTTTATGATAAAAGTGTGATGAACATGTGTTTTTTGACTCATCAGAACCATTATGTGTCTATTTTATGATAAAAGTGTGATGAACATGCGTTTTTTGACTCATCAGAACCATTATGTGTCTATTCTATGATAAAAGCATCAGGAAAATGTGTTTTTTGACTCATCAAAACCATTATGTGAGTTAGTAACATTAATGTCACCAATTAGGAGTAATCCTCTAAGTTAGGAGACTTAATGTGATCCCTATGATGAAATTACTCTGAGGGAATTAATTGAATTCATATTGCTGGTGATGATACATGTCCAATTGGTTTAAATTTATTCAAAGCTAAACCTCAATCTGCCCTCATCAGCCCAATATGATGTTTATGAAGATCATATTGATGTTCAGTTTTGGAATGTGTACAATTGGATATGGTATTATACTTGTCACCTCAGTAGTGATCTGCAACCTCTATAATGACTTTCCTAGATTAGGATGCTAAAACCATAACCCAATGATGTCATTATAATCTGAGGGTCTTGAATTCAATAAACAATTAATCATCTGGTGAGTTTTCTGTATTTTGTGAGTTAAGTGTGTGGTATTATTGAGTAATAATCTCAGTGCAATGATTTTAACACCTACACATATTCAAAAGCCATTCATTTCAAATTGATTTTCAAAATACAAACCAAAAGGGAACCTTAATGTTTACTACTTAAACAATTCCTGCCCTAGTAGTTTATCTACTTCTATGTTTATGCAATAAACATCCACCAACTACTTAGTAGTTGGAATCAAAATGTACAAAAAGTGTGCCTAATACACTACTAATGAACCCCTAATACCCTAAATCCCTCATAAGATTGGCCACAACAATGTTTACTCTAACTCCATTCTAAAGCTGCATTAAATATTCTATGCATTCTCTTACTAAACTCTCATCAACCTCAAGACAAACAAGTAGTAATCCTTGATAACTCAGTGAGTCTTTGCCCATGTGTGGTATCTTGAAATTGTTGTCTCCTTTTTCCTTCAACATCTCTATGCAACAACTCTGCAAGCTAAGAAACACTTTATTAAGAGTAATTGTTGTTAGTTCTTCAAATGATTTAGCTACATTTTCAATTAGATCAGGAACTGTTTTGGCCTTCTTCTGTTATAATGTTTGAAGTGATGCAAAGTACCCCAAATCATTAATATTTGTGTCAGGAGAGTTGGGTGGTTGGCAAATCAGTTTAATGTTGTAACCATCAGAAAAAGCCACAACTCTGAAATCTGGATCATTGTCTGAAATGTGTGGTTTGGCATTGTCTTGCTGGATCCAGATTTCTTTGCTTGCATTTGCAGGCCATTTCTCTTTAAGTGCTGGTAAAATCTGTAAAATAAAAAGAGTAACCAACATGTATGTTTAGGATACTTGCTCCATTCAGAATCTCTAAATTGCAAGTAGCAAACTATGTTGATGATACTCATTTAGAGACTAAATGATGAAATATAATCTGATAGTGACACATTATGAATGCAAGTATGTTTAAGTATAATCAAAGGTGTACCTGATTGATAATGCAGTCCTTCATGATTTGCTTGGTTATGGATTCAATATTCTTTGTCTCTATAGTGCCTTTTAGTCTGTTCTTGTTGTTTCTCATTGCTTCAACTTCTTAGTGAAGGGAAACATCCCTATCTTTCCATCAAATATGACTGTACCATCACTTGTATATAGGGGTCTCCCAACTGCACAAATAAACATAACTTTTGTGATAAACCTCTTGCTTTTACAACTTCTATGTGCAACAGGTTCTGTTGGCAGCTTGACCATCTGTGAGATGTTTTTTTGGAATATAAAACCACTTCTCATCTATGTGGATAACATTGTGCATGTTGTTAAACTTGATGATGTTGCATTCCCTGTCTACATAAAGCTTGACTCAAACTGTATTGCATCCTTGCAATCTTATTTTGGTCTGTAAGTAGTGGTTTAATGGCATTTGTATGTGCTTTGATTTGGCCTTCCTTAATCCATCTTCCAACTGTGTTTTTGCTAATCTCCAAGCCTTCTGCAAGGTCACTTACGGTAGACCTTTATGTCCAGTGAATGTCTTTTATCTTCTCTTCATCCAAAATCTTTGTTTTGCTTATCTTCTTTCCAGTTCTAGATGAAACAATATGAGCTACCTTACCTTGATCTATTTGTTTCTTTGCAGTGATCCAGAACCTTCTGGCAAGATGCATACTAGTCCCAAATAGCTGACTAGCTTCACTAAACTTTCCATACTGAGGTACTCCATTATCCAATTCCCCTAGTAGATATTGTACAATCTTATTTTTTTCTTCATAAGTTAAATGTTTTCTAGTTTGGCTCATGTTGAACTAACATTGCATTTATGTGTTGTGGCAAATTTAGGGTGGATGTATTTATGGTGCTTTAAAGACAGATTTAAAGGTGTTGGATTCTGTAATAAGAGCTGTAATTTTTTTAATTGGCTGTAATATGAGGGAAATCTGTAAAAGGGGAGAAATTTTGTTGTAATTAGGAGGGAAATCTATAAAATGGGGGAAATTTCAGATTTCTTTGTGTTTTAGGAGGGAAATTAAACAGTTTCTGTAAACTGATGAATTTATTTGAAACTGTTACTATTCATTGAACAATAACAGTCGTTTTTAATTGTTGTTTAATGGTGTCAGGTTTTATGCTAACTTTGCAGGTTTTAGAGGGATTAATTAACCCTCTAATAAAGTAACCTTAACCCTTACAATAAAGTTGATTTCTCCATTCTACCCCCAACACTTTATCACTTTTTCACTATTCCAATAAATCTTTATGAACAGTCAGTTTTGCTTAAAGAATGGGACAGAAGGAGTAATACTTATAATATTTGATTAAAATAACATTTATATAATTAATTTAAAACTTTTAAAAAATTATTAATATGCAATTAAGTATCACATACACTATCACCCTTGTTAAAACAAAATTTCAAGGGGATATCTAGTGAAAAATTATTTATTTATTTTTATTAATTAATTGTTATTCATATTTATATATGTTGGGAAATTTATAATTTTGATGAAAGTTCCAAAAACACATGTAATAGGACCAGTTGAATCTGTTAGTCAACTGATGAATCTAATAGAAAATCAGTTGAACCTGTTAGTCAGTTGATGCATTAGAATAGGTCATATATTGAGGGGGAACTCAATATATCAGTCTAAGTGTCAAGAAGATTAAAAGACCCAAAGATTACAAGATACTGAAGACATCAGTAGACCTATTTGCTGGAGTCACCACCAGAGTTTCAAGATTGTTGCTATGCCAATCTTACTTCAGACTCAAATCAGATCAGCTTGGGTACTGATCTGATGGTCAGATGGTTCGAGGACAGTTGACTCTCACAGAGTCAAGCTTAAATTCAGAAACATGAAGAATATATTATCAAGTCATACTAAGATCAGACCAGAAGAATGATCGAAAAATGTTCTGATAAGTGTCGTTTTAGTGTACTTGTTAACCAACCGGAGGAAGACACGTATGTACTGGAACTGACAAAGCACGATAAGAAGTATCAGGATCAAGCAGCTAGAAATGACAAATTTCCACGCTCAAGGCATGGCCGTCCCTGCCAATATCACTTCATATATGCCCTCCTACCAAAGTTAGACTGAGATTCAAATTGCTCTCCGACAGCTCTTTGATCTCACCTCTATAAATAGAGATGAACCCCTTCAGAGTTCATTACGAAAATAATCAAGCATTCAAGTCATTTCCGCAAAAACACTCAAGCAAAACTGGAGATTAATACTTATTGTTCATCCCATTCCACTTAGCTGAAATATTCTCTCATAGCTTTAGGCTAAACACTTATTAGAGATATTTCTTAGTTGGAAAACAATAACAAACACTGCCCCCCCCCCCCGGCAAACACAACCTATTAGGAAAGTTTGTTAACAAGTTTGTGAGTTAGTTCATCTAGCTTGCATTCTGGGATAGAGTGAGAGCTCAGTAAATATCTGATTGTATTGTGTGTCTAACACAGAAAACTAAGGTGTTAGTTAGTGATCCCCCTACTGATAGGGAAGGGTGGATGTAGGAGAACTTCTCCGAACCACTATAAATCTTGTGTGTTATTTATCTGCTTTACACTTGCATTGCACTCTTAAAATAACATGCATACTTAAGCTGATCAGATTAGACACCAAGTTTATTAATCAGATCAGTCTGACCGTTTGTCTGCTGATCAAGGGAAAAACTTAAGTTGTTTGAAAAAGATTTTTACAAGGTTAAAAACTAGCTTCCGCACATCAGCAAATCTGATAGACGTCCAACTGATAAGCTTACCAACTATCAGTAGGTTGGATATGAGATCAAGCTGATCTCTCTTCGTACTCTGCAGCACTTATCTGATTTCACACACTGCACACAAGAAAAGTTTGAAAGTCTATTCACCCATCCCCTCTAGACTTTCCACTCACGAAACTCGTTCGGGACCTACAATATATTTTTTCAATTAATATTTTTTGACAAAAACTTGTATGAACCCGAGTTTAGGTGAACCCTGTTTCTTCAAATATCACTGTTATGTATATTCTCTATCATTGTTATGCATAGATATTATCACAGTTATGTTTATGCACTATCATTGCTTTAAAAATGTTTTATTTTTAAACAATGATAATGCTTATGTATAACAGTGATAGAGTTTACCATGAATTCGAGTTCATAGGAGATCTACTCTTTTTTAGTAGTGTGTGTATATACATTTACATAATTCAATACCATATAAGTTTATATTCTTGCAAATTTTTAAATAAATAAATAACACACATATAAAGATTTACAATCGAGGCTTAGGAATTTTTATTATATTTCGATTATATAATTTAATTGATGACAGTCAGAATCATAAATAGCATATTTCTTTATTATTATTATTTTTAAATATTTTTTTTATTTATTATAATTAAATCAACATGTATGCTAGATAAAATTAATTATTATAATTATGTGAAAGGGTGTTGAAATTGATTTTGAATTTATTTCAAAATTGAAAAATAAAAAATAAAAAATAGTACTCCCTCCGTCCCAGAAGACTTAACACACTTTCCTTTTTGGTCTGTCTCATAAGACTTTGCACACCCATTTTTGGACACCTCTTCTCCACTTATAACCTTACAACACACACTTACTACCCCCCCATAAAGCAACTTTTCTTAATCTCTGCGCCGAAAAGTTGGCGCAGAGTCTTCCGGGACGGGGGGAGTACTAATTAATAGAAGATGTCTTATATAATTGATGTGTGAATATTTTAATAATATATATTATATATTAATAATAGTGTATAAGACACACTATCATTAATATATTAAAGGCAAAGTATAGTGTAAACAAGTTTTACGGTGAAACTGGTTAAGGAGTGTGACTTTTATTACTAAAGAGTGTGACTTTTTACTGTAAAGGGTGTGACGTTTAACTATAAAGAGTAATACTCATAAAAGTGAAGAGTGTGACTTATATTATATCAAAGAGTGTCGTAGTGTAGGTCACGAACGGGTTTTCGTGAGGGCGGAAGTCTAGAGGGGAGGGGTAAATAGACTTCTGAATTTTTTTTGTGCAAGATCAGGTGTGATAGCAAGTATGTCTGATCAGAGTGCGTGTGGATCAGTTTGGACTGATATCCAACTTACTGATCACCTGAGGGCAGATCAGTTGGGTGTCTATTAGTTTAACTGATGTACGGAAGCTAAATTTTAACCCGTGTGAAAAACTAATTTTGTAGAATTAGATTTCTGATTATCTGTTTTCAATCAGACGACAAAGTGTCAAGCTGATCAGACCAGTTGCTTGATGCAAAACTGATCCTGACTCAGAATATGTTTGCAATATCAAATCAGGTAGTGTGTTATGGTGTAAAGCAAGTAAATCAGATAAAGCACACAAGATTTTTATAGTGGTTCAGACAACCAGTCCTACGTCCACTGTTTCCTATCAGCAGGGGCAACAACTTAACCAACTTTGACTTAGTTTAATGTGTTAGTCCAACACAGTACAATAGATGTTTAAGGAGTTCTCACTCAACCGATCCCAGAAATCAGAAACTAGAATCCCTAGTCTGAAATCTTGCAAAACAAACTTAACCTAACTTTTGGGTTTGGGTATAAGTTTTGTTGTTGTTCCAACTGGAAATCTATCTTAGTATTTGTGTAGCCTAAAGCTAGAGGATAAGTTTTCTATGCTAAGAACTATGGGATGAACACTTAGAAAATAAGCTTCAATTGAGTGTTCTTCGTGCAAAAATTTGCTTGTGCTTGAGCTTGATGATAATTTCCGTATCTTCACTATGAAGGATGATCCTATATTTATAGACCTTGAAATCAAATAGCCGTTGGAGAGCAATTTGAATTTCAGGCTATTTTTGGTAGTTTGCAGGCTTGATGTGACGTGCTTCAGGAAGGACATATCGTTTTCATGCATATTTGTCCTTTGTAGCCGTTTGCCCTGATACGCCATATCCTGCAACGTTAGATTCGTACATACGTGTCAATCCCTTATTGGCTAACATTGACACTTATTCGGCGTCTTTGTAAAGCCAACTAAGTTGACATTCTTCTGGTCTGATTTACACCGTATGCCTTGGATAAGTAGTTATGCTTATCACTTTTCTGACTAAGTTAGAACTGATCAATACTTCTACTGATCAGTCGCCTTGAGTCTTCTGATATGATTGTCTTAGCTTCAACCATTCGACTCTGCTGATGTCTTCATAGAATAGGTCTTCTGGTCTGCTGCGTGTTAAGATCATTTCTTCTGATTCCCACTACTGGTCTTCACTGCTGATCTTGACCTAACTTATGCATTTTGAGTTCCCTCTCAAAATGTGACCTAGTCTAATTCATCAGCTGTCTAACATGCTCAGCTGGTTTCCTATCAAATCATCAGTCGACTAACAGGTTCGACTGGTCCTATTACAACTATTTTGGAACTTCCATCAAAACTATAAATTTCCCAACACTTTCCCTCTTTTTGATGGAACCAAAACATTTACCAGAAAGTATGCTGAACAATGTTAAAACTAAAGTAAAAGATACAGTAAATCAGAAGACAAAGAGAGTTTGTCTTAAGATCAGAAAAGTAGGATTTTCATTAATAATATCAACATTACAAGTACAAGATATGCAAATCCTATTCTGATCTTTACTTAAATAAGTCTTCTGATTCCTTCAATATCTCTCTTCCACTGGAACAACACACATTTCAAAAAGCCTTGCTTTGATTTCTGCCACTTTGCCATCTTCAAAAATATCATCTTGTGCTAGGCACATGTTTAGAGTAGCATTGAAGGCAATCTTGTCCAGCTTCCCATCTGGAGTTTTCTTATATTCCATGATCTCGACCTCGGGAGCAACAGGCATGCAGCTTAACTTCTTGGCCTCCCTCATGACGTTCTCATAGAATATTGGATGTTTGTTACTCAACCAATCTATGAAGATTTCATTGATTTCGACATTGGTTGGAATAACCTGATTGATGTACGCCGACATATACCATTCCTCTTTGATTTTCTTCCATTCAACAACCATGTTTCTATCCACCTTCACAATCACATCCACATCTCCGTCCATAATAGGCTCAACAAAATGTGATCCTTCACCAGTTTCAGCAACGAGTCCTTTCTTCTTCTCCTGCTTGTATGCCTTATCAAGACTCGATGCTTCTTCCATCCTTCTCTTCCTATCCATCTCAGCTTTCCTCAATTCTTCAGCTTTTCTTTTGTCAGCAAGATCCAACAATTTCTTCTTCTCACCAACAGCAACTTTCTTTCCCTTCTTTGCTGATCTTGCCTTTTCATCAGATTCTGTTGAAGAAGAGATGCCTTCTGTCCCTTCCAAAGTTGCAGCTATTTGAGCATCCTTCTGAAGTCTTTTCTTGTCCAGCTTGATCTGGATCCAACCACAAAATTTTCGACCTGGTTGAGTCTGTATTGGACTTCAGCATCTTTCTCTTCTTCCCCCTTTTTGATTCCCTCAAAAAGTGTCTTCAATTCAGAGTTGAGTTTACCAATAGTTTGAACAAGAGATTGCTGCATTGCCTTCAGAGCAGGAGACTCAATTCCAGTATCAGCTCTGACTTGGTCAACAACTGACAGCATAGACGTTTGAGCAGTATCTACCACATTGCTGACCTTGTTGAACAGAGTTTTGAGCTTATCAGCAGAAAAGTTGACTCGCTTGGTTGCATCAGTAAGTTCATTTTGCATTCTGGTTAGCTGGGCCATCTTTTCATTCATCATCTAAGTGAATTGTTGATTCCTGGTTTCTTCAATCTTTGTCTGGCGCTCGCTCACTTCAACCATCTTATCAGCAGTAGTATCTCTCATCTCTTCAGATATGCGCATGCAGTGAGAAGATACACGTTCTCTCTCAGTTCGGATGGCTTTCTCAATCTGACAGGGAACGAAGAAACTTACATCATCCCTGAACATATGCGCCATGTTCAACCTGAACGAGTTCTTGATATACTTCATAAGATTCTCTTCAAATGATGGAGAAGTTTGGAGAATCTGCACTACCTGACTTGCTGATGTCGAGGGTCCTTCGACCTCCATTTCTACAGCTTGACTTGCTCCAGCAGTCATGTTTATTATGTTCTCGGCTGATTGTGCCTCAGCTGATGGGGACTGTGCCACATCTCCCACATCAGCGTCATCGGCAGCTTCTTCTGGCTCCTCAACAATCCTTACTTGCTTTGCTGTCCTCTCAGTGTCAGCCATTTATTTAAATATTTCCTCGATACTGATCGGACCCCCATCAACAACCTCTTCTTCATCATCAGAATGTTGCATTTTCCGCATCGCCCGGCTGTACTTGACCATCTTGTGGGTCATCTCTCTATGAATTAGGGTATTCGGCATACCCAACTGCCTCGTGATCAGCCCGGCTACAGCATCATCGGACAGGAGATCAAGAGCAGTCTCGACTTTAGCAATCTTCCTCATTTGAAGCTCATAATCCAGAAACTGATGGATTCCACCTTTCTGTTCTAGCACTGCCCCAAAATCTTCAAACTTCTTTAACCTTATATCTCTCCAGGTAAGCACATCGAGCACAATAGCCTTAGCATCAGGCTTGAGGGTGATCTCTAGGTATTGTTCCTCGATCATCTTCTTCAATCGCATTCTGATAATCTTTTCAGTATAGGACAGAGTATCTACCTGTGGAGAAGATGATGGGAGAGGAGGAGAAGACACAACAGATTCAGGCACGGCTTGTGCTGGCTCAAAGTGTTCTAGAGCCTCCGGATCAGGTGAGGAGACCTCCAGATAAGCAGAATCAGTAGAGGCAGGTACAACTGTGGGTAATGGGTCAGTTTGAGCAGGGCCTTTAGAAGTTTGTCCTGGGCCCTTTGGCAGCCTGCTGATCGGAATGCGATCATCATCAAAAGCAGAGGACTCATCCACCAGAATTGTCTGTCGCTTCTGCTTTCCTTTACCACCAACCTCTGTTAATGGTGCAAATTTAGTCTTCTTGACAGCTGGCTCTTTGAAGACAACCCCCTTCTATGGTTTCCTGCCAGTTGCCTTCCTCTTCTGACCACCTTTCCCAGCCCGCGGACTTCAGTGGCTGGTTTGACAGCTGCTTCTGCAATATCATCAGCTGGGCCAGGCAGCAGTCTGTTAACAATCAGCATCATCTTGTGAGAGATCTTGTAGGGGATCATCTCATCCTCACTCCACTCTCTGTCCCTCATAAGGTCAATCAGAATGAGAGAGACCTTGTGCAGCAGAGTGATCTTTGCAGAGAGAATGACTTTCCCTTCTTCCACAATAAACTTGTCTAACTCCTCCAGCAACCTCCTTTTCAAGAACCCCAGCCAGTTTATCTTAGAATTGTGGATGATGGCAGTCATAATCCTAGCCTTCTCTTGAGTGACTGCATCCAGGCTGTAGGTAATTCCCACTATTACCTTTTGGACAATATCAAGCAATAGCCGATATTTCCTCTTCAACATTAGTTTCTTGAAACCCTTGGAGTGATGTGCATCCGCGGGGCGTAGAAGATGTTTTATAACTGCACTCTCCTCTGAAGCGAGGTATTCATCGGGCATTATGCCGTCTGCCGGAGCCGGGAGTGGAAATATCCTATACAGATCATCATCCGTTATCTCTAGATGTTCTCCCTGGACTTCTGAATATAACACCCCTTCATGGTCTCTCAAGTTGTACAGAAATTCGAGAGCACCATCCAACAAGATTGAATCCGCACTTGCAGAACAGTACGTCTTCAATCCACAGTCTTTAAGCAACTTCAGAATCTCAAGAGACTCTGGATCCGTGGTAGTTCGGAAATCTACGCATCTTTCTTCAATAATTTCATCGGCAAAATTCCTGAATATTGGATCTTCAGGTTCCGGTGAGGCATGGGAAGATGAATGGGCAGTCTCTGCAACTTGTCGTACTTTAGGTGCCATCTCTGTATAATAACCACAAATTTGGAAAGGAAATCACATTTATAAGCCCTAGAATATTTACCAGGTATAACCACGCAAGAGATAAAAATTAAAACAGTTTTAAAATCGTTTGCAGTGCAGAAAATCTTTCGAGCTTTGCGTATGGTAAAAATTTGTAGAGAATATGTATGTATGTTTGTGAAGTGTGCAAATGAGGAATGAGGGTTTTAGAAAGGAGAGGGAAAGATGAAAAGATTTTCGAATCGGAACCCAAGCGTCGTGTAATCTGGATCAATGGTCCAAATTAAACGGTTTTAAACAATTGGAAATCGTGCAGTGAGGGAAACACTAGGTTGCAACTTTTTGGATTTAAAAACGCATAATTAATGTATTTAATACATATTCCTAGCGTCTGCATTAAATGCTTTGTAGGACTTACGTCATAAAATTATGTGTACAGTAAAATCGAATAAAGCTCAGATAAATGCATATAATTAATCAGTAAGACAAAGAACAGAAATGCGTATCTGGTTGACTGATATTGTAATCAGCCAACACCACTTGAAGTCTGACTGATTTCTATTGATCTTAGTTTCTGCCTAAACCTTAGTATTTCCCAACAATGTGCCACTTATCTGATCAGGTTCCTTCTGATCCTATCTGATCAGTTAATGTTCCCCCTTCATCTGTTGTCCCTTTTCTGATCAGTCCCTGGCTGATCTTTTCTGATCAGTTGAGATTCCATTACTCAACTGATTCTTCTTAGCTGGTCAATCTCTTAACCAACTGGTCTTGGAGACCAGTCCACCAAAAAATTATGGAGCTTTTTCTCCTAGATCCAGAAGTCCTAGCTCATTACATAGTTCTCTGAATCTGACTTCAGCTAGTGGCTTGGTTAAGATATCAGCTCTCTGCTTATCACTATGAATCTTTTCCATTCTGATATTCTTCTTTTCCACATGATCTCTTATAAAATGGTGTCTGACATCCACATGCTTGCATCTTGTATGTAATACTGGATTCTGAGTAATTGCAATAGCACTATTACTGTCACAGAATATGGGCACATTCATAGCTACAATGTTATAATCCCTCAGCTGCTGACTAAGCCAGAGCAGTTGGGAACAACAGCTTCCTGCAGCTATATATTCTGCTTCAGTAGTAGATGTGGCAACAGATGTCTGCTTCTTTGAGAACCAAGAGATCAGTTTGCTTCCTAAGAACTGACATGTACCTGAGGTTGATTTTATGTCTATTCTGCAACCTCCATAATCAAAATCAGAATACACACTAAGCTCTAGATTATCATCTGATGGGTAAAATAAACCAAGATTTACTGTCCCCTTCAGATACTTAAGAATCCGCTTAGCTGCTTCTAGGTGGCTTTGCATTGGATTTGCATGAAATCTGGCACATACACCTACATCAAAAGTTATATATGGTCTGCTGGCAGTTAGATATAGTAAGGATCCAATGAGAGCCCTATATTCTTTGTGATTGGTTTTCTGACCATTCTGTTGGGAAATTTGTAGTTAGTTTTGATGGAAGTTCCAAAACAGATTGTAATAGGACCAGTCAGACCTGTTAGTTGACTGATGACTTAGAATCAGGATAGGATGACCAGTTGAGTTGTATAGACATCTGATGTATAAGATATGTCACATATTAGGGGGGGGGACTCAATATGTATAGGTCAGGTTAGAAGATCAGAAGATTAGACATGAAGAAGAAGACCAGAAGACCTGAAGATCAGATGACTACCAGAAGAACAAGATCAGAAGACCAGAAGACCTACATCAGTCGAGTCTGCTAGTTGCGCTAAGATAAATTGCATCAGAAGACTCTATCGTCGATGGTGATCGGTTTTATCGTCGATCAAAGTCACCACACCGGTGACAACTGATGGTGCACCAGATCATACGTGTCAATCAGACAAAAAGAATGTCAACCTTAGTTGGTAAATCAAATACTGAATAAGTGTACTTGTTAACCAATAAGAACGAGACATGTACGTACGGAGCTGACAATGCGAGATTCGGCTATGTATAGTAAAACGGCTACAAAGGACAAATATGCATGCTTTTAGCCATGCCATTCCTAAAGCACGTCACATCAAGCCTGCAAACTACCAAAAATAGCCTAAAATTCAAATTTCTCTCCAACGGCTCTTTGATTTCAAGGTCTATAAATATGGGATCAACCTTCATAGTGAAGACACGGAAATTATCATCAAGCTCAAGCACAAGCAAATTTCTGCATGAAGAACACTCAATTGAAGCTTATTTTCTAAGTGTTCATCCCATAGTTCTTAGCATAGAAATCTTATCCTCTAGCTTTAGGCTACACAAATACTTGGATAGATTTACAGTTGGAACAACAACAAATCTTATACCAAAACCCAAAAGTTAGGTTAAGTTTGTTTTACAAGATTTCAGACTAGGATTTCTAGTTTCTGATTTCTGGGATCGGTTGAGTGAGAACTCCTTAAATATCTGTTGTGTGTTGGACTGGTTGTCCGAACCACTATAAAAATCTTGTATGTTTATCTGATTTACTTGCCTTACACTATAACACATTACCTGATTTGATATTGCATACATATTCTGAGTCTGAATCAGTTTTGCATCAAGCAATTGATCTTATCAGCTTGACACTTTGTCATCTGATTGAAAACAGATAAGCAGAAATCTGATCTTACAAAACTGGTTTTTCACACGGGTTAAAACTTAGCTTCCGCACATCAGTTAAACTGATAGACACCGAACTGATCTGCCCTCAGGCGATCAGTAAGTTAGATATCATTCCAAACTGATCCACATGCACTCTGATCAGACATACTTGCTATCACACCTGATCTTGCATAAAAAGTTTTCAGAAGTCTATTCACCCCTCCCCTCTAGACTTCTGCCCTCACAAAAACCCGTTCGGAACCTACAAGTGATATCGGAGCAGTGGTTCTACGGACCACTGGCTTTGAGTATCGTCGGTTCTTGAGGAAGAACCATTGTGGTCACTTGAAAAGATATTTGAAAAACCTATTTTTAAATTCATTTGTTTTCAAAACTCATAATCAGCATGGATAATACTTCTGGTATGTATCATGATCTGCCTAAGTTTTCTATTGATGAGTATGCTGACTGGACCATACTCATGAGCAACCATCTGGGAGCTATAAGCAGCTGAATGATGGAAGTTCTTGAATAAGGACCTATCATCATCTACTACAACAACCTAGCTGAAGGAGGTGATCCAGAATTTCCAGTTGGAGCCCGAATTAGAAAGAGTCCTTCTCTGATGGATGCCGAGGAAAGAAATTGTCCAATCTGGATACTGTGGCCAGACATATTATTATAAAGACGATGGACAAGATAACTAGAGAGAAGAGCAAGTATCTCAAGACAGCCAAACAGATGGGGGATACGCTTGCTGAGATGTGCGAAGGAAATGATTTGATCAAAGATAGCACATTGAAAGCCGAAATGGTTAAGTTTGAGAAACTCAAGATGCTGCCAAATGAAACCATAAATCAGCTCTATGGAAGAATCATCATGTTTGTCAACAAGCTACGGGAACTGGGACGTGAAATGTCAGACAAAGACATCAACTACAAGATCTTGAGATCTCTAACAAAGAAATGGGATATGAAAGTTACTGTGATAAAGGATTGTCAAGACATTGCGTAGAAGAAGCCGAGCAACCTGTTTCTAAGCCTTAAAGCCCATGAGTTTGATCTGATTGAAAGAGGGCAAGAAGAAGATGATGAGTCGCCTGCCGAAGTCACACCTGCTACATCGAAAGCAGTTGCAATCAAAGCAGCCGACAACAGCTCAAAGTCTACTGAACTTATTGGAAATATCATAAGTCAGACGGAACAGATTGCTTTGCTGACCAGAAAGCTTGAAAGATCCAACATTCAACGGGGAAAATACTAAAAATTCTATAGAGACTATCAGAACAGCAGAGGAAGAGATAGGAGATCAAATGAAAGATCACAAGAGAGGAATAGATCTGATGACAGAAGAGATGATCGCAGAGAGGATAAGAAAAGAGATGATCGTTCTGACGATAGAAGAGATAACAGATCAGAAAGGAGGAATTCTGATCACAAGCAAACTGGGAAGTCGCCTGACAGATTCTACAGAAGGAATGACTCACCTGGCAGAAGAAGTTCCGTGGAACGTGGAGCATGATTCAATTATCAGAAACCAAGTCACTATAGTGCAGATTGCCCTGACCTAACTCCAAAACAAAGAGAAGACAAGCGGAACATAAGAGAGCAAAAATACAGAGACAGAAAAGCCATGGTTGCTGATACATCTGGGAAAGATGACTCTTATCTGCCTTCAGAAGATTTTGGTTATTCATATGTAGAAGACTTCTGCTTGATGACCAATGCTGATGATTTCAACGACTTCGAAGTTCTGATGTTCTCATCTGATGACGACATCTGCCTCATGGCTAAGGATGCTGATAATTCTGAGGTAACTTCTAAACCTTCAGTGTTTTTTGTTTCCACACCTGTTGTGATAAGCACACCTGTTGGAGAGATTGACCTGCAGCTCTACAATGAGCAATTGCTTGATGATCTCTCTAATGCAGTAGACACTTATACAATAGTGGAAGCTGAGGACGATAAGTTGAGGGCAGAGAGCATTCAGCTTGTTAAAGATAATGCTGCAAGCAAAGCTGCTGAACTGAAATCAGTTGAGATTGTTCAGAAGATGACTACAGAACTGGAGTTTCTGAAAGTCAGCTCTTCTGATCAGGGTAAACTGGTTAAGGAACAGCAAGCTATTAACAAACAACAAGCTGATGATCTTAAAATCCTTCAAGCTAAGTTTGATGAACTCTTCCGACTGCATGAGAGTCTAAAATTTACTAAGGATATTTTGCGTAAGAAAATAGAGGTTTTCACGAAATCATCTAAGACCGTTCAAGATCTGAACAACTATTTTTTTACGTCAACTAATAAGAAGGGAATTGGGTATGAAAACCCTTCTGCATCCTCAAAAGCCCCGACTGGTTCACTTCAGAAAAGTGTAATCAAACGAGTTTCTGATCAAGATACATGAAAAGAAAAATTTGTATCAGATAAGGGAAAAGGATCAGCTGACCAGGCAAGGCAAGTGCCGGATCAGAAAGGGAACAGAAATGGACCCCAACTGATCAAACATCAGTCGAGGAATCAATAGAAGAATCTTGTTCTTCTGAAGAGACCTCAGCCAAATTAGCAGAGTAGGCCTCAGTCTGGACCATCTCGCAAGGGACAGTCCCAGCTGAAGTCAACTCAATCCAAGCTGCCTAACAAGCAAGCTAAAGGTAAACTACTAAGACCATCTATGCCAAAAAGATATGAATCTTTTAATGGTAGCAGCCGTACCTACCCTTACAATCAGAAACCTAGGGCTCTGCACCTGAGCCCCACTGGATTAAAAGAAGACAAATATCAATAAAAAATTCCAAGTCTTTTGATTCATCCAAGGCTCACACTAATGATCATACTGACCAGATTGCATATGAAGAGACATATGATTATGTAGATGTTTATGGGAGACAAATCAATCCCTCTGTTTTCAACAAAGGTGCCAGATTTGTTTGGATCCCGAAATGTATTTCTAACCCCCCCAGGACCCGATTCTACTGGGGTACCTAAAGCTTTGATCCGATTCGATTTTTGCGTTTTGCATGGGTTTGAATAAAGGAGGTGTACAAGCAACTATCTGGTACATCGATAGTGGATGCTCAAGGCACATGACTAGAAACAAACATCTCCTCAGCTCATACATAGAACAAGAAGGCCCACGTGTACTCTTTGGTGATGATAACTTTGGTTTTACCAGAGGATTCAGAACCTTGGAGAATGATGATGTCTGCAGTTCTTTGGAGTTTCAGATGTCGATGGTTTAAAGCAATCATCATTATCGGTTTCACAATTCTGCGACAACGGATTCAGTGTTGAGTTCTCGACTGATCAGTGTACTATCAAGAATCGATCTACTCAACAGATTTTGTTAACTGATTCAAGGAAAGGAACGATCTACACTGCAGATTGGAACACTTATCCTAGAAATGCATGCCTGATTGTTAAGAGTTCCAAAAGTAGCAGTTGGCTCTGGCACAAGAGGATGACCCATCTGAACTTTAAGACTCTTAACAAGATAGCAAGGATGTCCCTGGTTGAGGGTCTCCCGAATGAGGTATTCTCTAAGGATCATACATGTGTCGCATGTCAGAAGAGAAAACAGGTAAAAGCCTCATTTAAGGGGATCCCAGGACCAACATCCAGCAGAGTATTACAACTGCTCCATATGGATTTGTTTGGACCAGTTACACCACTTAGTCTCAGCGGACGCAAATACACTCTGGTAATCGTGGATGATTATTCTAAGTTTACCTGGGTTGTATTCCTATATAAGAAGAATGAGACTACAACAAATATACATGAACTTCTCAAGAAATTGCAAAATGAGAAGGGTGGCAGCAGTGTAAAAATTAGATCCGATAAAGGTACAGAATTTCTGAACTCCTTTATTACTGACTTTTGCACTAAGTTTGGTATACAACATGAAACATCAGCTGCAAGAACACCACAACAGAATGGATTAGCAGAACGGAGAAACAGAACACTCAAAGAAGATGCTCGCACAATGTTAGCTAAACATGCAACTCCAAACCGTTTCTGGGCAGAAGCTATCAACACAGCACGCCACACTCAGAACAGATGTTCTCTGACTAAGATTCACTTTAAAACACCTTATGAACCGTGGAAGGGCAGAAAACCTCATGTTTCTTACTTCCATGTTTTTGGGTGCAAGTGTTTCATACACAACAATGGGAAGAGTCAGTTGAAAACCTTTGAAGCCAAGTCAGATGAGGGTATATTCTTAGGATATTCCTCAACCAGCAAGGCTTTCAGGGTGTTCAATAGGCGAACCCTAGTTGTGGAAGAAACACCCCATGTGGTCTTTTATGAGACATCATCTGAACAAGAGAAATCTGCCTCAGAACAAGCAGTACCAGATCAACTGGTACCTGATGCACAGAAAATTGATCAGTTAAATATCAAGGAAAAAGGATCAGATCACGTAACAGTGTATGTTCCAAAACTATATCTAACTGATTCACCAAGTCATTCAGACCCAAAGGTACGTACAACTGTCAATGAAGAAGCTGGAACAACTGAGATAGTAACAACTGAACCATCTGGTTCAGGGGGAACACCTGATGTTCTTGCGGACAAACATCAGCATATGATGATTCCAACATCAGCTGAGACTTGTCCATGCCAAGTGGATCCTATTATTGCACCACTCCCAACCACTAGTGACTCAATATCAGATGAGGATGAGAATATCCGAACTGATATACATCAGAAAAGAAGGACTTGGTTAAATGACCATCCTACTGATCTGATAATTGGCAATCCGAATGCCCGAGTCCAAACTATACATCAGGTTGGTGAAAGTGCCATGTATTGTTACTATCTGTCTTTGAAGGAACCAACCACCATAGAAGAAGCTCTACAAGATGCCAGCTGGATTCTAGCTATGTAATAAGAATTAGAGCAGTTCGAAAGGAATCAGGTTTGGAAACTGGTGGATAGACCAACTCATCAAGATGTGATAGGCACCAAGTGGGTATTCAAGAACAAGAGGGATGAGAAAAATGTCGTTACCAGAAATAAGGCAAGACTTGTTGCTAAGGGGTATTCACAATCAGAAGGAATTGATTATGATGAGACCTTTGTACCAGTTGCTCGCCTGGAAGCCATTCGGCTGTTTCTGGCATATGCTGCCCACAGAGGGTTTATTGTGTATCAGATGGATGTAAAGAGTGCATTCTTAAATGGGGTACTAGCTGAGGAAGTTTATGTTGAACAACCTCCTGGCTTTGAAAAGGCAACCAGGTGTACCGTTTAAGAAAAGCTCTTTATGGCCTGAAACAAGCTCCTCGAGCCTGGTATGATACACTATCTCAGTCCTTGAAGACAGTGGATTCACTAAAGGAGTAATAGATAGAACCTTACTCAGAATAGAAGATGGAGAAGATATTCTGATGGTTCAGATCTATGTGGACGATATCATCTTCGGATCTCCGAACAAGAGCCTATGTGAAAGATTCAGCAAACTGGTGCAAGGGAAGTTCGAGATGTCCATGATGGGTCAGATGAATTACTTTATGGGCCTTCAAGTTAAGCAAAGTACAGAAGGGATATTCATCTGTTAGGCAAAGTACACTAGGAATCTATTGGCATAGTTTGGAATTCAGAACAGTAAGGAAGCCAAAATTCCTATGATGACTGGATTCAAGATGGATCCAGATGAGAATTGTCAGAAAACTAATCAGAAAGAATATAGGGCTCTCATTGGATCCTTACTATACCTGACTACCAGCAGACCAGATATAACTTAGCAGTAGGTGTATGTGCCAGATTTCAGGCAAATTCAATGCAAAGCCACCTGGAAGCAGCTAAGCGGATTCTTAAGTATCTGAAGGGGACAATAAATCTTGGTTTATTCTACCCATCAGATGCTAATCTAGAGCTTAGTGAGTATTCTGATTCTGATTATGGAGGTTGCAGAATAGACAGAAAATCAACCTCGGGTACATGTCAGTTCTTAGGAGCAAACGGATCTCTTGGTTCTCAAAGAAGCTAACATATGTTGCCACATCTACTACTGAAGCAGAATATATGGCTGCAAGAAGCTGTTGTTCCCAACTGCTCTGGCTTAGTCAGCAGCTGAGGGATTATAACATTGTAGCTATGAATGTGCCTATATTCTGTGACAATAATAGTGTTATTGCAATTACTCAGAATCCTGTTCTACATACAAGATGCAAGCATGTGGATGTCAGGCATCATTTCATAAGAGATCATGTAGAAAAGAAGAATATCTGAATGGAAAAGATCCAAACTGATAAGCAGAGAGCTGATATCTTAACCAAACCAATAGCTGAAGTCAGATTCATAGAACTATGTAATGAGCTAGGACTTCTGGATTTAGGAGAAAGTGCACCAGAAATGTTTGGTGGACTGGTCTCCAGGACCAGTTGGTTAAGAGACTGACCAAATAAGGAGGATCAGTTAAGTAATGGTACCTCAACTGATCAGAAAGATCAGTCAGGGACTAATCAGAAAGGGATAACAATTGAAGGGGGAACTTCAACTGATCAGATTGGATCAGAAGAAACCTGATCAGATAAGTGGGACATTGTTGGGAAATACTAAGGACTAGGCTACCATCAGTAAGGTCAACAGTAATCAGGCCAACCAGATCAGAACAAAGTGGTAACTGACTGATTACAATATCAGTCAGTCAGATACGTTTTCTGTTTCTCTTTACATATGCATATTCTAATCTATGATAACGATTACTGTTCTCATTACTTTATGACGTCATGACTGCAAACATTTAATGCGGACATGGGATTTTTGTGTTAAATGCATTTATTGCGAACTTTTAAGTCCAAAAGTCTGCCGTTCTAAATCTCTGACAGCACGATGATATTACTTTTCAACCACTTGATCTTAACCATCCGATTAAGTCAAGGACACTCAAGTGACTTCAAATTTTTCGTGCTAATTTTTTTTCCCTCCCACATATTTAAAACCCTAATATCCTTTCTCTAAAACCTTTTACATTTCTATACCTCTTAAACCACAAATCGTTTCCATAAATCTTCTAATATTAAAAAATTCAAGCGATTAATCCCTTCTTTTCAAAATCTTCAAATCACTTCTCTGGTAATTTGCGTACTTTGTGTGTGCTACATCATGTCTAGTTTATACTAGGGTGACTGATTATATATGCTTTTGGTATTTTTTTGCTCGCATCTGTTCACATCATGTTCATGCTTAAATCTCTGTATTCTCTGAACAAATGCATATTTTTAGGGATTTTATTTATGCAATATTAAGCATACTGTCTGAAGCACTTTGCACGACTCAACACTTTAAAGGGTTTGAAAACCTAACTTAGATTGTATATGTTTATGTTTTTCAGAAATGGAAACATCTATAGTGCCTTCGGAAAGTTGTGATTATGCATCTATGATCAAGAACGTGATCGATGAGAAGTATGTCATGTTCCACAATACAAATGACCCAGAATCGAAAGAAATACTGGAATGTCTTAGAGCATGTGGCCTTGAACAATTTTCCTATCGTCATTTGAGTAGTGTCTGCATCATCGAGTCCTTGGAGTTTTTGAGAAAGTTGCAGGAGACCGACAACAAGGAGTTATACTCGTTCGTCGGCGGTAATAGGATCGATGTAACCAACGATGACCTTGGAAGTATCTTTGGGCTTCCAATGGGCAGAAACTACCCCGATGAGTTCACAGCAGGGATGTCGGATAAGGAATATCTACAGAAGGTGTTGTTGAGGCCAGGGAACATCTCCAATATCTCAAATGTTACAGTTCCCTACTTGAAGAGAAAGTACATATTACTTTTTGAAATCGTTTCAAAAGTAATTCTGGGTATTGCCTTCAGTCCCGATGCTCTTACCCAGCAGAAGCAACATGTGATGACCGTGATCATGGAGAAGGCCCCAGACATGAACTGGATGGGGTTATTCAAACATCGGTTGCTGCAGGAATCTGCTAAGTTTATCGTGAATGAGAACAATCAGGTGGTGCTCACCAAGAACATCTGCAACATTCACAAAGTCTCGATGATTCTTGCTGATAAGATCCCCAACTATCCTTGGTCAGACATTGAGCGGAAGCCATATCTGGAGACGTTCAAGACTTTGCTGATTAAGGATGAAGAACTGTCTGGGCAACGTGATGATGACCCAGCCCCATATGTGCTGAATACCAATCTGGCCTCATATGTGCAGTCAGAAGCACGAGGTCAACCAAAGGCGAGGGCTCCCAAAAGAAAATAAGTGGCGAGCAAACCAGCGCGAGCTTCTGACCTTGTGGGTGAGAAGCGTCAGAAAAAGCTCACCACAATGTTGTCGAAGAAGGTTAGAATGCCTTCTGGGGGTCTTCAAGACTAGGACAGTGACATTGAGATTTTGGAGTCTGGTGGGGATCAGCAGATTGAAATGGCTGGTGAGGAGACCGCTGTGAGTTCTGAACACATGGTCAGCACGGGTCGAGAACTGATAATTCATAAATCCACTCACTATCCCAGATCACCTACCCCTCTATCATCTCAGCCTACTACACCCTTAACATCACCTTCCAGAAAACCCCCTATCCAAATCATACATGCTCAACCTGAGTTTGCCCAATCACCTCAACCTGAACCCTACAGAGAAGCCACCCAAGATATCCAAACATCCAGGCAAAAGGCCTCATTTGTTTCTGTGGCTCACAATCCATTTAACACCAGAAAAGTCTTCGAATCACCTGAGCCAGAAAAGACAGTCATCAGGTTTTTGAGGCAAAGGGTGAGCAATTATCTGAACTTTCACTATCCTGAACTGGTTGATCATCCCGGTGTTTGTCAATAGGTTGTTGGTATTCTCTTCTGGAGGGATATCAGATTACAACATATTGAAGATTTTCTGATGGTGCTGGAGGCCATGGGGACTGAAGAATTTGTAGATATGGAGCTTAAAAGGAAACATCTTGCCGGAGTAACCAGTGCTGCTGAACTGGCAAATGATGATGATGTTGCCTGGCTAGTTAACAAGAAAATGGGCTTTCCTGAACCTGCTGAAGAGTATGACTATGCTGCAGATGAATCAGCTGACGGTGAACCGGATGAGACCCAATGTTGGTCCCGGTGCTAACGAGTCTCACACGTGTATGGGAGGGGAATACACGTGTTCAGTGATTTTTAAAACTTTTCTTTCACTGAAGTCAGATGGGTAAGGTTATCCTGATGATTTTGCCCTGTGAAGCACGGATTGCTCTGAGTCAAAGTCTACTGAGACAATGATCCTGAGCTCCTTTCAGAAGCTTCAGATTAGTCAACTGAGCCTGAGTTTATCAGAGATCCTGAGGTGCTTGAATCAGATAATTATCTTACTAAACCCTCAGTAAAGTTAGTTCAGTTTGGTAACTATCTGTTCTAGCTACTCAAGTGTGCGGAACGGTTGGCCCTAAGTTTATACTCATTTTTAGCTTTGCTGAAAATCTTCCCATCAATAAACCAGTGATTAAGGTTGTGATCAATTTGATGCAAGTTCAGTGGATTGGTTCCAACTGAATATCAGTGAACTATGCTTTCAGTGAAAAGCATGCAATTGAATAATAATGCAAAGATCTGAAAGCAAAACAACACAATAA